>QLNU02015359.1:46487563-46531276 GCA_006491805.2 Dysdera silvatica | reverse complement strand
AATTTAATCTTAATTATCTAATCTCAACCTTAATTTACACAATCTTAATCGCAATCTCGTACTTGATCTTTATCCTTCACTAAGGAGCCCATCAGTTAGCTATTGATGAGTGTTGTTAACATGTTGGAAACACCATTCTGACCCAGATTGGGTCAGTGGCATTTAGCAGCAGGTCACCTTGTACGAAGACAACCATTATTAAGTTTGGGGTGGTAGATTCTTTGTCGCAATACAGTCCTTCTAATAAATGAATAAAGGAATGATACAGGGTGACGTTCTGTAGCCCTTTTATGTTATTTCGTTGTTTTAACATAAAATAATTAATTAATAATTCTACCCACAAATTCTTAGGCAGAGGTTAAAGGTTAATTAACATAGAACTCAGCGACAAATTAGGACTTGGAAAAAAAAAAGTTCTTTGGGTTAAAAATCGCCTCATGAGAACTCTGTCAGATATTTTACATTTCGTGGAATTAATTGCATAGGAGACTAATGATCGAAGAGTTCCCCAACTAACTCGCATTCTTTAGAGATGGCCTACTTCCAACTGTCTTGCAGCTCTCCATCTCAGCGGATCATCCAAATGATTTTATGGTAAAATTAGGTCGCATTATGCCCTTATTTACTTTTTACAACGCATGTATAAACATTTCAATCGCGCTTTTTTTAAATATACATAGTTGAAATTCGTAGAGTGTTCGTTAATGCAATCTTTTCAGCTAGAGGGCGCTTACATAGCACAATAATCATTATATATCTCGTTCCATACTCCGCCTTCTAACCAATTCGAGAATAATTCTTTCTAAATTTTCTTTCCTGTTAACCCTCTAACTGCTCAATTATTTTTTTCTTTCTATCAAAATCGCTTCAAAAACTGCATATTTCTTTTTATTACATATTTCAAATCTACATGTATTTGAGAGTTAAAATATGTAGCACATTTTTGTAACCAAAGATGATGAGAGATGGAAAAAGTGCATACCCGAGAAAATCGCGGGGTGAGAAACATTTGTTACTTTCGTGTTGTCCGTGGATATCGCGGGATAAGCAGTCAGAGGGTTGAAGAAATTTAAAATAGATTATATATCATCCTAACGAAGACTCGTTTCCCTTTCTAAGTTTTCCGCCCCATATTTTGCACATATATTATCACAACAAGGGTGCCGTTGACGCGATATAACGCTTAAAATACGCGGAATAAAAGGGAAGGACCCAATTTTAGAAAAATAGAGCATCCCAGGGATTCTCTATTTAGTAAATGTACGCTTTTTTGGAGGGACACTCTATTAGCTTAAAGAAGAAAAACACCCGATGATGTTATCATTGGAAAGCCCCCCCACTGTCCGAGTCAAAAAATGTATTTATTACTAATATATATATAGTATGTCATATATAATAGTATGTCATTATTACTCCTGATGAAGGACTGCTGCTGATGCGTCCGAAAGCTTGAGTGATCTTTTTCATTGCTATTTTACCAGTGTTTAACCTTTTGTATGTACATTTATTTGTATTTAGCTTTTGGCATATTAGTGGAATACCTAAAACATTTAAAACTTTAATAAATAGTATTTTAACTGAATGAAGTTACTGCATTTCTTTAACACTTATATCCGCAGAATTAAAAATAATGGAAATCAGTATTTTTTTTTTATTTATTTATACCGTGTGTACGATCTCACCTTGATTGGCACAGAATGACTCGTACTGTCCTTGCTCCATAAAAATACAACCAAACAACCATTTTATTTTATCCTGCATCCATGGCAACTTATTTTCTCCCGTTACGTTTACCTTACTTTTTAACAGCCGTTTTAGCGTAAGTAGATAGTAGCTACAAAAAATATTATGTTAATATTAATACACACACAACATACAGGTGACTTCCATGGGGGTGTCGTGGTGGCTCACGTGAACAATTGGTCGCTCCTTCTAGCGATAATGATGGCGAAAAACCATTGATGGCTGGCTTCCATTTATAGTGACACGCGAACTCTATTGTATTTTTAGCGGCTTGACTATCATTGTAGTTGAGTATGAACCTGGCGAAATTCAATAATCACTGGCCTACACGTAAAGCTAATACCTACCATCCCCATTATACACACACACGATATTTGTTGATTTTCTTGAGGATGCATAAAAAAATTGACTTAAAAAAGTATGCCCAATATCATGTGTCATCCGTGCAACAACACTTAATTATCGCAATGCTTCTACAAATTAAACCATTTATTTAAAAGTTACATTAAAAACTGATATGAGAATATATGTAATAAAATAAGCAGATGGTAAATTAATATACATTAGCAAATATTGAAAATTATTTGTGTATATATATATACATACACATACAGGGTGTTTGGAAAATATCTGGCAAAACTTTAAGGGGTGATAGGGGACACCAAATAAGGCATGTTTGTCCATATCCCCGTGTCCGCAAAGGGGCCGGTTTGGCTGTAGAGCGTAACTACTGTTTATGCCCATCACGTTGCTACGTAGCCAATTACATGAATTAAATACAATTTTTGATACATAATTTAAGTGAATGAGCTAATAATACAGCAGAGACAAAGAAATCCGGAATTCCGTTTTCTGATTTTGATCTGTGTTACTGTTTAGTGAAAATAAGCCTAAAAATGCCTTTTTTTTAACACACTGGAAAAGAGTTGGGAACTGCCAAGTATGTGTAACAGGTGAAGAACATCAAAATAAACATTTTTTGTTCAGTGAATTTTTTTCCAAAAATTAGCCGTTCGGGCACTACAGTGAATTTAGTATTTGCATCCACCACATTCAAGGTTTTCACAAATGGCTACAATGCGCCATTTCAAGAATTTTTCAAATTATTTAATGTCAACAGACGTCACGCTCTCTCTGGCGATTTTTTAAAATCAGTTAAATTCACCAGAATTGTATGTGTAGAATTCATGCACTTGCACCTGAAGCGGCGAATTGTACAAAGTAGTATACATATATAAATTGTATAAAGTAGTATACATATATAAATTGTACAAAGTAGTATACATAAGTAAATTGTACAAAGTAGTATATATAAGTAAATTGTATAAAGTAGTATACATAAGTAAATTGTACAAAATTGTATACATAAGTAAATTGCACAAAGTAGTATACATAAGTAAATTGTACAAAATAGTATACATAAGTAAATTGTACAAAGTAGTATACATAAGTGAATTGTACAGAGTAGTATACGTAAGTAAATTATACAAAGTAGTATACGGTACTAAAGTAAAATTACCATTACTCCTTGTGGATAAAAAGAAACACAAAAGACGTTCACCACTCTCCCTCTCCCCCCAAATCGCTTCAAAACGGCTGCAAAGCGTAAGGAATATGAGATAGCGCAAACAAAAGACCAGTTTATCGTCGTAATTTCTCTTTCATGTTTCTTGTTGTCAACTTATCTACTTAAAGCAGTTTTCCACTTAGGTTATTTTTTCGCCCTGTCTTTGTAGATGGCATTCGTTTCCCGCTGTCACCATTCATTAAAGGATAAAGGAAAACGAAAAGAGGAAGGGTGAACCCAGTCCTGCGTTCGTTGCGGCAGATTAAATCAATTGATTAGCGCGGACCCTAAAGCCCTCCTCCTTCTCCAAGTAAGCTTTATCCCATATCAAGAAGCTGGCGATATTATAGTAAATCCTGTTCTATAGCAAAGGTTTTCCTTTCCTCCACGGAGGAAAGCAGTCATCTATTCGGATATACTTGATTTTGTGTTCACTGCCAGAGAGTGATCTATCTACTTGTCTTGCCTTAGTGGATTTCTTGTATTAAGTTGAATAGCTTTGGGGGATTGGATTTTTTTAAAGTTCTTGTGAATATGTTGGCTTTTAAAAGAATCTCAGTGGCGTGGTAGAAACGTGCTTTGTTTAGTTGCTTGCCGTTTTGTCTAGTGTAGTCTCCTCTGTAGTTCGAACGGAGTTTGGTTCTGTTGATAGCAAAGGTTCGCATTCCTTGGACAACTGTAGATCCTGATGCACCATGTTCTTCGGTGTCCTTGCGCCGTAAAGACAGACAGATTTTCAAAGTCAAAGAATGAAAAGATATTTTTTCCAGAGGTCAGTTACGTCTTATTATGACTAAGCGGATGATGGTCTTTTCCGCTTTAGAAGGGTGACATGCTGCGTTTAGCAGCTGATGGTCCACGTGGTAAGCTAGTTGAGCAGTTTCAGATGGACGAATTTCGCGTTCCGCTACCTGCTAACTTATCAGGTGTAACCATCATTGGTTTTACGAGACACTAAAAGAGGATTTATGTAACCTTTGCGTGTCACATTTTTTTAACATCAATTCGTGTCTCCACGTCCAAAAATAAATCCATAGTTGACTACCTTTTCCATTTTTTGTCAACCAAGTGACATGTGAACGTGGAATTCGCGGTTTCGAAGCGTTGACTGCGTTATGTTTTTGTATCGTCTGAATGTCGTGCTGTTATAGAGGTACATGCTTGTCTATAAGTAGTGTAGCAATTCAAAACTCATGGGGGAGGAGTCTAAAGCGCCTTTAAAGAAGACTTTGTAATGCGGCCTATAGAAAAATGTGTTTTGATATCCAAAGGGGGGTCTTAAGCCCCTCCCCTTGCTAAGTCACTGGTGTCTAATTAGTGATTCAAAGCTTCCTAAAATGTTTCTTAAATGGTGATAGTTTTACCGCTTGGATGCTTTAATGAACGTTACGAAGCATTAAAAATTTAATTGGTCTTTCGGTGGCACACTGGTAACGCGTTCACTCAATGTGCCGTTAACTCGGATTCGACTCCCAATGGTATTGTGCCCTTTATTCTGTTCACCGTGGTTTGAGGCATGATTTCCTTAGTAGCGGCGTGGCGGATTCCTTGGAGAATTGTAGATTCCGGAGGAGCATAACCTTCACTGTCCGTGCATTGTAAATACAAAAACATTGACATAATGACCTTCATTGGGGTGTCTACCTTACTAGGAAATTACGTTTGTGATTTTTTACACATATGTTTAGAAAACAGTCAAAAATTCGAAAAGTCTAGTACAACCGAACCTCGTTAAGACGAACACCAAGGGGAACAAAAAATCTGTTCCTATTAACAGCAATTCGTCTTATCCGGAAAGGGTAGTATGTTATACAATCTGACGGAACTTCAGAAAACGGTTCGTATTAAAAGTAATTCGTCTTAAGCGTGTTCGTCTTAACGAGGTTCGACTGCATCCCCCTCCCCTCTCTCTCTGTGTGTGTAATTTAAATGTCCAAGATTTGTTTAAATCCAAGTGATTAAATTCCAAACGCAAGCCTACGTGGGAAATTAATCGTTTTCATTACACTGCTGCAGATCCCTGTCAACTTCAGGGCAGTGGTTCCCGGACTCTTCATCTTACGGGATTCTTTCCTTTCCCACATACCTAGTTAGGGAACCCCTCTTCAGATTAGATTTTTTAAGGCAAACGTTGAAGCCTATTATTTGTTTCTGTTTGGACATAAACATAGACATAAACCATGTCCATAGGCGTACGCAGAAAATTCATAAGAGAGGGTTATAGGCTCAATGGGGATTACAGAGCTATAACTCATATATTCCTATGTTAAATATACAAAATTTCATTGCAATGGGGGTTACAACCCCCATCAACACCCCCTGCGTACGCAATTGCATGTCAGTGTAAAAAAGGTATGTAATACTTTTCTGTTGTTGCAAGATATTGGTTAGGATTAGTTGAAGGTGGTGTTATGTAAGTTAGGGGGAATAGAGAATTTACAGATTCCCTTGGAAATTTCGACGATGTCCTGTAAATTAACTGCAAAACCTGCTTTTGGGTTCCGCCAAACGCACTTTGAGTAACCCTGTTGTGGAGTAGCATTATGAACAGAAGGTTATAACTTTGAATACCGATTATTTAAGACTCACTCTCTTTAAAAAAAAATAATCGATTTCTCTTAACGATGTGCATTTACAATAAGCAATTTCTCTATTGTTTCAATACATGATGGGAAGGCTTGTTGTGTTTTGCCCTCACCGCTTGCTTCGATTATCCGTCCACAACTGGATCGATGGTCGGTAAAGCGCCTGAGCGTAGATGTGCTCAACCAGCTGATGATGATGCTTTGCAGCACCGCCTCCTCGTCAGTTGCTGGTGTTACCTTCCGCCTTTATCCAGACGCTCGCTGACAAGCCCAAACTTGTCATCGTCATTAGAAATTTTTTGTGTGTATCTTGTCAGCAAGAAAAGACAGCAACTGATTATTTTTGTGATGGGGGAAAATCCCTACAATTTCCCCGCTTTTACGGATGACTGAGTAGTTGGGTAAGAATGGAAACGGTAGCTATGCCTCAAGGTTCAAATCCATCTTGATTTCCAAACTCTTTTGAAATTTCATCCTACTTCTCTTTCTCCCCTCTTACGCGACACCTTTTCCCTTTCTTTCTCCCTCCATTCTTTCAGAAAGGGAAAATATGGAAAAGTTGGGGCTTCACTTTGCCCGATTTGTAAGCACTATCGGTAGCAAGGGGAAATCTCAATTCCTTAATTTTAAAATGCTATGAAGGCAAGGATCGTAACGGTGTAAGGGTATCTGGCTGGTTTGTCAAGGGGATGGGGAAAATGCTCGTATTCAGATAAGGGAATATTAAAAACTCTGGGACGGGAAAGTCTCTCCGAGTTTTCTTTTTCCTTCAGGCTATTTTCCTCCGATCAATAACGTGTACAATAAAAGGTCAATTAGGCACGTACCACTTCTCGTTTTGTTAGCTTTTATCTCTGCGTGTGTTTTTTTTTTTTTTTTCCAATACTGACACTATCGCTATCCACCAGTCGGATTTTATTTTTTTCTTTTCCTTCAAAAACGAAGTTTTTCCCCCATAATTATATTTTTTAAAGCCTCCTGACTTTTAAAGAATTTGCATTTATTTTATTTTTACAGTGAGTACGTATAACTTTTCAATGGCTGACCATAACTCTATTCAGTAGAAAAGATAATACCTTTAAGCACCTCACGTAAAGAGAGAAAAAGAGAGGTATAGAGCAGGGTTGTCCAACATACGACCCGCGGGCCACAATCCGGCCCGTCGGTAACTTTTTGGAATGAAAAAAATCTAAAAAAAATTTAGATTTTTTTTTTCAGAAATCGAGAAAAACCGCATGTGAGACCCCTTTCCATATCGTAAGTGAACAAATAAATAAACAAAAGAAACTCTAAAGAGCAGTTTTTGTAATTTTTTTTTCGAAAATCGATGAAACCTCTGGCCCGCGAGATCTGTAAAACATTTGTAAGTGGCCGGCTACCCAAAAAGGTTGGACAACACTGATATAGATCTTTCTTTTACCGACCCCAAAATAAATACCATTCTTATAGTGTATTGTGATTTATTATAGTTTATGGTGCGCCAAGTGCGATTAGTCATCTAATGCTAGTTTTAGTATTTCCGCCTTTTTATTATTATTAAATTTTGAAGCAATGCAATGAAAATTCTTTAAAAGGCAGCTGTATTTTCTTTACATGACCTTTCTAAGAATGACCCTTTTACAAAGCGACTTGAGGATAGGGGATGAAACGTTTTGATTTCTAAGTATTCTAAAAAAAAAAAGTTTATTCTTAATCGTGTATTTGAAATCGAAAATTATACATTTTTATACGTATATTACGAGTGCTATCATCATTGTAATGGGGTTATTGATGAATATATATCACCTCTCTTGTGAGGTCACTGATGAATAGATATGTCACCTCTCTTATGAGGCCACTGATGAATATATATACCACCTCTCTTTTATGAACTCGCTGATAAATAATATTTCTCTCCGAATCATCTACTCTTAACTGTCTTGAAGTTTCCAGTATGTACAGTAGATCATTTGGCCAAGCAGAAACTACGAAGATTTATGACTACATTTATAATATTAGCATTATGTACATAACGCTGTATCATTGTAGATACCATTTCCACCTTATATACTCTATTTACAGCAGTTGATGTAACTGTATTTTAATAGATTTTCAGATATATGGGGAATAATAATTGAAAAGGTTTAAATTTCCAAAAGAAATTGCTGGAGTTTCAGAAGGAACTCTTCTGAATAAATGACAAAAATCGTGCCTATTTAAAGTCTTTTTTTTTTATACCTCCCAATTTAATTACGAACTGATTAATTGTGAATCAAAATTAATAAGAATTCTTAATTCAACTAATTAGTAATTAATAAAAATTCTTAATTCAATTAATTAAGAATTAATGGGAATTCTTAATTCAACGAATCTTCGATACAGCATTGTGTGTGTGTGAGAGAGAACAAGCCAACCTGATGTCATAAAGCTTATGATTAAAATCGATATATTTTCTCGACCAAAGAAGGCCAGACACTGACGGAAATATGGATGCCAAAAATTCTCTAATAAACAGGAAAGGGTACGATGACGTGAGCGTCTCTTGCAGTATTATCCCATTTCATCTTTGCGCCATGTCGAGCATCCATTATTCTTGCACACATGCTCTTCAAGTGATAGGATGAAGATGAGAAAATCGATCAGGATTTCTCCTATAACCATAGTAACGAAACCATCTCGACTAACGCGCAATAACTGTAGGTGTATATGCGGGGGTGGGAGCAAAGGAAATGTTTAATGTGTGGACTTTTGGTCTTCTGCCCATGACGACTATTAAATTAAAATGGATTTTCTCTCCGCTTTGATTCAAAACGATTTCACTCTAAAATTACCTTCCCTTAAATATATATATATATATACTTTCCGTCCGACAACAGCCCTTTACCTAGAATATCGGCTCTGGACAGAGCACCCCATTTGAAGCAGCCAGGACAACGGTCACCCCCTTCCCTTGGAGGGTGATACAACAAGTCCCGCTGTAAAAGCTCGAGACTTCGGCTGTTGTGACCGAGGTTTCGGATTGAAACTTATTGATTATATGTACAGATTGTCTCAGCACCAGGCTTACAAACTTCAAGAGGTCATAGTACTCATCAAGTTGAACGATAATTGTCATAGAACCTATGGTTGCAAACCACCTACAGCGCCATTTCTAAAACCGTCCAGCATGCACAAATATTTACAACCAGTGCATGAGAAGCGCAAAATGCGATGTCCTAATCAGCTATGCACTTGATCAGCTGACCTGAGTAGTATCTGGCGCTTTTCACGCACTGGTTGTAAATATTTGTGAATGCTGGACGGTTTTAGAACTGGCGCTGTGGGTGGTTTGCGACCTTAGGTTCTATGACAAATATCGTTCACCTTGATGAGTACTATGACCCCTTGAAGTTTGTAACCCTGGTGCTGAGACGCCCTGTACGTACGTACACACACACACACACACACTGAAAATAGAGAAATGGAACTCAAAATGAATCCACGAAACTATAAAATCATGTTTGATATATAATCATGTTCATAAAACCGAGATACTAATCCAACTTGTTTGGTGCAGAATGACCCTTGCTGTCCTTGTGCCATACAAATTCATCAACCGACCAACCAGTTTCATAGATAAAGCAGTAGAAGTACAGGTTGACAGATGACAACACTAAGCGTGAAATTGCTGATTCATACATTTACCTTTGCCTCATTATATAGGACGCCAGTTATATCATGCATCAAATGTCAATGGAAGACTGAATTATGAACCTTTATGAGTGTATGAAATTTGGCCGATGTCACTGCATCTTACCAGTGCCCTCTTGTAGTTCAAAAACATGGTCTAACGAAAAAAGCAATACAGAAATTGCAAATAACTCAAGGGAGAGGAGAGTGATGCACGTTTGAAATAACCGGGAGAATTAAAAACGAAGTACTTGGGTAAGTAACCAAACGAGAGTTGGCGTCCTCTCATGGTTACAATAAAACAGCTGAAACAGCAACGACCTGGGCATATCGCAAGCACTAACCAACGATGGACAACTGAAATTTTTCACTTCATTCTAAAGGACCATTGTAAACACATACACTAATATACAAAAGTTACCCTTAATTCTAGCCGGGTGGACGTAAATCTGTAGTGAATAAGGGTAAACGCTCGTACAAAATATAATTGTCGTAAAAATGTCATTACATTTGTAGGGAAAAGTGGACAAAATCAATATTTTAATTATTGTTGAGCTTTTATTGTCATCTCTATGAAATAAAATTACTTTTAGAAAAAATTTAAGCTTTCATCTAACTCCCTGTGTGTGTGTGTGTGTGTGTGTGTGTGTGTGTGTGTGTGTGTTCCAGAGGAAAAAGTATTTATTCAACATTAGATATTACATGTATCGATGGTCTCATTTTCCAGTTTGTACGACACATTTACAAAAATATAGAAATAAATATATATAAACAAATATGTACAAGATAGATAACGTAATTGATATAAACCGTTGTTAACACTTACTAAGTTCATTTATAAAGTCCAGTTGATTTGTGTAATTTGCACTAGAATGAAGAGAACTACAAAAAGTCCATCAGAAAAGAAAAATCCATGAAATCACCGAAAAACCGTTTAGAAACCATTTCTTTAAGTGCAAGAGGCCATTGTTCGCCGTAGATTGCTGCTTTCCTAAGCATTCTAATTCTAGAAGGTTCCAGTGTTGCACAGTGTAAAATAACATGCTCCACTGTTTGCTCAACAGTTTCGTTACAGAGGCAGGAAAAAGATTCTCGCAGACCGAATCTTTGAAAATATTGGCCAAACCTTCTTTGACCAATTAGCAACTGAGTTAACTTGTAAGGGTGTCCATAGTTCCTGCCATTTCTGAAGTATTATATCTTCTACAGTTTTTTGATTTCAGCCGTAGGAGCTTTATCGTAAATTATTGGAAGGTCATCTAATAGGGCTGCAAACTTGACAAGTGCATCGAAGTTTTCATTTCCCCGATTTCCGTGTGTGTGTGTGTATATATATATATATATATATATATATATATATATATATATATAATCTAAGCTCCCTTCCCTCCACAGCGCTACTTGGAGGACAATATTCAAACGCAGTCGTAATGTTTAGAATCATCTATCTGTCTTGGGCAACGGTTCCCAACCTGAGGCTCGCGGCAGGCAGGTTGGCATGGAGGGTAGAGGGGGCTCGAGCCCCCTTACTGTTTAAAAATTTTATTTGCTCGAACCTGCTATGCATTTACTTTCAAAAGTTTTACAGTCACATTTTAAAATAAGGTACTTTTTAGCTCATTACTAATTGTCAAGCAATATCAATTATTTTTGTAGCGTTTTGGTATCTTGTACATTCACTAAAATTCTCGACAGCTTTGAGAAGGAGGTAATAATATTTCTCAGCCACTCCCCCCCTAAAAGTACTCGTTAATTTTTCTCACTTCCCCCCTAGAAGTACTCATATGGGCACCCATGCATGTTGGTAATACGTAAAAATAATGCTGATAATGGCGGAAAACACCAAAAAAAGGGTGTTAACATGAAAATACAAAATCAGAATTATAGGGTTTTGGTTTACAAAGAGACATTTATGTGAAAATCTAATAGCCTACTCGCGAAATGAAGAACACATTCATTGAAAGAAATGTTCAATCAATTTGTAAAAATTGTTAATTTTATTAAAGCCGTTTCAGCAAACACTAGACTATTCAAATCTCTGTGTGAAGAGATGGACAGCCTCCATACTACATTACTTTTGCACACAGAAGTGAAGTAGCTTTCACGAGGAAAATTACAGCTTCATAAAATAACCTGAAGGATCGCATTAAAATTATTAAGAATCACGTTTCAAGAGTTGTATATTAAGATAAATAATAGTTATGAACTTTCATTATAAGTTAATATGGTTAAAAATTATTTTAATGTTGTTTTTGTTTGTAATAATATTAGACCGCTATTATAAAAAAAAGTGAAATAAAGCTATAAATGTCGTTAAATTCAGTCGTTTGATTATTTAACTAACCTAAGAACATTACTACTTGCAAAAACTTTTTTTTTTTTTGATGTAAAGGGATGGGTGGTGGCAAGACCATAGCCAGGGTTTAATTTCGGAGTTGGGGATTCAAAGATTTTTACAGCGTGTATCGATACAAGCACAGCATGCAAGTCCTTAGCTGAGTCCCATTAGAAATTTAGTTTTGAGAGGGGACCAGTTCCTAAGATCCCCTCTCTGGATACGGGCCTGAGTGGTGGTACTCATAAATAAAAAGCCTAATCAAGGTGTACGGAAGAGCAAAATGGTTTGGAACCACTGGCATAGGAGGAGAAAAATTTCATCTTTGCCATTGTCATGGATTGTACGGAAATGAGTTTACATTCAGGAAAAGTACTGTTGTTCCGCTCTTCGTGTTTGTATTTTAGTAGGATTAATAATTTCTAATTGTTGAAAACACCTGCTTGGAAAAATCACAGTACCCAAAATTGGTCATTTTAAAAACATTTAATTGCTTTTTAATCAATACTTGGTTTATTTGAATTCATTATTTAACTTATCGTTGAATTTCGATATTAAATCTTTGAATTAAGTTATTTTTTAAGCATCGTTCTCGTAGTATCATTCTTTTCGTAAAAAAACATGGCCAATTAAGGATGATGTTCTCATGAAAGAAGTACCATATATATTTTATATATGGATATGTAGATTATACTGGGTATTGATATATTATAACAGAATAAACATTTCTGCCCTTGCGCCATAAAAATACAATCAACTATGATATATGATAAGTATTGATATATATTGATACTTACTGGTAAGTATTTATAAATATTGATATGATATATAAATATTGATATGATATATAAATATTGATATGATATATAAATATTGATGTATTGTATAAGTATTGATATGATGTATAAGTATTGATATTATATATAAGTATTGATGTAATGTATTTATAAGTTTTGCTGTAATGTATCCATGAGTATTGATATGATGTATGCTTAAATGTTGATATAAAGTAGTGCACGCAAGTATTTTTCATATGCTGTTTTCCTCCTCAATTATAGGTTTTATGAATTCGAACAGCCTGCAATCGCTATCCCAAGTACCAGGTAAATTTTATTTCTAACTGTATTGTTATTGTGTCATTTGGCATGTGGTCAGACTCTCTTGTGGCGTAATGGTTACATAGTACAGAATCTCCCGCGAAGTGGAGCAAAAATACATGTGTGTTGAATATTTAGAAATATAGTTTACATGGCACTTCAAACTGTCATTTGTCTTCAATGACCTTTTGGAGAGTCTTTGACGCATAATTAACATTTCACTCTCTGATATTTTTTTTTTTAGAGAGAGAGAGAGATGGTGATCCTAATGAAATGCAATTGTTTTAACAGCTGGAATAACCATCAATAATTATTGTTTATCCAATAATTGTTTTAAAAAAACTGCTTCGGTTTTCAATGCTGTAAACAAAAAATAGCCATTTCAATGTTTCCGTACCTACTTCGAGCATCTGGAATTGTCAGGGAAAAACGGGTTTTTTTTTCTGTTAAATCTGCAAAATTGGGGGAAAAATCTTCCCATTGGCGCAAGGGGTGTTGAAGAAGTTATAACCCTCATTGGGATGAAATTTCGTGTGTATATATATATATATATATATATATATATCATCATTTCAGCCGTTGTCAATCCACTGCAGGATGAAGGCCTCCTCCGCATGTTTCAGCGTAGTCTATTACGGTACTTTTTGCCTCCACTTTGGTCAATATATTTAATTATTTCATCCACCATCGTTTTGGTCTTTTCCTTGGGCGTGTGGTGTCCAGTGGGATCCATTGGATATTTTGGTCATCTGTTGTCAGTTCTTCCTAATATATGGCGCTTCATTTCAAACTTTTTACCTTCGCAATGATATCACAAACTTTTGTTTGATCTCTTATCCAACTACAGGTCTTTCGATCTCGTCGCGTGATACCAAGCATCTGCTGCTCCAGGTTCCTTTGTACCACTCGTAACTTTTGGATACCTTTGGCAGTCAATGTCCATGTCTCACAACCATAAGTCAGAACAGGTAGGATGCATTGATCGAAAACTTTCCTCTGTAAAGAAATAGGGAGCTTTTTTTTAAAAATTATTTGTAGCCGGTAGAATGCTTGCCAGCTAAGCTTGATACGACGTTCGATCTCTTGATTTATGTCGCCTTTCATCGTAATTTGTTGACCAAGGTAAATATAATTTTCAGCTTGCTGTATTTCTTCTCTCGAAATAAAGATTTTCTTAGTTTGTATAAACTTATTAAACATGATCATGCTTTTCTTCAAGTTGATTTTTAAGCCAGATGTTTCTCCTTTCATTCTGAGATCTTCAATGAGTCTTTGGAGCTCTTCTGGATCTTTTACGAAAAATACGATGTCGTCGGAGAATCTTAGATGGTTTAAATACGCTCCGTTGATTTTTAAGCCCTTTTGATCCCAGTCTAATTTACGAAAAACTTCCTCAAGGCAAGCTGAAAAGAGTATGGGCGAGATTGTATCTCCCTGTCGTGTACTTTTCCTTAGGTTAATTTCAACGTTATGTTTGTTTATAGATATAGTCGCTTTACTTTATCATATATGGACTGGAGTAAGCTAACATAAGCTGGGTTCACACCTTGGTTACCTAGTGCATTTAAAATATATGGTTTGAAAATTGAGTCAAAAGTTTTTCGTAGTCGATGAAGGCAATGCATAATGGTGTATATATATACATACACGTTAAATTGCAGCTTTGTAAACCCCCCTCTTTAATTTTCTTCGTACGCCAATGTACTCTTCCTACCTTCTATTCTAAATAGATAAATTTTTGTATGTAATTAGTCCGGGAATATTTTTCTCCAACGTTAGTGTAAAACTTTATTTCTTACGTACCCGAACTTAGAAAACCTAAGCTAACCAATCAACCTTATTTTTAAAAACATGGTTCTATGTATAACCGATCGATTATTGATATGCTAGTGAACGTGTAATTTCTACTCTTGGAAATTTGAATTACATACCACTTGCAAAACTTCAGCGAACTTTGATGTCATTTCTACCCATCACCGTAATCTATTTAACAAAGAAGACTTCACTCCAGTTAATTAAAAAATATTTCGATTTTTAGCTATAAACTAAAAACGGCTATTTTTGTTTGACTAATGTAGTCCACATCAACTAAAATAATGTAGTCCACATCAACTAAAATATATAATAATAATAATAATTTATTATTTGTCACATGGGCATCACAATGCATGCAGTCTGGAAATACAAAAATAAAATAACAAAAATAAAAAATTTGACAATTAACCAGAAATTCACAAACAAATGTGTAAATTGAACTAGCAGACAATCAAGACGTTACAAATGCGTATCTAGAAACGTTAAATTCTATTTATTGCTAAATATTACAAACTAAAACTAAAAAGACATTGAAGCTGCTGTTAATTTCTGTGACTAGTCGAATAGTAACCGATAAAAGGACTTGTGTGTGTGTTTCTGGAATAGAAAGGAAATGCTGGAGCAAGGGCGGGTCTAAAAATATTTTCATGGGTAATCGCTCCCTGTGCCCTCCCCCTCGATCCGCCCTTGCACTGGGGTGATTAAAAGTATTGATTGTTTTTATTCCAGTTACTTTATTGAGGTAAATTGTATTATATTTTGCAAACTAAAGTTATGCAAAAAATTATTCTCATATTTTACCACTTTGAACAAGGCAAATACGAAGTTAAACTTCAATTCAAACTTTCAATTTAATTTGAATACTTACATGTAGGAATTTTCTGAAAAACGTTGATTTTTATGATAGAAACTTAATAGTCTCCTCTTATCCTTAACAAATAAAAAATAAATTTATAAGGTTATCGTTATAGATAAATTAATATTTCGCTTCGAAACGGAATAGAAGTGAAAATTATTGTGTTCAGAAATTTTGACATATATATTATCCTTATATTTGTAAATACATTGATACTCTAAGCATCTAAACGATAAATTTAAAAGTCTTTATGTCGTGGTTTTTTTTCATTTATTTCTTTTGCACGGACTTAAGACTAGCAAAAACTCAAGCACATTAAGTTTATTTTCAAAACAATAAAATAGTGACATGAAACATAATTGGCACAGTTCACAAACGATTTATCTTTACTTCAATTTTTTTTTCGGCAGTTTATCCACTGCCGTCGACGTGAAGCAGTGGATAAACTGCCGACAAAACGCTTAAAGCAAAAGAATTTAAGCAAGACAGAAAATTGGGAAACGTGGCTGCCGAAGGCGGCACTGTGATCCCAGACGTTTGAGGTGGGCATCGTTTGAACTGCGCCAACTGTGTTTCGTGCTATAGTTTAATTATTTCGTACGTGTATCATACAGTGTAGTCGATCTCTGGCATTGGTGTACGGAGAGAGGTGTTGATGGAGGTTGTAACCCCCGCCCCCCCACCATTGCAATGAAATTTTGTATATTTAACATAGGAATATGTGAG
Source organism: Dysdera silvatica (assembly GCA_006491805.2). NCBI lineage: Eukaryota > Metazoa > Arthropoda > Arachnida > Araneae > Dysderidae > Dysdera > Dysdera silvatica. Next base: position 46,514,904 of record QLNU02015359.1, on the reverse strand, counting down.
TTTGTAGCACTGTAACCTCCATTGAGCCTATAGCCTGCCACTTATGAACTTTCTGCGTACGCCTATAATCTCCAGTAACATTATCCTCGTATCACGTCTTTCTGCAGCTACATGCGTATTCAACGTAACTTATATAACCTATACAAAGTTCTACATAATTGTATTACGTAACTGACAAAAAAGTTGCATAGGTGTACTGCATCACTTACAAAAGTTCTGTATAAGTGTACAATATAATGCCCACAAAGCTCTAAGTAACTATATTAGTTCTGCGTACTACTTGATTTAAAGTTCATTGCATAAATGTCTGTCAACAAGAGTTTGTGTTTGTTATTTTAATTTTGGGCGCTAGCGTGTAATTGTAGTAAGTGCCTTTCGTTGTAACTGACAATTGATTGGTTTCTGTTTCTTTCACATGCAGCTCGTAGCTATGGGAGACGTAGAGGTAGGTTGATTGTTATTTTTGTCTTGTGTTCGACAAACAATTGTTTGGTTAGACGTCGAATTTTCCTTTTCCCCCCTTTGCCCACAAGGTTTTTGAAGGATTACCAATGCAACTGTCTAGCGAGGACGGAATCTTTACATAGAAACTCTCTCAGGTGTGGATTGTGATGTCGGAATTTTGAGGAACGGTTTCTTTACGCAGCTTCAAATTAACCTTGAAAACCCGGCCGCTTGGTCGAGAAATCCACACACACACAAATAGCCATAATAGGAAGAATCGCTTCGGAGACAAATGATCATAAATCCTTTACTTACAAAGAGGGCTCTTTACCCCCCCCATTTCCAAGCTAAGCATGTTCGTTCATTCATTGTCTTTTGCGCGTGAGATTTCTGTATGAAATGCATGCATTGTGGACATATTTATGCGCCTGTTTTGGCTTTGCTGGATCCTATACCAAAGACTCTGAAATGTTTGGTCGCTAGTGTAATAAAGACCAAGATTGCTACCTGTATGTATGTAATCCTCTCTGGCCGAATCATTATATATAAAAAAGATAATTCCTTCCTGTGGCCTTTGGACATGTCGTGAGCAGAACAGCTTTTGTGTGCTTTGGAATAATGTGAAACCCTGATTCGTATCCGCAGTTTTACTTTGGGGATTTCATAACTTAAAAAATCGTGAACATTTTATTTCAGGATATACTCATTATTCTTCCTTTTTTCTTTCCTTTCTACTTTATTGTACGTAGGCAAAATTTAAGAAAGCGAGGTATTGCCTTTTTATTTGGTTTATTGTGTATAGCTATTACTCTAACATATTATCCTATTTTGTGTACACGAGTAAAACGTGAATCGACTTCGTTTTTGATGGTTATATTTATTGCTTATAAACAATGGTGAACTCTCAAAATTTTGGACAACCAAGACACGGAGTTGCAAATTTTCTTGCAACAACTTGTTAAAATTGCAAAAAATCTGTTCAGCATTTGGCCAAGTAAAAGTTTACAACAGGATCATATGCGAACCTACTCAAACTTCCACTAGTTTTAATCTGGGGAAAAGTGGTAAACAACTTGACAAAAATACTGGAATGCTTTATAACTAGTGAGCATTTAAGAATAAGAGAGAGACTAGCATATGCTAGCGACTCCATACCGCAACAATCCGCCGAATTCTAACCAATCAGAAGCAGTATTTTTCTGAATGCCAATTTTTTTCTCGCCATATCGTTGTTTGGCGATTTTTGCACAAATGATTTTTTTTCCATAGTGTAAATGGATGAAAACGAGCAATCTGTTTGCAATTCTGTCTCATCTAGATGCAACATCTGCTAAAAAGTATTTGCATCATTAAGCAACGTCCGTAAACACCAACGAATCGTTCATAGCGCTACAGTTCTACATTATAGAGAAAGAAAACAATAGCGTGTAATAAATTTTTAATTATAATAGACACTTTTTTTAATAATAGGCCTATATAGATAAAAAAAAACCTAAGATTAAAATCGAAAAGGGTCCATGATAATATCTTTTGTTCCTAAATATTATGAATTTGGCGTCTGCAATTATCGCTTAAATAATAAATTTTTAAATGTAATAAATACTTTTTAAATGATATGTAAATAAAGAAAGTAAGATTAAAATCGTAAATGTGTCTATGATAATATCATTTGTCCATAAATATCGTGAATTTCGCGTATATATAATAATAAAATATTTTTATTGTAATGGAGTATTTTTTAAATAATATGTAAAAAATTAAGATTAAAATCCAAAATATATCTCTGATAACAACATTGATAAAAACATTTGTCCATAAATATCATGAAATTCACTTTTTTATCATGCAAACCAACTATGTGTTATAGCATCTATGATTCAAACGAGCACTTTCACACTCTCTCTTTAGCCGACACTTTGGCGAACGGCTACTGACGCCAAATTGTCGCCAATTTTCATGTCGTTTCCAATTGGTTACAATACAATGGATTGTCGCAGGATCGAGTCGCTCGTCTAACATACTCCCCACACACAAAAGTTGAGTCGCCAGTTTTCGCCATATTGCCGTTCTCGAATATAAATATGTTCCATGTAAACTATTCTGTCGAAAAATCCAAAACAAAATCATTGCTTTATTTCATATAATGCTATTCATGAGGCCGTCAAATAGCGACACGTTTTGAGGCTCGCCTTCCCTTATTATTCATCTGTATTCGCTGTTTATAATAAATAACCGAACATATCGCACAGGAACGTAGACAGACTTAAATAGTATATTTTGTGAACTCTTCACCGATTTTCGCATATCGCGGGGAAAATTTTTGGAAAGTGAAAGTTGATGTGTGCTCAACTTTAGAGTGTTTGTTTTCTAATTAGGGATATCATATTTGGACCCATGGGCAAACAGGAGTGTACTTTGATGGATCGTGGAATGTAATTTAAAAATGTGCATGTATGTATGGAGGGGGTGCCATTATATACGGGTCTGAGGCATCAGAAAGAAAACGCTGCCATAAAGGATTACTCCATTGGAGAGGGAAGTTCTTGTGTTTGCTTAAAAAGTTGTGTTATCAAACCTGTTTCAAAGCGAACGTTCATGAGACGTATTGAGAGAAGTTTTCTACTTAATTAGATTGGTGTTGTTGGACTTGGACGGGTTTTAAACAAGTTCATTATTTCAGCGTTTAATGGACGTTTTACTTATTTTCAAAAAATTGAATACTGTTTAAACTTCTGCTCAATTTCGTCTAATGCTTAATATTAAATTGCGATTATTTTCCCTAATTAAATATTAAATTTTTGATTTATTTATTGTATGCTTCGCATAGCTGAGTATTGCTCAATAATAAAAACACTATGACGCTTCTTTACGTACCGTGGTTTGAAGCGCGCGAATACACTCTATAACAAAAAAAAATCGACGCACCAAGGAGGAGTTGTCCGATTGCGATAAAAATTGGTGGATGTGAAGAACATACATAGAAAAAGAAATCATTAAAATTTCAGAACAATTGAATGATTTATTGCAGAGTTTGACCGTTACAAAGGGAGGAAGTCAATAAGGCGTTGGTTCACCTCTGGCCTGGATGCAAGCTGTCACCCGGCGTGGCATAGACTGATAAAGATCCCGGATGGTGTCCTGCGGAATTTCTTGCCAAATTGTCTCCAACTGTCGGGCTAAATCGTCAACATTCCGGGATGGTTGCAATCGCCTTCCCATAGCGTCCCAAATGTGCTCTATGGGAGAGAGATCAGGAGATCTAGCTTGCCAAGGAAGTGTTGGGCAAGCTTGAAGACAATTCATAGCAACACGTGCCGTGTGCGGCCGGGCATTGTCTTGTTGAAACGTAAGTCCAGGGTGTCGCAAAAGGAACGGTAACACAACCGGTCGTAGAATGTCGTCTACGTACCGCTGTGCTGTAAGTGTGCCAGAAATGACCACCAAAGGGGTCCGGCTATCAAAGGAGATGGCACCCCAGACCATAACGCCCTGTTGTGGGCATGTGTGGCGTGCGATAGTAAGGGCAGGATCCCCACGCTGCCCTGGACGTCTCCAGACACGTCTGCGGTTGTCGTCAGGACACAGTTGGAAACGGGACTCGTCACTAAAGACTATACGTCCCCAGTCAGCGCAGTTCCAAGTTGATCGAGCCCGGCACCACTGTAATCGGACTTGACGGTGTAAAGGCGTGAGAGGTAAGCGGCGTAACGGTCGGCGCGAGCGTAAATTCCGCTCTCTCAGTCGTCTGCAGAGGGTCATGTTGGACACATGTGTGCGGACCACACAGTGGATAGTTGATAACGACGAATCCGGTGCTGTGACAGCTGCTCTGACAATCGCTCTGTCTTCCCGCTCTGTTGTGGCCCTAGGTCGACCGCTGCCGTCCCGACGCTGACATCTGCCGTTGTTGACCCACTCTTGCCAGCACCGTCCAATCGCCGCATCGCTTCGACCCACATGTCCAGCGATTCTTCGATTCGTCCAACCAGCCTCTTTCAATCCGATAGCACGACCTCTTTCAAACTCTGACATATGCTCGTAATGAGCACGAATCTTTCGGCGAGGCATTGTTACAGTCGACGTAAGATATCCGCAGTCAAAATGCAACAGAAATTTTGACCACATATTGAGAATCGCTCCTTATATACACCTGCTGAATGCGCAGTTCCGATGCGCTGGAGTTCCCGCTATTCATTCATTGGACACCAAATTTTAATCATTTGCATGTTCGGTCAAAATGTCTTTGCATACGAAATTTCATTACAATCGGACAACTCCTTCTTGGTGCATCGATTTTTTTGTTATAGAGTGTATTTCCTATCAATAACTTTGCTTCGTCATTTCATTTGCATACATTGGCATTCAATGGCAAAGAATCAAAGGTAGTGGTGTAAAGGAAATACTCGTACGTGAATTACACTCTATAACAAAACAAAATCCACGCACCAAGAAGGAATTTTCCGATTGTAACGAAATTTCGTATGCGAAGACATTTGGCCGAACATGCAAATGATTAAAATTTGGTGTCCAATGAATGAATAGTGGGAACTCCAGCGCATCGGAACTGCGCATTCAGCAGGCGTATATAAGGAGCGATTCTCAATATGTGGTCAAAATTTCTGTTGCATTTTGACTGTGGATATCTTATGTCGACTGTAACAATGCCTCGCTGAAAGATTCATGCTCATTACGAGCATATGTCAGAGTTTGAAAGAAGTCGTTCTATCGGATTGAAAGAGGCTGGTTTGACGAATTAAAGAATCGCTGGACATGTGGATCAATAACGGCAGCAGTCGACCTAGGGCCACAACAGAACGGGAAGACAGAGCACCGGATTCGTCGTTATCAACTATCCAACGTGTGGACCGCACACATGTGTCCAACATGACCCTCTGCAGATGACTGAGAGAGCGGAATTTACGCTCGCGCCGACCGTTACGCCGCTTACTTCTCACGCCTTTACACCGTCAAGTCCGATTACAGTGGTGCCGGGCTCGATCAACTTGGAACTGCGCTGACTGGGGACGTATAGTCTTTAGTGACGAGTCCCGTTTCCAACTGTGTCCTGACGACAACCGCAGACGTGTCTGGAGACGTCCAGGGCAGCGTGGGGATCCTGCCCTTACTATCGCACGCCACACATGCCCACAACAGGGCGTTATGGTCTGGGGTGCCATCTCCTTTGATAGCCGGACCCCTTTGGTGGTCATTTCTGGCACACTTACAGCACAGCGGTACGTAGACGACATTCTACGACCGGTTGTGTTACCGTTCCTTTTGCGACACCCTGGACTTACGTTTCAACAAGACAATGCCCGGCCGCACACGGCACGTGTTGCTATGAATTGTCTTCAAGCTTGCCCAACACTTCCTTGGCAAGCTAGGTCTCCTGATCTCTCTCCCATAGAGCACATTTGGGACGCTATGGGAAGGCGATTGCAACCATCCCGGAATGTTGACGATTTAGCCCGACAGTTGGAGACAATTTGGCAAGAAATTCCGCAGGACACCATCCGGGATCTTTATCAGTCTATGCCACGCCGGGTGACAGCTTGCATCCAGGCCAGAGGTGGACCAACGCCTTATTGACTTCCTCCCTTTGTAACGGTCAAACTCTGCAATAAATCATTCAATTGTTCTGAAATTTTAATCGTTTCTTTTTCTATGTATGTTCTTCAAATCCACCAATTTTTATCGCAATCGGACAACTCCTTCTTGGTGCGTCGATTTTTTTTGTTATAGAGTGTATTTAGAATATTTCCTTTCTCTTAGAAAGTTGTTGCGTAGTCCGGTACGTATGCTTACCATATAATAGTCAAATGTACCATGTTGACCGCTTTTGCAGGTGCTAGTGCACCGTTCGCAACGCGTAACGAATGGCCAAAGAGGCATTCGCCATTTTGAAAAGTCGTGTATTTCTCTTTTAGTTCCCCATTTTTTTCCACAGTACTTTTCTTGTATCAATGGCTGTCTAGTGGTCTCTGCCCACTCATCCCGTCTGGATTCTGGCATTGACCTTCGGTAAAGGACCCTCATGAATCAATAATTCTTGTAAAAGTAGCAGATGGAAATGCCCTTATTTTCCAAAAATAAAAGAAAAAGGATGGAATGATATTAATTTAAATGACGAAGTAATTATAGAGGGCGCTGGATATACCAAAACATCGAGAAAAATATTTTATATTAAAATATTTTTCTCGAATATTTTATATTAAAATATATAATTTGGTACGGAAACAACGCGAAGGGTTGCGAACAATGCACTAGAGCTGCTTTTGCATTTTGAATAATATTGTTCTCAGGATTACAGCTTTGCAGTTACTGTCATTTCACGAAAAGTAGTCCGATGAAACAGTTAGAAATAACGGTAGGTGACGTCACAAACGGCCTAGCCGATTACAGCAGAGGGGAGGACTTCATTTCAGAACTTGTTTTTGACGCAGACAAAAGTTCGCTAAAAACCAGTTCTGAAATTGGGTCCCCCTCTGCTGTAATCGGCTAGGCCGTTTGTGACGTCAACTCCCGTTATTCCTAACTGTTCCATCGGACTACTTTTCTTGAGCGGACAGTCCCTTATGTTTTACGCAATTCTTTTTTAGCCATTACATCATTTTTAAATTTGTATTTGCTATCAGGGTTGTCAATCTTACCTGATTTTATTGCATTGTAAGTTTTTAATGTACTTCTTATTTCACTTCTTACCTTTGTATAAGGTCTAATTATTATTTTGTTTTAACGATACGTTCACTCTCAACTGGTTCGGTGCAAAATGGCCCCTTGCTATACTCGTGCCATAAAATTTCAACCAAGCAACCAACTAACTTTGCCATAGTTCTCATGTGCGACGTATTCTCTTCAATCATCAAGTTGCTTTGTTGTTCACGATAGCTATTTTGTGTTTTCTGTATCACTGAAGCTCATGTATGTTATTTATCTTCCTTAGGCAAGTCGCCGTTTTTTACGGGTCTGGAGGAGAGTCATCTTCTTGGAGAAGACGTCGCTCACTTGGATCCCATGGGCGTGGTGATGCCAGGGTCGTCTCTGTTGTGCTCGCCCAAGTCTCAGACGGGATCTGATCCTGGAGAACGCTACTCCAGGAAAGTATTCGTTGGAGGTTTACCACCAGACATTGATGAAGGTGAGTAGCCATTGGGAATTTAGCTGCTATAACACTAGGGGGAGAAAAAGTCCAAAAGAAGCGGAAAAAAAATAAATATCCTTTCAGCAGGGACTTAAACAAGGAGAGGTTGGGATTTAACCCCCATTTGAACAATATGATTCCAAATTCTTTAAAAGAGAGAAAAAAATTCTATCATCTCCCCATTTTCAGCAAAGAAAACCCAACCTTTTTTTAAATCCTGTGCATAGGTCTGCTTCGTTGGTATTCTTTAATCATTGTTTTATTATCTTTGCTCAGAATGATCCTTGCGCCATAAAATGTTATCAATTAAATTATTTTAGTATCCTAAGGTATGTCAAAAAATAAACAAATATGGAGATGGGAAAATAAATGGAAATTCAAAAAAAAAGCAAGCATCTAACAATTTAATCATACTCTTGTAGTTCTTGAAGAGTTCAATTATTTGCAGAGAGATGACTGTTTATTTACAGTTAAATTTTAAATTCATTTATTTTCCTAAGTTATATGGTTGAATTCTGTCTAATAAAATGTATTATAATTGCTAACTTTATGAGGTTGTAGACACAGAGAGGAAGAGAGTCTTGCAAAAAGGTTACTGGAAGTTACGTGGAAGGAGACTTGCTCGCTGAATAAAGATCAGGGTTTAAGCTGCAGTCGCATTTTTCGCAAAATGCGACGAGTTGCTCGAAAATGCGAAGAAAAAATTATTGCCCATCGCGAAAATGCGACAGGCATTTTTAACCACAGTTTATTCTCTGAAAACAGGATTTCTCGATTCCAGAATATCCGTTTTGCACTTCAGCGATCTTTTCTTGTTCCTTTTTGTTTCCTCTTCAAAATTCTTAACAGCACCTGTTAAGCATCGTTGATATAAATAATTTCATTGATACGATTTTTCGAGCAACGAAAGCAACTAATATTTTTTAGCATTTTGCTACAACTTTTTTTCCCATTTTAGCATTTTTGCGACAGCATGTTTTGAGCCAGCTTAAACCCTGATGGAGATGTGTGCGACCAATTAATACAGTGACCTACTGTCTTACTTCCCTTTCCAGTTTATACATACTGGAAACTGTTCATGAAATAAATTTTGTATTTTGATCGTGAACGAGAAGAAACAAGAGAAAGGCACACCAAATCTCGCACCAGTTATTTCCCCAGGTCCGAATGGTGGTACGTATAATGCATACTTCCAAACTGTGTTCATGAAGGGAGACGCCCAGTGATAACTCAGGAAGCAATCAATAGATAGCGATATCAATTAATTGAATGTTTGTATTCTATAGAACAAGGATAGCTGAAATAACGTTGCTTCAAAACCGACAGTTTTCCGGGTGATTCAAATCTTTGTCGCTTAAGAAGGAAGCAAACGTCTGATCACGAACTGGTAAAAAAAAAAAAAAAAGACCTGGATTAAAACCTAGATTTCTCACTGTAAGATATTATTACCCTTCTCAGGGATAACACAATGGCCAAATAAGTGTATTTATTTATACGTTGGTGTTGAAAATTATTGTATAATAAATTCCCCCACGAAAACTCACAAAAATCTCGCCCCGGAGGCTTTCTTGTGTTGACCATATTTGGCAATTGTGTTATCCCTGCGGAGGGTAATAATACCTTAACACCTTTACATACGGAGAAAGAGAGCGTTGTTTCCTGTCCTCATTCGTCTAGCGGTCCAAGACACTCCGGGCTAAACGGAGGGACCCTGGTTCGAATCCAGGATGGGGACGGCCTCTCTTTTTCTCCTAAAATCAAAAAAGATCCATCTTGAGCTATTTATACATGAATGTTGAAAATTTTTGTATAATTTCCCGCACTGTAGACGAACGCGCCATCGTGTGACCGATGGTGATAGACTAGAATATATCGCTTGAAAGGACATTGTCATTGCTTTTAAAAATGTTTTGTCAAGCTTTATTTGTTGCCAGCAAATATATCAAACCAGTATTTGAAGAACGTCGATCGCTATGGTTTCTTTTGTACGCGTTTTTAAGATACCGCTTTTTGCTGCTTTAAGCGAGAGATGGGTTCACTGTTGCCGCTAGAAAGACGTTTTTTATCTCTGCCTTTAGTTATCCGACGTTTTGGAGAGATAAACGCATCAAAGTGCCATCGGTTCATTGCCACGGGCAATCAACGTTTCTTTATTGTTACGCGGGGAGGATATATATCTCAAATCCCCCAAAGAATAAAAATATGACGAAAGAATCGCAATTCTTAGTATGGGGAGCGTTCAGCTATTACGTAAGCACCTTCAGGGGGGGTGCTGTTGTGCTTATTTTCCTATGTTAGCCAACGTTAATTTTTGCTTACCGGGGGGGGGGGAATAAAATGGCTAAAATATTACTTGCGTAATACTTGAACTCTCCCGTAGCAACTTAGAAGGGGAGGAGAAAGAAGGGCGTTAATGGGAATAACGTAATTCTATAAGACGTTTTCCAGTATCGCAAAGTACCGTCGTTAGACAGAAATACTTGTTCATTGGAATGACGTTGTTGAGAGAGTTTCAAGGCCGGATTATCGCATAGACAATGAAGACAAATGTCTAGGGTCCCTCTTGTTTTTGAGCGGCCCTGCGCGGCGAAGACCCAATATTTCCTCAAAATCGTTGTCATTCTGGCCTTATCACTAGAGCAGTAATTTTATGGCTGCGTGAATTTCCGTGAATTTTAGAGTTTTTTGTATATACGTTGCGTGTAAATATGTTACCTGTGCCGACTTCATTTTCAAAGTCTGAAATTTAAATTCCAGAACGGATTTAGCGAGCAATAGGATATAACGAACATTTTCGTTGGCTCCAAGATCCTTGTTATATACGGATCCTACTGTAATTAAATAGGCTTAACTTTACTATAAGGAGCCTGGAAAAATATTATCTCGGGCCCCACGAAATCCTAATCCGACCCTGAATAGGCTACTGTAATAGTTAATAAATAATTAATAGAGGGATAATTCAACTACCTTAAAAATATCCAGATTAGAGTTGGGAGTGTGGACGACTCGAGAATGAATGAGAATAATCGATCATTTCATCAAAGGAGTAATCATTTCCACTCCTTGTCGTCATTGTCTTTTTCATTCAGTGAATGAATAAACGACGGAAAATAAACATAAACTTTGTCAAAAGTGAACGAGTCGCAAAGACCGAATCAAATTTTAGGAATGGGAATAAGTCCAGAGAATATACGTTTCCAGAATGGAATGGATCTGCCCAGCTCGAATTAATATATGTCGGGATAGAATATTTGTTCTTAAAACACACAGTTTTAGTTTCTCAAATTTTTAAAGAACGCCTTGATCTGCATATACAACGAACACCTAAAAATCGTGTTGCATATAAAATGCAAAAAATTGTCTGGAAAAGCCATACATCTGATAAAGGCCCAGGGGCCCCGCGGTTTTGGGGCCCCACAGAGGCCTTGAACGGCCATGGTATTACGTAAGCCTAAGCGTTATTTTAATATTGTTTATTTACAAGTGTTCACGAAATATTCATTATTCATACACCTAGGTATTAAACATAATGAACTTCAAGGAAAAACTCATTATTTATTTTCTAAATATTGTGAAAGCCATATTCTTTAGAGGCCCATTATATTCTTCCAGCCTAAGGCCTCTAAAAATATTAATCCAACCCTGGGTATAGTAAAATGCGTGCCTTTATGTAAATTATATTGCTCAGAATTAAGTCACGCCAAGTATGTTTAAGTTTGTAGCTTTCGAATGATATTTGCCGCGCCTTCAGCACTGACTCCGTTCTACAAAAGCATCCCATGTTTTCCCTATCCGATTCACGAACACAGAAGACCGAAAAATTAAAAAAAAATGGACGTTAATTAAAATAATCCCGCTGCATTCGAAAATTATTTCATTAAATACTTTTAATAAGTTGGAAGTTATTAAGGAAACTCCGGAACCTAGTCTGACAAAAGGTTAACCAGTGAAATGAAAATTGGGAATTTTGGAGAAATAGAATGATTTCAATAATATTTTGCTCTAAGTTTTCTGTTCATAGCTTAATGATTTTTAAGAATATGTTAATTTATGTCGCGACATAAATTTTGTTTATTTTGCTTTCGATAAAGATTATTTTTTCAAGCATGTTTTATTAGAAATCTTTTCTTTTGTACTTTTTTTTTCCCATAATCAGAGGAGATTACGGCTAGCTTCAGGCGGTTTGGACCCCTCGTTGTTGACTGGCCTCACAAGGCAGAAAGCAAATCTTATTTTCCCCCAAAAGGTGAGTAAAGTATTTACTAAATATTCAATTTCCATTTTATGTTTTTGAAACTTCACAAAAAAATTTCGAAAGTATCAATTTATTGTTTATTTCACTGCTTAATTTATTTTTAAATTTACAAATTGCAGATTTTATTTATTAATTATACATGTACGAATTCTATAGTAAGTTGAAAAAAAATCTGAAAGGGAAATACCATTTTAATATTTGTATTACGTATTTCATTGTTTTTACGTATTATTGCTTATTTCACTGTTTTTACTTATTTCATTGTTTTTACTTATTTCATTGTTTTTACTTTTTACTTATTTTATTGATTTTACTTTTTTCACTGTTTTTACTTAATACTTATCTCATTGTTTATTACTTATTTCATACCTGTATTTAATGTTATTGTCTATAACAGTCGCGCAGACTGTCGAATTAAAAAATGCATTAGGGAAGGAGATGTCCATGTATATACGTGTAATCCGCCCACCTATTTCTTGCCCTCTTTTGGACATAAAAGTGAAATCCTCCCCGAAAAGCTCCGATGCTCGTAATCAGGGCCGGATTGACACCTATAGGGGCACATAGTAAACCAGGAGTAGGGAACCTGCGTCCTTCGAAGCCCTTAAGTTCGGCCTTTTGACCGAATTAAAATTTTGTAGAAAAATCCTTTTGTTTTTGTCAATATGATTCTGCTCGTCTTTTTAATTTGCATTATAACCTTAAAATGTTTAAAAATAATCTAAGTAATGTATAAAAGAATAGAAGAAGATTTAGCGAAATGATCTTCCTTAATTGACTTCCAAACACATGCGGCCTTCATATATTACAGCTAACTTAATGCGGCTTCTGACACGAAAAGATTCCTCCACGAAGATCTTACAAGAATTTGCGCCCATACATGTAATATCTCATTCAAAAATACTATATGAACAATAATGAACCAAAGTTTTTTTTTTAAACAAATGTTTGTTTTTGTATACTTTCACTTTACGTATTTGTGAAATGTTGTTGAGTAGAATACGAATGGGAAAAAATAATGCAAAAAAACATTTTTTTGCATTATTTTTTCCCATTTGTATTCCTTAATTATATTATCTGCTGTATGTTCGTTTCGCTCCATATACATCTGATGAAGGCTGCCCTTTAGCGCAGCCGAAAGCCGGCTCATGTACCAATAATCTAACAAACCGCTCAAAGTTGTCTGATTGCTTTTATTGTGAAATGTTGTTTCCTTCCTCTTATAATTGATCAGTCTTTGTTTAATTGGATTTAATTCAATTAACAATTTCAATTGGATCCCTGGAACTAATCTTGTTTAACATATCTGTTTCTGTACTTAATAAAGATAATAAAACCACCTTGTCCCTATTAATTGCTTTCATTTATTGTGGGAGATCCTTTTGCGCAGTGGTGGTCTATGGCAAATTCGGCACTGAAAATTTTCTATGGCGCCCCTTCCCTTGCTGTTTTTCTTTACCTGCTGCTTTTACTTGATGGTTAATCTACTCCTGCCTGCAGTCATAATCTTCAAGCTCATTAGGCTAGGTTCGATTCGCCGTGACTTTTGTGTACACATATCCTCATCCAGGAGTCCCGTTAAATTGTCAGTCCCATCTGTAATTATTCGTCTTGCAATCTTTGAATGTAAAAACATATACAACGCAGCGGCGACGGTTCGTGGCGAAAATTTAGTGAGGCAGAAGTTAAGCCAATTCACCAAACTACATTAACCTTCGTATTTATTTACTCAGTCAGTGAAACCCGTTTTCTTGGCGAGTATAGGCCGTAATGCAAATTATTTTGGCGAATTAGCCTCGTTCCGCCTCACTAAAATAGCGCCATGAGCCACCACTGATACAACGTTCTGTTATGAGAGCTGAGACATCTATCATTACGAGAAAAGTAAGGAAAATTTATTTGTGCGCACATTGTACGATTATTTTATATATTGAAGTAAGTAAACATTAAAGTAAGTTAGTCATTAACCCATTGAAGTAATTTATTAATTGATATTGAACTAATTTGATAATGCCTCCTGCCCCCGTAACAAGCGTCTAACTACGGGCCTCAAAATACACCACTTATGGTTGACAACTGGGCGTAAATTAAATTTCCTTGTACAAAACAGTTATTCTCTCATCACTATATAAATCTCATCACATAAAACTCTCATCACACTATAAATAAATGGTTATAGCGATCCCCCTATGCTCCACCACTAAGGATCCGGAAATTCTTCATCGCCACTCTACTGAAATGTTTAACTGGCGCTGAAACTATATATTTTTTTAAAGTTATATACGCTCTCCATATATCTCAGTAGGGGAAAAAATGTTTCGAGATTTCACTCACACTCATGGTTTTTTATACTTCGATATATCGAGCTTCTGCAAATATAATTTCTCTATATTCCAGAATCAAGGAATCGGTTTTGGTGATGCAGCGCCATCTAGAGGTACTGCCTATAACTATTAACGATCTGGTCCTTTTTCTCTCTCTCTCTCTCTCTCTCTTTCCATTGGGATCCAGGTCAACTGTTTGTTTTCATTTAGAGTCAGGTCAATTTTAGCATATAAAACACTATTGCAAATAGCATTGATGTTTGATATTGCCATTACAAATACGGAGATAGTATCGCTTGTATATTTCCTAACAGAAAGTTGTTTTTTTTAACCGATCCGGAATTTAAATTCGTAGGCGACGGATGTTCAAATTCTTCGAAAAACTATAGGTTATGGCGCAGTATGATCGCGCAATACAAACAACCAAACATGCAGCCAGCAGCCGGGGTAGTCGGTGGGTTGTACATCCCTCCCCACGTAAATGAAATTCTGTATATTTAAAATATAGAATATATGAATTGGTAGCCAGAGCTGTGCTTTATGGGTGGTGCGTTGGCGGCTTCCTTCCAGGGCACGTTAACACCGTAAGCCCAGCCCTGGTTCTAGCTCTTCAACCCTCCTACGAACCTATAACCTATAACCCTCTGGCGAACCCGCTACTACAGAGCTACAACTCGCACATTCCTCTGTTAAATATACATAATTTCATTAGAATAGTGGGGGTTGCAACCCCCATCAGCACTCCCTGCGTACGCCAGTGTATTAGTCTCATCTTAAATGATCGACCTTAGAAATTTTGGACGTAAAAATACAAATAAACAAATTATTTCACTTTGTATACACAGGGCCTTTGGCTTTTCGGATTCTGTCCATCACCGCCGGCGGTAAGAAAATATTGGGAGGTGTCGAACTTTAAAAGCCATTTTGTTTGAAATTCCATGGGGATATGAAACCCCACGTTAACATTGGGACGGGTCCCCCCATTCCCCCGCTTATGGCCCCCGTGATTCTGTCTCGCGTCTTACCCTGTTTCTCTTTCACTAAACACAGAATATAGACGTCTTTATCTCATTCGATACCCTTGCTGGTTTTGCAGAAAAAAAAACTTTCGCCAAAAACAATATTACTATGGTATTTGGAGTTGCTTTATATGTGCCTTGCGATGATGCAGCGGTAACGCGTTCGACAAGTACGACATTATCCCAGGTTCGACTCACAACGGTGCCAAAACAAACCACTTACCTAATCATTGTAGTCTAGGGATTGATTCACTAGTCCATAAGAGGTTCGGTTTCCTCGAAAAACTGTAGGTCGCGGCGCAGCATGGCTCTTGCAGTCCTTGCGCTGTGAAACACACAAGCAAACAATTATTTTAAATCTTCAATATTTTTTTTCCATTGATATTGAGGTTTCTCCAGTTGATTTTAATTTCTTTGGCTTTTCCTCCACTCCCTTTGTGTATAGTCCGGCATTTTGCATAATACTAATATCATTAAATTTTATTATGTCAATGTTGCATCTTTTAATCATTCATACGTGGCTTGGCAACAGTCAATAATCTATTGGTTAAACACCGTTTGATTGAATTTTGTTCATTGTGCAATGAAGTTGACTGAAAACATTGCACTTCACAATAAACATTTAACTAACACGAAATCCTTAATGGAACTACTCTCTTTTTTAGCATTTTGATACAACTTTTTTTTGCATTTTTGCGACAGCACTTTTTGAGCCAGCTTAAACCCTGGCCGGCCCCCACAATTTTTTGAATTGCTGCCCTACTCTACTGGAAATACCTGTACTCCTCCCTCCGCTATTAGTTAGCCAGTTATCTTTTTCACTACCTAGCTCTAGATCAGAGGGTCCCTGAATTTTTTGTCATGGGAGGCCCCCCCCCCACTTCAAGAATTTCTCCCCCTTTTTATCGGTTCCTTTGTTTTACATAATTATAATAAGATAAGTCACAAAAAAATAATAAAACGCGTATGTGATTTGTTTAGATGGTTTATTTTACAATAGTTATTATTTATATTACATATATATAATTTAATTATATTTAATTAAATGCAATAAAATAAGACTTCATTAAGTTAATAAAATTGATTCGTTTGCTGTCAGGAGGGGGTGTAATTGGTGCAGGGGAGAATTTAGAGGTCATTCAAGGGGGGGGCCATTAATGACGATTTTTGAAAATAATACCTCATTGGACCTTTACCTTGTATATTTTCAGTGTGAAATTTTCATCCGAAGGTATGATCCCCCTAAATTGGTGGCTCTTGACAAAGCTAGTAATATTGGGATCGAGATTAATAGTTTGTCGTAAATCGTTACGCAATTGTACATCTAACTCATTTCAGTGTTTCGTTAAAGGTTAATGAAACCAGCTTGAAATATATACAGGGTGGTTAGTAAAGTCCTTATACACGCAGATAACTGTCGAACGGAGAGAGTTATATGTATGAACGTGATGTATAGGTATAGTAAAGTGACTATGGGCTACAAGATGAGACTGCGTGCAGCGCCCCTTGCTGAAAAATTCAGAACTCAGAGTTGCTATCTCGAAAACTATTCAAGATACGGGGAAAAGTCAATTACAAAGTTGTTAAGCACCAGCTAGTTAGTACGAAACGATTGTTTTTGTTTTTTTTTCACCGCCTTAATAGGGCAAAAATCGTGATTTAGGAAGTTTAAGGGGTACAGGACGTCCCTGTCGTACAGCTATGCATAGAGGGGAAGCTTTGGGTAGGGGCGATACTTTCATTGCACACACACGGTTTTTAATGTGGTTTAGTAAAGTCATTATACACGCTGATAACTGTCACACTGCGAGAGATAGATGCATGAATATGATGTATATGTACGTACTGTATACGGAGTGAAGTGACTATGCGCTACAAGGTGAGACTGCGTGCAGCGTACAAATGTAAATTTTATTTTCATACCATTTTTACATTTACATTTGCCATTCATCAGTTGACATTACATACCTAGCGGGAAAATACAGAACATAGAACTGCTTACTCGAAAACTATTCAAGAAACGGAAAAAAAGTTAATTATAAAGTTGTCCAGCATCATTGATGCAGTATGAAATGACACATGAATTGCGGGAATAGAACACATCAAATGCTAATATGTGGGTATTTGGTTGGGCAAATGTGAACAGCGTACTACTATATGTCATTATGTGTGCTCGATGTGGCCACCGTCGACCGCAATACACGTTTGTATCCTATAGAGCGTTTCTTCTTGCACATTCAGTAGTATTGCAGGTGTGGCGCTTGTACAGACATCGGCAATGCGACTACCGACATCGTCCACAGTCGTCGGTTTGGTGTGATAGACGTGTCTTTTGGGATAGCCCCAAAGGAAGAAGTCCAATCGGTTAAGTCTGGTGACCGTGCAGCCAGCTCACACTACCACCATAGCCAATGACCTATCGGCGGAACGTGTGGGACAAGAATAGTTGTACTCCGTTCGACAGTTATCTGCGTGTATAAGGACTTTACTAACCACCCTGTATAGGACTTTGGGAAAAAAATATTTAAGTATAACTGCATAACTATCATGTTAGTGATTTTTTAGTTCATTTTTTCCCTCGACTTCTGGAGATTGATATCGGCCATTTTGGGGACACTACTCTAGATGGTTTACCGAATAGTTCGTAATTTACAGCCTGTTTGATTCAAGATATATGTATTTAACTATGCATTACAAGCATTCGTTCAAAACGTATTTTTTCCGTATCTATTTCTCCGTACAGTTTATTTTATCCTTTCTGATATAACTGTTCAACTCGTTGTGTATATTTGTCATGATATCAGATCCTGTGTATCCCGCCCCCCCCCCCCTTTCCGCGTTAAAGAAATACGTCTCACCGTATGTTTCTTTGCCTCGTATTTTCCTTTCATGTGTAAGAACAGGAACTTCCATTACCTTGTAATTTTTCATAATTCTGGTAAGTGTGTCACATATCTGGTAATTGTAGTTTGACATTACTTAACTCTCATGACTGTTGTCATGTCAATAATCATAACTAATCAATAAAAGCTAAACCCGTCTTTTCAATTTCCTTAGTAAGTTAGCCAAAGAGTAAGTTACCAAAGTAATAAAGAAGTTACAAAAGTATCGACGATAAACTACGCCCCTTAACTAACTCATTTATTCAAGCTGCATCTATTAACTATTATCTACAATGGAAAAATTACTTTTTAAAAACGTTTAAATATTTAAAATTTGTTTTATTTTTCAGTTATAACTATCTATCTTTTTTATATGATGTTTATTATTGAACTGTTAAATACATGTTTTCTTTTCCATCATTTATTTTCAAATTATCTCAACGTGTATTTGTTTTTATTATATTGAAGTAATTTATTAATTAACATTGAAGTAATTTTTTCATTAACATTGAAGTAAGTTATTCAATAACATTGAAGTGATTTATTCATTAATATTGAAGTAATTTATTCATTAATATTGAAGTAATTTATTCATTAACATTGAAGTAATTCATTAATTGATATTGAACTAATTTGATAATTAATATTGAAGTGATTTATTAACTGGCATTGAAGTAATTAATTAATTTTTTATTATACTGATGTATTATAATGCTATATTTGTGTTCTTTTAGGTTATGCATTTTTATTATTTCAAGACGAGTCATCTGTTCAGGCTTTAATAGACGCCTGCATCCAAGAAGACGAGAAACTTTACTTGTGTGTCTCTAGTCCTACCATCAAAGACAAACCAGTAAGTTGGCAGCATTTGCCTTCATTTCCTTAGATTGGAGCAGACATGTCTGTTCCGTCTTTATTGATCAAGAGCTATCTTTTTTTATCTCTGCTCCTCGATCTTCAATCCATTAATTTATAATTTGAAATCTATTTAAACCTATCTATTTTTTAGTTTAGTGTTGCTAAAAAAAAGGGGAGAAATCAATAATATCAAATCGCCGTTCCATGTATAAAAACGGAAAAGGAAGACAGAAAGAAAAGGATAAAAATGTAAAATATAGGATTAAAGTGAAAAATGGTATAAAAATTTAAACCATAAATTGTGAAAAGAAGTCACAAAATTGTGAAAATTAAAATAAAAAAATATATAGAATTTATTTTATTTCCTGTTCGCTTAATAAGGACAGCTGTTCTTGAAACATTGATGAAACGAACGCGTTCTAGAAGAATAGGGAAGCAAACTTCTTATCGTGGTTCGCTTTATGCAATGAGTCGTTATAAATGATTTCCACTGTGTATCACATACCACTTCACCTTTTATGGCCCCTATCTATCGTTGCAGCATGAAAACTCTATCAACCAATCCACTTCGTCTGCGTGTACGTGACTGTATGAGTAGTAGAATCTCCATATGTCGAGGTCAACGGTTTCATAAGCATTTTCAATATATGGAAGCTATCTTTTTTCTACGAGGTGCGACGCAAAAGTCCGGTGAATGAATAATCACAGTAACCTGACAATATAGGCATGTGCCAACGGGGGGGGCAGGAGGTTTGCCTCCAATCTCGGAAGAGGAGGGGCGAAAGGCATAATTCGCCCCCCCCACACACACACACACTATTGAATAATAATATTAAAATTTTAACTTCAAAAATAATATTAAACACTGCCACTAATGTAGCAAAGCTAAAACAACTGTGCATTCTAATTTTATTTTCTGTCAACAGGTGTCAGCACCATACCGTGAATAATACAGCTTCGACAGTGCCCCTCCTTGGCGTATCTATTGTTAAAAAAATATATTAGTGTCTCTTTACCTGTACATTTTTTTCTCGGTCTTTGTGAAATTATCTGTCTTAAAGTGTGGTACTCTGCGAAATCAGTAAATTTATAAATCCCTCAAATGGTGGTTGTTTTGTGATGAATTTTATTTTAAATATTTAATTAATTAATATTTAATTAACAATTAATTTATCTAATTAACATTTATAATAGCTGTTGTGGATTTGTGGCAACAGATGGCGACACCAGTTTATAGCCGTAAAAGATGTCTCGCCCCCCCCTCCAAAACGTTAACACATCCCTGTAACACTGAAATATTTGAAAAGATATACCTCATTGCCCTTCAGAGTAGTCTCCCTCCGATATAATGCACTTCTGACAACGTTCATGTAACTAATTGTTGGAAACTTCTAGAAATGTCGTCCTTCTGTAATGATTTTCATTGCCGCGTCATAACAGCTTGGATGTGGGAAATGTCGGAAAATCTGTGTCCCTTTAATTCAGATTTCAGTTTTGGGAAGAGAAAGTCTGGTGGGGCAAAGATCGGGAAAATTGGAAATACGGTGTGCCACATATCTTGCTCCACCAGACTTCTTTCTTTTCTCAAACCTGAAATCTTCGCTGAAGAGGAGGAACAGATTTTCCGACGTTTCACACATCCAAGCTGTTGTGACGAGGGAAGGAAAAGCATTATGGAAAGAGGACTTTTCTAGAAGATTCCAACAGTTATATGAACGTTATCAGGAGTGCATTATGTCAGAGGGGAGGACTACTTTGAAGGCCAGTAAGGTATACTCAAATATTTCACACTGTCAGTGTGTGTGGTCATTTATCAGACTTTTGTCCGCATCTTATATATATGTCATCATCATCATCATATTCAACCATTATCTATCCACTGCTGGATGAAGGTCTCTCCAAATGCTTTCCACACAAGTCTATCCTGAGCAATTCGCTTCCACGTCACCCCAACCTGTTTTCTTATTTCATCCACCCATCTAGTTTGAGGACGTTTTCTAGGTCTTCGGTGGTCTCTTGGAATCCAGTTCAGAATTTCTGTTGTCCATCGTTGATCAGTTCTTCTTGCAATATGCCCAGCCCATCGCCATTTCAGCCCTTTTACTTTAACAATGATGTCCTCTACTCTAGTTTGCTCTCTCACCCAAGTGTTTCTTTTTCGATCTCTCCTAGTTATTCCAAGCATGCACCTCTCCATGCTCCTTTGCGTTGTCTGTAACTTTCGTATTGCTCCAACTGTTAGACTCCATGTCTCTGATCCATAAGAGAGGACTGGCAATACACACTGGTTGAAGACCTTTCTTTTTAGACACAAAGGCAATTTCCCCTTCAGGATAAAACTGTTTCTTCCAAATGCACTCCAGCCAAGTTTAATACGTCTGTTGAGTTCTTTCATAATGTTGCCATCCATTGAAATCAGCTGGCCAAGGTAAATATATGAATCAGCAATTTCTAGCTCAGTGTTGTCAACTTGTATTTTTGTTTCCTCTACAAAATTATTGAACATGATCTTAGTTTTTTGTAGGTTCATCTTGAGTCCAACTTCTTCACTTCTAGTTGAGAGCTCTTGTACCATGTCTTGGAGTTCCAATGGGTCCGTTGAAAAAATAACAATGTCATCAGCAAACCGCAGATGATTTAAATATTCACCATTTATTTTTATTCCCTTGTTATTTTAATTCGTTTAGTGAACGACTTGGTGCGCATATAGGTCACACTTATTAAGTCCGTCAAGTACATCGTCAGGAATATTTGTGGTGAATTAAAAACCACAGCATTTTAAAACGTTTCTAACCAGATGCAATATCTTCAAAGGTTTCCATGGCAAGCTCTTTTTTAATTATTAAATTTAATGATTGTGAATTAGATTAAATGATTGTGAATTAAATTAAATGATTGTGAATTAAATTAAATGATTGTGAATACCGCACTTGAAAAAAACATCAAATTTAAGAACAATATATAAACTTGCGTCCAAAATTAAGGTTACATTCAATGTTATTTCAATGGGAGGGGTACATATTTTGCTCTGTAACTTTCGATATGCTTTATTTATGAAAAAAAATCATTTTACTGAAAATTAGGGAGCTATAAACACTTAGCAGAATTACAAGAAACCACATTTTTTCAAGCATCCTATGAAGGAGAATCCACGATTAAAATTTATGCAAATACTGAAAGTCATAAAGAAAAATTCGTAAAATTTTTAATCGTGGATTCTCCTTCACAGGATAACTGAAAAAATTCAATTTGTTGTAATTCTGTTAAGTGTTTATAGTCCTTTAACTTTCTGCAAAATGATTTTTTTATAAATAAAGTACAACGAGAGTTAAAGAGCAAAATATGTACCTCTCCCATTGAAATAACTTTGGTGTTGCCTTAATTTTGGATACGAGTTTATCTTACCATTGCGAACCATATCATCGACTGGAATATAGAATAGACGATAAACTAATAAACTAAAAATATAAACTCAATTTTTCTTGGAAAAAATCGAATGTGTAGGAATTTTGTCGATATACAGATGCAGTTTTCTATGGATTGACCACACGGGGATTCGCAACAACTTCAATATGCAATGATTTTGGACTCCCGGAAATTTGGATATGTGGAAATTGTACTGCATCTATATGTATTCCTTTTTAGCGGGTTTCAATAACTTTTGTTTTTTTTTCTGTCTGTCTGTACGCAATAAAAAGGGTAAGGTAAAGGTCTTCCGTAAATGCAATAATGATGGCTATTGTTAACGTTGAAAACCTACCGAGTTACTTGAGAATTAGAGAGTTGCGGATTAGAACGATTAAATGAAAATGAACACTTAGACTCCATCTCATTTAATGAAAATGTTCACAATTACAACACAAGAGATAGAAAAGAACTTAACAAAATTAAAATTAGAATCAATGTAGATAAAAATAGTATTAATTACTAGGGAATCGAATTATGAAATAACATACCAACATCAATAAAAGAAATAATGCCAAGAAGTAAATTTAAGACTGAATTAAAAAAAATTCTTTCTGGAGCATCGAAAAATTTAGTCGTCTCGTCTTGCAAGAACTTTAAATATGTTTATTTCGTCTTGTATCCATTGTAAATCATTATTTATATGATACGCATAAATAAAGATTGATTGAGTGTTATGGATTAATGTTAATTGAAACCCGCTAAATTTAAATATCGACCTTAGGCAATTTTCTTTCATTTGCTTGTTCTACATTTTAATTCCATTTTAATTTTTCTGTTATTTCTCTCTCTCTCTCACTCTGTTTTTCATTAATCCCACTGTGTTGCGTTTTATAAAAATGCCCCTGGTAGCACGCAATGTTCCAAAAGCGTCGTTGCTTGGTCACGATCGTCAGGGTCGATACGTAATCACATTTCAAAAATTAAATGAACGACAATAGCAGAGTGGTTATTGGATAAAACGGGTGGGGGGGGGGAGAAACCACCAATCATTTTGCTGATAAACACGTTTCGTGAGTTTCTAAAATCTTTATTAAATTTCACCCAACGTCTTTGGATCTGAGAAATGCAATTTCGTACTTTTATTAATTATCGGAATTACTAAAAAAACACTTTCGCTGTGTGTGTGGGATATTTAGATCGCGTGTAAAAAATATTTGTTTTGTGGAGCAGCATAGCATCGCTTTCGATACTTTAATTAAATTTTTCTGTGGGCAAGTCACCGTATAGAGTGGGAGGGTGTCGGTAGGATCAACTTTTGGCGCCCCCTTCCATTGGCGTGAACGGTATTACAACCTCTCAGAAAATTTCTAAGTATTGGAAGTATACTATTTACCCCCCCCAGAAACGTTCCGTTAGCCCCAAGATTTCGAAGCTAGTTACGCCCATTCCCCCGCCGCACTAGCAAAAACAGATAAAATTCTGTCGCTCCGCCCCCTCAAATTCGACGAAAAATCGCAGACGATAGGGAAGGAGCGACATTTATGATTAGCCTACCTTATGTGCATTATTATAAGATATAATAACGATATTTTTATAAATAAATTTAGTTTATTTGACGACGATTTTTAAAAAAATTATATTGCGGGAGAGGGCAAGGACGGATGCAGAACAAATTGCGAGGGCGCGCAAAGCTTGAAAATTTCATTTGAAAGTTTACTTTTAATATTTTTGCTGAAAATAATGATTTTTAATGTGAACATTATTCTCAGGGGGCGTACACCCTTTGCCTGATCCACCTGAGGGGCAGGGTTGTTTCTAATGCAATTTTTCAGTACCACCCTAGGAAAAAGGGGTGGAGGCGCTACCTGATAGAGCCGATCGGACAGAATTCTACAGCAACAATTTTGCAATTAAAAAAAAAAAATCCACCGCCTCTTTCTCTCTGAGAAAGTGCCCAACGTTCCCATTTATAAATACGGCACTCAGTGGCGGAATGGGACAATAATCGCTTCCTCCAAAAATTTCCATTTGTGTGCGATACATTTTGAACCGTAGTTCATCCACGTTAATAATTTGATTACAAATAAGTGTTTATATTTGAAATATCTCATATCAAAAAACTTCCAAAGGAGGTTGTGGTGGCCTGCTTCAGACTTACGACATGGCGTATTTACTGGCAGTATAAAGTTAATTTAATTCATCTACTTACCCCTTAGGCAAACTTTGTTTGATAATAGGAAACCACTTCCTTCCATGTTTTTATTTTCAAGATGTCTTGAATGTTGTGTAAAAAAAATTTCTATTGTGTTTTATGCATCAACATGTCAAATAGGTATTAGGCCACTAAAATTTATTATTGGCCAAAAGCATATGCGTGACTGGAAGTGGATGGGTTGCTGGGAGTCTTGCCCCACCCCCTTCTCCCGAAAAGGAGAATATTGTAAATGAATTCATGGAACATTATGTGTGGGATTTATATTATGAACATTATGTGTGGAGTTTATGTCATGAACGTTATGTGTGGAACATTGGGGTGGGAGACATGGGCGGATTTACCATTTTGCCGCCCCTTCCTACCTGTCCACCTCCCTCCAATCAGTAGTAGGAACATAAAAATTGCTACATTCAATATACGCCAAAAAATTTTGTATTGACAATAAATATGTTGAAAAACAAACTCATAAATTGAAACATAAACATTAAACAATATTAACTTATATTGAAGTATTATCTCTTCTTGGTATATAATAAATCAAATTCAATTTTATTGAAATAAATTTTAATTTTAGCAAAAAATAAAAGCCTATCGAACACTGGTATTTAAATGGAAAGCATGACGTCTAGCTTTCTTCTCGGCAAAACATCTGATTATATCATATGGTATTGATTTTGTTATATCAGACTCAATACACAAAATTTTGTCGCCCTAGTCTATAGCCTAGTATAGCCTATTGGGAAATACGGCACTGGTGAGAGAGCTTCCCCCACCTCTACATCTCGAAGCTGGCTGCGGTGGCGCAGTGTGGTAACGCGTTCTCCTATTGCGCGGCTAATCCGGGTTCGACTCCCAGCAGTGCAAAAAGAACGCTTACTCAGAGATCTCATAAAGATCGCACTGCTCACTGTAGTCCGGGGTTTGGTTCCCTAGGCCTTAAGAGGTTCGGATTCCTCGGAAAACAGTAGGTCCCGGCGCAGCATGACCACTGTAGTCTTTGAGCCGTAAAAACAAACAAGCACACACACATCTCGAAGCTAGTTACACCAATATCCGAAAAGCAATGAAATGGCGTTAGGTATTGGAAAAATTGCTTTGGATATTTGCGATAAATATAGGATATTTTATATTGTATTACAATTGTGAAATTGGGTGTATTTTTGCTAAATAGGTACAGATTAGGCCATGGAGGTTGAGTGATGCTGATTTCGTACTTGACGCTTCAATGCCGCTTGACCCCCGTAAGACGGTCTTCGTAGGTGGCGTTCCACGACCTCTTAAAGCAGGTAAGGTCGTAAATCATTTTTATGGGTTTTTTTTTTATTTTAATTACCTGAAAATTAGGTTAGAGCGGAGAATTATGACATCTGGGAGAATGAGAGCCGTCATTCATTGGAGTAAGTAAAAATAGTCATTCGATTTAAAACAAATAATCGTACTCATTCACATTTCCATTCCGTGTTGATGAATGAATGGCTTAAAAAAATACGTTCTTTCTAGAGAACCGAGTTTTCAAGAATTACGCTCTCTCAGAGGAGCCAGTTCTCAAAGATCGTATTCTTTTCAAAGAACGAATTCTCAATACTTCCATTCTTTCGAAAGAACAAATTCTCAAAGAATACAGTCTTCCTTTTTCAGTAGAGAGAATGAAAAAATGTGTTTACCAAAAGGAGTGAATTTGCTAACATCTTGGTCACGATTTTAAAAATTTCAGATTAAGTTTTTAACTTAAAACTCTCATTGCATCTCTTTCAGCTACATGAGTAACTTTATATATTCATTAAAAGTTAATGAGGCAAAAAAAGCATATATAAAAATAGTCCGTGGTTGAAAGTCTGCAAACCTGGGAACAGTGCTTTGTTTACAAATATTCGTCAGCAATCTTGTTTTGCCAAAACCATCAGTGTTATTACGAAAATGAAATGCTGGAGTACAAAATTTTTATAAATCAACAAATTTCGTCACGCGTTTTGGATTCTAACGTGAGAATTTAAATTATCATCGGAGAAGGATGGTGCGTTATTATCCGAGGACTAGAACGAATATTTGGGACAAGTTGACGGGCAGGGCGCTTAATGGTTCGGCAGGACGTTGCGCCGTTGGATTTCACTTTAGATGAGACACTACTATTCCCCTTGCATGCCCGAATCCAGGAGGGGGATTTCAAACATCGGCCCTCTATCCCCGAAACCAATTTTGTAATAGGACCGCAAAAATGCATAGGCTATACATATGTATTACTGGTAAAAAGGGGGGGGGGAAGAGTCTCAAATTAATTTTGTTTATTGTTCACCGTAGTCCGCGGTTTTGCTCCCTGGGCCTTAAGAGGTTCGGGTTCCTAGGAAACCTGTAGGTCCCGGCGCAACATGACCATCGTAGTCTTTGAGCCGTAAAACCATCAAACAAACAAATAAACAAATTTTGTTTATGTACAAATGTTCGGAAATTTTTCATCACTGACATACTTGGATATTAAAGAAAAAAATTTTTACTGGCCAAATACCGTGAGGGCCACATCCCTTAGGCGCTCGTTTTATCCTTCCGGCCCAGGGCCTATAAAGTCCTTAATTCGGCACTGGATGCGAAGGCGTGATAGTAAGACCTAGCATTTGGCTAAAACTTTATTATTATCATTCCCATTTTATATGTCATTATTTTTTCTGCGTTGTGATAATAATCATTCTTTGGACAATCAGTGGAGCTGGCAATGATCATGGACCGGCTGTATGGCGGCGTCTGCTATGCCGGAATCGACACCGATCCGGAACTAAAGTATCCCAAAGGAGCAGGCAGGG
>QLNU02015359.1:46455603-46479766 GCA_006491805.2 Dysdera silvatica | reverse complement strand
GTTGGCAAATTGTTCCCAGCATTTAAATCCGGAGGTGTTTTATATATAATGCAACTAAAATTATTGCCCGATGTTTCGTAGGCTCTAATAATTTCCTGATTCATGGAGTGCATGCAATAATTGACCGATAATATCCAAAAATTTCCAACGGCTAGCAATTTTCAGTTAAGCATTTTGCCAAGTTTATTTAAATGATTTCAAACAACTTCTAGTCCACCAGAATGTTACTTCAGAGGTGTAAAAGCCAGCAAGTGCTCATGTGCACCCTATTAAAGTCTTGATTACTTTTATGTTTAAAATCATTTCCAATTTACCAAATTTTTCCGACGAATAATTGTACTTTAGTCGTTAAGACATTGTGGTCTCCTATGGAAGTCATGATTAATACTTCTGTTTTGAGCAGCTTGCACTTGCAGAACGAATCTAGGGCAATAATTTATCCAATTATATCGCTCTTTATGGTTGCTTGAAGCTGGTCTCAACTTAACAACGAACTTAAAATAGTTTTTTTGTGAATTGATCAGATTCTGTGCTATGCGCTATACTACACCTAGTGTCACACGGAGCGACCCGGGCATTGCGCCCCAGTGGAGAATAACATTTTACTTGCTCTTGCCACAACGGGGTCGCATTTCCGCACCAATGGTGGAACAATTAAAATCGCTGGCTCGCGCTTCTCAAGCCGCTTCGTCTGACATCAAGCTAATCCTTTATCCGCAGCGATCTTCTTTTCGAAGTTATAATTCAGCTGGCTAGCTTCTATGCCATGTTTTGCAGTGGGGGTCTGAATTAGCTCTAAGTCTACTAATTTCTAGCTGTCTATAAGTGGCAGTCGGAACTTTTTCGTTTACCACTCAGTTTTAATCGCACCTATTGCAAAGGCGGTTGTGATCTGGAGCAGGAAATAACTGAACTGACTTAATCGAACAAATAATAATAAACTAGTCAGTTTTCATGGCAGTTTAGAACAGTTACCGGCTTGTCGTGTTGTTCATTTATAGATTGATTAAGTTTACATTGCACAGTGGTCTAGAGAAGCTCATAGTCTATTCATTTAATTTGGTTCAACTAGTCGAGTTCTGTGGCACTGTTCACGGCATCTAGGATAGTCAGGACTTGCCCAACTGCTGAAGTGGAAGAACCGATTAATTTTTAAACTGTCTGACTACTTCGTCAGACTTGAGCAGTTCTTGTGGTGGCATTGAAGCTACCTTTAGAAACGGGTGTCTGAACAGGGGAAATAAACCAGTAAGCACTGTATACGGTGACAATGATATGCTGCTTGTTTCTTATGGCAATGCATGCAAGCGAGAGAATATTGCGACGCTTTGTAAACTATTATGAACTTAACAGAAAGAAATATATATCTCACTTCTTGAATATCATAGCTAAGTGGATACTACTATTCTAGTGTACAAACTGTATGGTTACTATAGTTTTTTTACGTACTGAAGTATTTTACTTTTGGGGAACATTTGTCCTTGCACACGGGTGCGACGTAACATGCCGGCATTGGTGAATTGTCGTGTGGAAAGAACTCGTGCAGAATTTTAGTCGTGCACAAAGGGGTTGGTCTCCTACTGAAGAAACAAACTAGTGACATGGAGTGTGAACATAGATGGTGTGCAGCTAAGAATGAGCTTCTTGCATAGGTTTGTGTACGGTTCCCCGAACTTTCTTCGATTTTTAGCCCGCTGCTGATATATCAGATATTTGTACTTGAAGCAGAGCGAACGTTGCTGTTCACTGTCTTTTGTCGCTGTTTGGTGTACGTGTTAGATAACAGAGAATACTAACTCTGATGGAAGAAAAAAAAAATTAGTTTTTGATTTTTATTAACTTATTTTTTAACTGCCATATCTGTAGTTTTTTAATACGGAGAAAATTTTTACCAGTATTATATTTTGTAGGAAAAAAAAACTTGAAGCATCGGTCGCGTTTTTTTCGGAACCGTTCGGGCTTCGCTTAAAAAAAATTACTACTACCGTTTTTTACGTGCGTGAGGACATGTGAGGAAAAATTACTAATTTTGGACGAAAGTTTTTAAATCTGTGTGCCTGGTATGGATCCTCAGACCCGAAACAAAGCTTTTAGACACATCAAACTTTAAGTGTGAACAACACTGGAGATAGTGAGAGAGCCCGCTAGAGGCAGAACTGTGCTATAAAGTATGAGATAGCGAAAACAAACGTTTTATAGGTGTATGTGTTCGGGACTAAGTCTGAGGCTATCTAGTGAATGATTAAGAAATGGGTCTTTTTGATATCAAGTAAAACCGAAGTGTAAAAGCCATCAACAGTGACTCCTAACTCTGACACCGAGGTAGAGAGAAACGTGTGTTTTTTATTAATTCTGTTGCAATCTAGCCTTCCCCATCAGAAAATAAGATGGTGGTCTGTGAACTTTTTCCACTCGTATTAACTAATGCTCGATAAATTGTGGTGAACCGCATTCGCCGTGTCAATAACAAGACTTAGAAACCCATTAGGGAAAAGATTTTCGATTCATCAATTTCGAAAATCTAGTCGTTGGTGGCGACTGATCTGTCCAGCCCAATTAAGAACGATATATTATGAATTCTGTAGAGTTGAAATTACCAATTAAAATAGCTGTGGGCATACAGTCTCTAATTATCATACGAAAACTTTAGTTTATGTACGAACTTTTGATGTTATTCATTGGGTGAGTCAACCACCAGTTCAATTAGGACTACCGCGACTCATAATGAAATATGCCTAAAAATGGAGAATTTCCCTTTTTAAAACGTAAATGAAATAAATAGTGCGACAACCAATTTTGTCTCAGAGAAATTATTTACCGTTGAAGAATAAGTTTTGGACGTATGCTTGTAAACGGTGATTATTTCTAAGCCTGTAAATTAGAAATTACCTGTCCCAGCTATATATCGTGACATTCATCGATCTATCCTTTATTAGGCGATGTTTATACAGAGTGAATGCTAAATAATGACCCGTTGCGCACTTCTATCATTTACGAAGTTACTAATGTCAAAGGGTTTCTTTACAGTCTGTCGTAAGAAGGCAATTTAATAAAATTATTCTCCATCAGAAATGAAAACCCAACTCCTTTCTCGAATAATTTTATAAAACAAAAAATTTAAATTCAAAAATTTCCCAAATTGTACCAAGGGTTCTTCTTCCTTTTCGGCACTAACGTCCCTGAAGAACCTAGTCCTCTTTAACCATCGTCGTACCAACGGTTAGAACCTATCCTGTTTATACACACAAGAATTTAAAAAAAAAATATGTGAAAGAAGGAAGGATTATGATCTTCGAATGAAAGATTTAAGTTGCTGTAACTGCTCAAACTTTTTCTATTTAAGTTGCGCACAAAGTTAATATTAGGCTTTCGGATTGGACTCGAAGATATATATATATATATATATTTATGGCTAGCAAAGTACATATGGACGTGTGGTAGAGCACGAGTTAGGGGTCACTGCTGTCAAACTTTGTAGTAATGTGTGTGATTGGTTGCAGCGTCGTTTCTTCTTCTTCTTCTGCAAGGTACTTAAGAAAACCTTCTAGCATTTTAAACGTCAGAAACGTGGTAACATATTTGTTCATGAATCCAGTTCATAACTCAAATATAAAATGACCTTCTGCAGTTTTTGCGTTTTGGATCTATCCATCTTTTCCCATCCGTCCAGCCCCATACGGTTACCAATTTGCTAGAAACAGTTGAAGAAAACTATAATCGCGTTATCAGTTGCATTCTTCTAGTTTCGTAAACGTTCAAGACTGTCCTTTTACTTTGGCTGTCGTTCAAGACTGGCTTCGCTGACTGGCTTTTCTTCTCCGCATGCTGCAACCAATCGCTTCTATTATAATCTTGGAAGAGGAAAAACGACGTGATTTGTTGGGAATCGACTTGTTGTTGAACTGACATTGAAAATAAACATTGTTGTTTGTTTGTAATAAAAATGAAGCGCAGAGAAATTCATTTTGTTTTATATGCCGGAATTTTTGCATTGTACAATATCGTTTTTTACTCTGTTTCTTATTATTATAATTTATTTTGATCCGATAGTTTTTTTGTACCTCAATGTTTACAGCCCTTTCGTGGGCTCGTAGGTTTTCAAATTTTTCATGTTTGTATAGTTAATATTTAAGAAGTCTCTCAACAACTACTTGTCCTTTTCACAATCTTTGTGTAACTGGTTATTCCTGGTAGTTCTAATAAAAGCACTGAAAATAATAGTCTCCGGGTTATTTATTGGTCTCCTTTATTATTCGTCTTGACTCGGTGAATGCTGCCTATGATA
The DNA here is from genome assembly GCA_006491805.2 of Dysdera silvatica. Classification (NCBI taxonomy): domain Eukaryota; kingdom Metazoa; phylum Arthropoda; class Arachnida; order Araneae; family Dysderidae; genus Dysdera; species Dysdera silvatica. The sequence continues at coordinate 46,475,481 of QLNU02015359.1, read as the reverse complement.
AAAAAAAAGTGGTTCACTACCCACGTTGAGTCGCGACCTAAAATACTGAAACACTCCCGTGTGGCGACTCAAAATCACAAAACAGATCTGTGCAGCTACGCAAAATCTCGAAACATCTTCACACTGCTACTTATAATTCCAAAATATGTTTTTATAGTGACATAGAATCCGGAAACACATTCGTCTGGTGACCAAAAAAAAAACGAAATATATTTGCATGGCGACCTAAAATCTCTCACACTTGTATGGAGGTGCAAAGACCATTCGCACTGCAACTCAAAGTTACTAATATCATTTTCATAGCGAGCTAATATGTGGAAATTACAACATGAAAAGAAAAAAAATTAAACTATACTCGCATTACATAGTTGGAAGATACCAGCTATTTGAACATTGCTTACACACATGTATCTCTCATGTTACAAAAAGTTTTGAGAATATATTATAAGGGCACAAAGTTAATTTTTAAAATTAACCTTTGGTTTTTAAGAATTGTTCTGCTCTTTTTCCTTTCCCAACACTAGCAAATGTCGTGATTTAAAATGAAGTCTGACTATGGCAAACACTAAATACCCGTACGATTGGGGTATTGATATAAATTATATACTGAATTTAGAAAAAAATATATATATATAAATTACAACAAACCTCCTTTAACGGTCACCTCCAAACAACGGTGGCCTCAGAAAACAGGTCATATATTTATTGATGGAACCGAACGTGCTCTGTAAAATTAACATTAAAGCTCGCCTCTGAATAGCGAATTCCGAACAACGGTCACTCATTGTCGCCACGAGAAAATCAGCCACCCAAGTGCGATTTTCAAATTTATTTGTAACCCAAAATGTCGACAATGCGAAATATAAGGGAATCCGCTCTCATCCTTGGAAGTAATAATTGTCAGCATTGATTAAAAGCATTTTTGATATTGTTGTAATGTATTATTACCCTCCTCGGGGCTAACACAATTGCCAAATTATGGTCAACACACAAAGCATTCGAGGCGAGATTTTTGTGTTTTTCGTTGGAATTCATTATAGGGAATAATTCCGACACCCACATTTTAAATCAAACCAGAGTTTTTTATTATCTAGGTCGGGGATGATGCCTCTTTTTCTTCTGTAACAAAAAGCTCTAGTTTGAGCTAAAAACGTGGGTGTCGGAATTATTACCTATAATAAATTTCCCACGAAGAACACAAAATCTCTCCCCGGAGACTTTGTATGTTGACCACGATTTTGCAATTGTGTTAGCCCTGAGGAGAGTACATACCTTACAACCTTTAAATACGGAGAAAGGGAGTCAATGTTCAGTCCTGTCAGTTCCTGTCCTAAATAGCCTAGCGATCTAAGGCTTTCTGGGCCCAACGGAGGGACTGTAGTTCAAATCTAGGTCGAAGACAATGCCTCTTTTTTTTTTCTGTAACAAAAAGCCCTAGTTTCAGCTAAAAACAAGGGTGTCGGATTTATTACCTATTTTTGACATTGATTACATATATGTATATAACGATTTTGAAGGCGCGCCTTCGGGAAATTCAAAACTCGGCATTGGTTATAAAAAGTTCCACACACCCTAGGATATCACGTAAAACGTTTATGAATACAGTCTAGACTTGAAGACCTCACAGTGAAGGTTGAGGAGCATGGGCGTAGAGTTATATGGGCCCGAGACCCCCTCACCCCGAAAAAAAATTGAAATAAATTGCAATTTTATATATGCTGCAAAATGTATAAATGCACGTATTATGTGCTTGTCCTCCCCCTCCCGCCCCAATAATAATATTGAAAACTTTACTTTGGTGTTGAGGTGTGATCCAAAATATGGGAATGTTCCCCTTTTATGGGAACTGCAGAGCGAGAGTGTTGTTGGCGCGAACAGGGAAACGAAAAATGCAATTATTATGAACGAATATGAATTGTCTGCTACAGGTGCTGTTATGGAGAAGATCAAAAAGAAAATACTGACATAAGGAGAGCTAAAGAAAGACGAAAAATTGAAAGGAGAAAGTGGGAGGGATAAAAAACTAAATGGAAACAGAGAGCTGACAGAAGAGGTTTAAGTGTTATTTTAATCTTTTTTTATGTATTTACGAATGTCCGAGGAATTTTCGTTATTTAAATAAACCTGAATATTTTATATTTTGAACTTCACAGAAATCTCACGATTTATCAACTGAATACCATGAGCAGTCTTGGAGCTTCCGCAAAAACCAGCTTTGAAACCCTAAACCTTCGATAGATGACGCTCTCAACAGTATATTTGCCGAATTTCTCCATTTAATGTGTGGGTCATTCCGTGTCCAGTGAACCAAAATTCTAGCACTTTTGAACCTCATCCCCTTGGATTTTTTATCAAATTTGGCTCATTAGATGTACTACAAGAGATAGTGAAAAATCCGAATTTTTAGCTGCAGTATTTTTTAAATTGTAGGCCTCTGAAATCCGGAAAAAAAGCACGATTTTCTGTTTACGTGCAGTTACAAAAACTATTACTAATCAAGCTAGAAATGAGATAGATGGATGAAATAAAAACCATGTTATATAGATTATTTTATAACCTTTCATGTGATGTCCAACATGGCTAGTTTTGGGGCAGTTAGGGATTTCAAGGTCGTGCCATGACCTCTTTGACCTTGAATTCCTCAAAAAGCTGTATTTTTAAAAAAAATCACACATAAACTTGCACAGCTTAGCATCATTTCTGGAAAGTTTCATCTTGGGACGGGAATGGGGTCGTATTTTGGTCATTTTTTCAAAAAAAATTATGCAGAGGAAACCATCTGCATAGTATTGACAAGAACAAGTAAGGATGTACATGATATTGGGGAAAATAATTCAGATTGTGAAATGCTTAATCAGCTAATAGAAAAGTTTAAAGGAAGAAATCTAAGTGTCAGTGAAAACATTCTAATTCTGGTGGAACCAAGATGTCTCGCTGGCCTCATTTACTACCTTTCTACAGAAGAAATGGACTTGGCAACAGCCACAGCTATTAAGAGGGGGATTATTAAGCAGGGGATTGTTATTAAGCAGGGGATCGTTGAAGTTAATAACAAGGCAAAACGAGGACTGAGGCAGCATAAACTTGTAAAAAGGTACAGTTTTCCATAAATTCACATGTTAATGTTTATTTGAGGAAGGAGTTTTCTTAAGACATACCTACCTCAGCCTCATCTATCCCCATCCCCTCCCCGTCAACTGAATAAATAAATTTGTTCATCTATTTTAGCATGATAATATGATAGCAGTGTTTCTTATTTTTAAAAACAGTTGTTCTTGCCAAAGTAATTGATAAGTGTGGACTAAAATTAAAAATTTCCATTTATGCAGATGGTCTTTCCTTGGCATAGTTTTTTTTTTAAATGACCAAAATATGACTCCATTCCCGCCCCAAGATGAAACTTTCCAGAAATGATGCTAAGACACTCAAGTTTATGTGTGTGTGTGTGTTTTTTTTTTAATTTTGAAAATACCGTTTTTTGTTGTTTTTTTAGAAATTCAAGGTCAAAGAATTCATGGCACGACCTTGAAATCCCAAACTGCCCAAAACTAGTCATGTTGGATATCATATGAAAGCTTACAAAATAATCTATATAACAAGGTTTTTATTTCATCCGTCTAGCTCATTTCTAGCTTGAGTGATAACAGTTTTTCTAACAGCACGTAAGAGGAAAATTGTGCTTTTTTCCGGATTTCAGAGGCCTATAATTTAAAAAATACTGCAGTTAAAAATCTGAAAATTTAGATTTTTCACTATCTCTGGGTGTACATCTAATGAGCCAAATTTGAAAAAACATCTAGCAGAGTGAGGTTTTGTCCATTGAATCACTTGACACGGAATGACCCGTATGGTACCTTGCTTTTAAACATAAAAAGGGTGATTTTGTCTCGTGAAAACATCGGAAATTTAATGATACAAAGTGAAAAACTAAAAATTCTCAATTGAGAAACTCTATTTTTAACCTTTATTTTAATGGTTGCCTTAACTATTCCCTTACAAGGACACAAGGTGTGCGTTTACACAGGGTTGTTAGTAAAGTTCTTATACACGCAGATAACTGTCAAACGGAGGGAGCTATATGTATCAATGTGATGTACAGGTATAGTGAAGTGACTATGCGCTACAAGATGAGACCGCGTGCAGTGCCTCTAGCGGAAAAATTCAGAACTTAGAGTTACTATCTCGAAAACTAGTCAAGATACGAGAAAAAAGGTCAATTACAAAGTTGTTAAGCACCAGCTAATTAGTACGAAACGATTTTTTTTTCACCACCTTAATAGGGCAAAAATCGTGATTTAGGAAATTTAAAGGGTACAGGATGCCCACTGCATGACAGCTTTTCCTTCATATAGCTATACATAGAGGGGAAGTTTTGGGTAGGGGCGATTCTTTCATTGCGCACACAACTTTAAGGGTGGTTTAGTAAAGTCATTATACACGTTGATAACTGTCAAACGGAGGGGGGGGGAAATGTATGAATATGATATGTAGGTACGTGCTGTATACGTAGTGAAGTGATTATGCGCTACAAGATAAGACTGCGTGCAGCGTACAAATACAAATTTTATTTTCATGCCATTTTTACATTTACATTTGCCATTCTAACATCATCAGTTGACATTACATACTTAGCGGAAAAATTCAGAACGTAGATCTGCTATCTCGAAATCGATTTAAGAAACGGAAAAAAAAAAGTTAATTCCAAAGTTGTCCAGCATCACTGATGCAGTACAAAATGGTACATGAATTGCGGGAATAGAACACGTCAAACGCTAATATGTGGGTATTTGGTTCGGCAAATGTGAACAGCGTATTACTGTATGTCATTATGTGTGCTCGATGTGGCTACCGTCGACCGCAATACACGTTTGTATCCTATAGAGCATTTATTCTCGCACATTCAGTAGCATTGCAGACGTGACGCTTGTACAGGCATTGGTAATGCGACTGCCGACATTGTCCACAGTCGTCGGTTAGGTGTGATAGACCTGTCTTTTGAGATGCCTCAAAGGAAGAAGTCCAATGGGGTAAGGTCCGGTGACCGTGCAGGTCAGCTCACACTACCACCCTAGCCAATGACCTGTTGGCGGAAGGTTTGGGATAATAATAATTGTACTTCTGTTGGATGGTGAGGAGGAGGAGGAACGCCGTCATGTTGGAACCACATGGTTCTCCGCTCACTCAATGGAACATCATGCAAAATATCCGATAGTACGCTCTGTAGCAGCTGCAAATATCGACGTCCCGTTAATGTGCCCTCGTAGTACATAGGTCCAAGGAGTCTGTTGTACAAAAGACCGCACCACACACTAACAGACCACCGCACTGATGTCGGACTGGTCGTCTCCATAAAGGATTTTCGAGAGCCCAATAATGTCCGTTGTGTCTATTTAACACCCCGTTGCGGGTGAATTTTGACTCTTCCGTCCAAAGGACGTACACTAAAAAATTCGGCTGCATATCTAAGGTGTTCGTAACGAAGTTTCACCAATTAAAACGTCGCTCAGCATCCCCTGGAACTAGTGACTGCAGCAGTATTCCATAGTAGGGGTGAGCTCCCACTTGCTGCAAGATTTGCCCCACATGGCCGCCTGTTAGGCCACACATCATACCAACTTCTCTTGAACTGCACCGTGGGTGGGCCCAAACATAAGCTAAAACGTCCTCTGGTTGCACACCCTGACTTAAACCTGCTGGGCCACCTGAGCAGGGACGGGATGTAATGCTACACGTCTCTTTCTGCCGTCGAACCACATTAGTGATGGTCATTGCAGTCGGATGGGGTCCCAAAATAAAACGTACGACATATTGTTGTGCACTTTCTCTTGCATTACGACCACATTCCCCATATAACAGCACCATCTCGCAATACTCGTTGTTGTAATAATTCGCCATATAATATATAACTACAGACGTTTAACGCACGGTTTCACTTCTCACACTGTCTTACACTCCTTGCCTGGCCACTATTTTATGCTTACCGATAACGTATGACGTAGCGTACACATTTGCATATCATCCGCTTTGTGACGAGATTGTGTGTGCGATGAAAGTATCGCCCCGACCCGAAGTTTCTCCTCCACGCAGAGCTGTACGAAGGGAAAGCTGTCGCGCAGGGGCGTCCTTTGCCCCTTAAACCTCCTAAATTACGATTTTTTTTCCTATTAAAGTGGTGAAAAAATTGTTTCGTACTAACAAGCTGGTGCTTAACAACTTTGTAATTGACTTTTTTACCATATCTTGAATAGTTTTCGAGATATCAGCTCTAAGTTCTGGATTTTTCCGCTAGGGGCGCTGCACGCAGTCTCATCTTGTAGCGCATAGTCACTTTCCTTTACCTATGCATTACGTTCGTACATATAGCTCTCTCCGTTAGACAGTTATCTGCGTGTATAAGGACTTTACTAACCACCCTGCATAGTAATTATAAAGCAGGTCCTTCCTGAACAAATTTCATATAAATTAAAAAGGATTCAATCCGTATTTTTTATGAATGTTGAAGCAATGTAGCTTACACATATTTTAATCAAAATGTTAAGTGTAAATAAAGTAAAGATACTGTTGTATATATAAAGTATTAAATATAAAATAATATAGTACAGATAAAGTATTAAATATAAAATAATATTAAATAAACTGTACTTACTTCTTAGCAAATGATAATTTGCAATTTTAATAAAAATATATATACACACTTTAGACTTTATGAACCTCATAAGTATTAAACACTTTATCATTAAAATATCACTAAATAGTAACTTTTATTAAAAACATTCACATGCAATGGATTTTCTAGTTATACAGGTAAATTAAACAAAAATTGGGTATTTATAAAATTCAATTTTTTTTCATAATCAGCAAAACATGTCCCCTTATTATAATGACAAAATGAAATCATCAGTGTTATTAATTTTAATTTAATGTAATCAATTGGTAAAAGAATGATAAAACTTGGACATGATTTTTCTTGTATTACTTACCCATGCCGTCTTTTCATCCCGTAGGATCAGGTAAGAAGTTAGTTCCCGTTATTAGAGCATTAACCACTGAAGTCTAATTCTGAATTTACCTTTACACTTGAAGTTTTTACACGATGCAATACACTTGCTATTTTTGCAAGATAGGATGCACTTGCTATTTTTACGAGATAGAATACACTTTACACATTATTTTCGGCCTATAAAATGCACCTCACTACTTTCCCAAGATGAACTGCTTTGATTTAAACATTATATAATCAATTTCTTTCTTCCATCGTCTGCTACAGGCTTTCCCAATCAGGACTGGGAGCAGCTCTGGGCTTGGAAAATAGTAAAAAAAGTAATCATTACTTAAAAAAAGAAAGTGACCAAATTTTGATCACAAAAATGATACAAGTACGAAGTAAAATGTTCACAAAATGTCCACTTTCCTATAAGTTATACGCAGTTAAACAATTTCCCTTTGTTAAAAGTAACTTTCGATCTCGATTTAGCATCAATAAAGTAACGTTAACATGTAGATTAGTAATTTCCTGCTTAAAGGCTATATGCATGTATTGCATAAAAGTCAATAAACTTAACCTATTAGATGATAATCTAATAAGACAGAAATAGCACAATAGTTCATTATTTCAGTCTATGCAATTTCAAAAGTTTCATTGTTTCTATGTTATTCTTAGTTTTGTTTAATTGCTTGATAAAAAATAATGAAGCCTACACAATCAATAAGATTTGATTATTCTCAATGTAATAATCTTATTATGTTCAGGACAGCCAACATATATAACTTTTTCATCCACAAGAATAGATAACATATCCAAAATGCTGTATAAATCTTCTGTAGTAAAATAATGATTCAAAACATTTTCTAATTGACCAATTAATTCAATCATTTTACCTGATGGATAAACTAATCCACCTCTGTCAAAATGGGGAATTAATGTGCCAAAATGATTTTCTTTGTCTTCTTGTTCAGTTATTATACAGAAATTATAACAGTTCTGACACCGGTTGGGGATGAATTTTCTAGCTACGTAACTTGAAATGTATATCAATAATTGATTTTGCGGTTCTTGTCTTTAAAGCGAACTACATGCTACAAATGAAGTGTCCTTTGGGGAAATATTTGTTCTTTCTTCCTTAAGAATATCCAAGTCTAACAAGCAGTCTACCTTTAATCGTTTCCTTGACTGCTCAGAATCATCGATGGATAAAAGAGAGTTTATGATTTTAAACTCACAATTACCACTTTTACTCGATCTTACCAAGTTATAAAAGCTAAGGCATTGTATGGAAGTACCACATTCATTAGTCCAAGTTTGATTGACGAAGAAGAGGAAAGAACTCCTCCCCCAGAAACCTTTGGCATCTTCTATAGAAAATCACTCTTTGCGAAAAGCAAAAAAAGAAAAAGGCTAAAACAGCGCAGAGAAAGAGGATAGCTAGAGCAAAAGCGCCCATGAAATTTCTGATACTGATACAGAATCTAACATCTCTGATCCAGAAAAAAATTCACCCATACTAGAATAGCCCCGAAGTCCGGATCCAAATCTCAAACCAGCAGACGATGAGAGTGAGGGTAGCGATAATCCAGAACCTGAACCAGAAATAACAATGGCATCTAACCAAAAAACTACACCATACGAAACCACTGAATCCAGGAAGAGGATTTTTATTCCCACTATTTTCGTTAAAAGTGTTCATAAACACCAGGATATTAAACCTCCTATTCAAAATGCTACAAATGATTTCTCAGTCACCATAATGAACACCGTAATATTAAACACTTTCATTTTAATCTTACGGAAGACCAAAAAAATACAATTTGCAGTTGCAGGACTTCCACAAGATTATGGTTCAGAAAACCTGGAAAAAGTACTTCCAGGATAGGATACCCAAGTCGAGTGTACCAATTAAATAAGAGAATAAATGGTTCCAAGAAAAGCATCCCTGTTCATCAGGTTAATTTGGATCGAAATTCCTTCATCCCTATCTTCGCACAAATAAAACCAATTGATCATATTGTTGTTAAGATCAGTTATTTTCGTAAACCCACTACTCCCCTACGATGTCTATACTGCTCAGGGCTGGATTAAAGTTTCGTGGGACCCTAGCCAAAAAAATTTTCGGGCCCCTTGAAATATAAATTAAGCCTGTGAAATTATACAGTATGACCCCTATATAACGAGGAGCATATGACCAACGAAAATGCTCGCCATAGCTAATCGCCCACTAAATCCTTGCTGGAATTTAAAATTTCAAACTTTGAAAATAAAGTACAGGTACAGATAACATATTTGCTTCCAACGAATTTTACATGCAATAATATTTAGCTTTATATTCGTATAAAATTTAATGAATGCATTACATCACCACTTAAATTTCTATTCAATGAAAAAAATATGATATGAAGAAACTTAGGTCAGTAAAAATTCCCAAAATATGTGAGCTTCAGAATCGTATTTCCCAATACCCAGATAGTAGATATCGTCCTGGGAATGTTCAGAAAGTCCTCAGGACGTCCCAAGGGCGATATTTGCTATCTGAGTAGACTATACTAGGCTACAGACTAGAGTGGCAAAATTTGAGAGGTGGTATCAAATTAAGAAACTTTTTTTTGCCGGTGTATTTTCTAAAACGAAAGTAAATAAAACAAAGAATAATCGATGTATGCATTTGCGCAAACATCTTCAGCAGAAAGAAAATTCATCCGTAACGACGTGTATATCATGTAGCTGATTACGCAAAAACGGTCTGACGATGCAGATCCGAATATTGATATTGCACTTAAAATATTCACAAGTATGGCAGCCACAAATTTTTCTGCAGAACGATCTTTTTACTGCCTGAAAAGAAACTATCTGCAATCAACTATGTGTGAAGATAGACCGAAATCAATAGCAATATTTTGTATCGGATCCTATACAACACTCAGAATATTCATAAGGGAATGGTTACGTGATCAGTGTGGAGAGTTACAGAGCTAGAACCCTATATATACATATATATATATATATATATATATAAAAGTTTTCCTCGCCCATTCTTGGCGGAAACAGGCTTTGGGACGGGCAGAGCGCCATGTTCCCAAGCCTCTTTTTACATCACTTCTTAATGTGCCATGTCTAGAAACTTCCTGACAATGTGACACGTGTTTAGGATTGTGGCTTTTTGTATTTCAATGTAGGTGTTTGGGTCAATGTTGAGTATCTCCAAATTCGTCGCAAGCGTTTTTGGTACTATCCCTGTTGCTGAGATGACTAACGGGATGATGAGGATCTTTTCCATACCCCATATATCTCGTACTTCATGTCTGAGATCTTGGTACTTGGTGATTTTCGTTGTGTAGGTTGTCTGTATGTTATTGGTGTTGGGTACTGCTATGTCGATTAAGTACGTGGTCTTATTCGATTTATCGACGAGGGTTATGTCAGGACGGTTATGTGGGACTGTCTTGTCTGTTATGATTGCTCTATCCCAGTAAAGCTTGTGTGTTTCGTTCTCATGCACGGTCTCTGGCTCATATTTGTAGTACGGGCATTTTTCTGTCAGAAAGCCAGCATTCGCTGCCAATTTCTGGTGGACTATTTTCGCTACTTGATCGTGTCTATGTTTGTAGTCTGACTGCGCAAGGATCTTGCATCCTGCCATCACGTGTTGGATTGTCTCCGATGCCGCATGACAGTGTCTGCATTTGTCGCTTGCCTTTTTATATATATATGTACAGTCTAATTTAACCATTTTCATGGGACTAGTGGTAAAAATAATCATTAAATTGGGGGAATCCATTTATCGTAATCAAATGACGCACCCACAGGTTAGATATGGAACCCGGGGCCTTTCCTAAGCTGAAAATTTGCATGCAGAATGCGTTAAAAATGTCAAATATTATATTAAAAAAAAAAAAATTCTCAGCCCCTTCTAAGCAAAAATTATGGGTGCACTATTAATTGGAACTGAAATAAGAAATTATCGAAAAGGAGAACAATAAAAATGCTTACCAGCATTCTGAAGAATACATGTTAATTTTAATAAACATAAAACACAAGTATGTGCTTAATTACTGCTTCGAAAAGAAATCTTTGATTTGACGTTTGTTTTGATTTTTCTTGGGAGTTGGCATTTAACATTGCCTTTTCGATTTTTTCAAATGCATCAAAACGATCATCGTTGATATCAGAATTCAAAAATACTTATTTACACACTGTAAAACAGCATTCGCTTCAATTGAGTGCTTTTAATTGAAGTTGATTTTCTAACTGAAATTCTACTTGCAGCTACAGATTAATGACGAAAATTTATCCTTTCTCCTTGAATCGAGGAACGCAAATGTTAAATAGAGGCAAATATAACACTGGACTCAATGTAACTCCATCCGGGCCAATAAAAAAATCGTTAAATCGAGGATATCCTTAAAATCGGGTATCATTAAATCGAAGTTAGGCTGTATATATATAGCTATTCCTGGTGGCACAGTAGATGTACTTTCCAACCACACATCAAGGATACCAAAGTGATTTTGATTTTAGTTCGCTAAGTTTGAATTTTACAATAACGTTTATAATTTAAAAACGGATTTAAGTTACCTATGTTTCGTTTCCTTAAAGGTTGATTTGACATCCTACTCAATGCAAGGCTGAAAACTAGTTTTTATCGCGTGCTGGATGGTTTTTGGAAACTGCCAGTTGGACCATGAAGTATGGATGGCTATTTGAAAATTGAGCTTGTTTTATTAGAATGTATTCAAGCATATAAGTGAGTGAAATAAATTAAAAAGCTTTGAAACTTTTCGATAAATTATGAAGATAATCTTTGAAACTACAAAAATTATAAGAATTGCGAGGAAGAAGTGATATAAAGAATAGAATATTGATGATTAATTGGAGATTTAAACGTAAAAATAAGTGATTTATTTCGAAAATACTTTAACAGCTTCAGTCGAAGTATTGGATATGTTTCGAGTAGCAAAGACTTGAAACTTCTGATTTAGATGATTCTTTGAGTCTTGAGAATTTGTGAACTGCATTAGTATCCTGATTACAAACGGAAAAATTTAATTTAAGTTTAGTGAAGTTTGTCAAATAAAATGATTGTAGAATTACCATAAGAAATCGATTTAATGAAATATTGCGATAGAATTTTTGAGTTATGCAGAAAATGTTTTCCGTATAGGTTTGTTTGAATAGAAAGATTATAGAAGTGTATACGATAAGTAATCGTGTTGTGAAATATAAGGAATGAACTTTTGAGTTATATAGGAATGGTTTTATTATAAGATTATTTAAATTGAAAGTCTATTGAATTACGATAATAATAAATTTTATTGGTGAAGAGAAGAAATTATACTTCCTGCGATATTGATTTTGCTTGATACTGTAAATTGTGATATGAAATATGGCGAAAAAGCTCTAAATTATAGCATTCGCCATTAAATCCGCTCCCAAAGAGATTTCGGGTGCAAAAGAAAGAAAGGCTGTACATATACAAAATTTCATCACAATGGAGGAGTTACAACCCCCATTAACACCCCCCCCCCCCTAAGTACGCAGTGCATACGTTTTACACTTCTAAAATAATTTTAGATATTTTATTCAAAGTTTTATCTTAACTCTGCTATCAAAGCAACTTTAGGTCAAATGGCACCCGATGTGATAATCTGTGTAGGCCGCGATATCATTGCATTTAAGATTATGTTTTACTTTTACTAATCCGTTATTCATTTATCACAAAATATACTTAATTAACGTTGTTGTTAATTATAAATTAATGCGTAATTTAAAATTCAAAATAAATAGTGTACCTATCGGCCCTATATTTCGTACGGGGACGTGCCAACGTTTTAAGGAGTGGGGATGCGAGAGATCTTCTTGTTTACTTGTGTTTTACATGGCCATAAACTTTTGGCGCCACCTATTAAAAATATAATTATATTTTTAATAAATGTAATTACAAATCCATAAAATTTATTATAAAACGTTAATTAGGTAAATTAATTGTTGATTAGTTAATTAAATAGCTAGAATAAAAGGAATCACAAAGCAACAGCTATTTGAACAATTTACAATTTTACCGATTTGCCAGAGTATCAGGCTTTAAGATCGATAGTTTCACAAAGACTGAAAAAAAATGTACAGGTAAAGAGAGGTCAACAGGTAAGTACAGGTAAAGATAGGTGATTTTTACAGGTAAGTACAAGTAAAGAGAGATAATTTTTTTAACAATAGATATGAAAAAGCCACTGTCAAAGCAGTATTATTGACGGTATAGTAGCGACATCTATTGACAGAAAATGAAATTAGAATCCAAAGTTAATTTAGCTTTGCTACATTAGTGGCAATGTTTAATGATGTTTTTTAAATTAAAATTTTAATAGTATTCCTCAATAGTGGGAGGGGGGGTGCGAAATACACCTTTCGCCCCCTCCAATTCCGAGACTGGGGGCGAAAACCCCGAGTCCCCGTGTTGGCACCTGCTTGATTCCATACTATTTCTTGCTTTTCTGTTCTAATTTTCGGTACACAAAGCCCCTCGATTTCAGCCCACCTATCAATCCCCTGTCGATTATTCTTTTCTATTAATTATATTAATGTTAAAGCAATTTGAAAATTTGAACTGTGATAATTGAAATTATGCAGCCATGTTTTGTTGCTACGTTAAGTTGTTGTTAATAATGCTAAATTAGGGTCAGTTCAAATATCACGTAAACACCTTTGGAGAAGTGGGTTTAAGATTTGGTTATTTTTTTAACAATGGGGAGGAGAGTCTGCAGCGTGCTTACGTAAAGTACGAACAATAATAAAACTAGCACATAGTTACAAAGTGACAACCGCGCTGACTCAATATTTGGATGTATGACACACTGTGAGTAGGAGATATAAAATACAAAATAAACGTAATCGCAGTGAAATATTTGAGTATTTAAATCAGTAGCACTCAACTTTTTTTCACGTGGGGCCCTCTTCAATGCCTCCCATGGCCTCCCTGATATTTTTAAATTATGAGGAATGTATTATATTTAATAAATATATTTTTCAAAATTCCCTTTTCTTATTTATTACACACTATTTGCTTACAACATTTTAATAGGCCTACGCTGTTATAAGCGAACGTACGATTTCTGATAGTGGTAGCATATGGAAACCAAAAGAACTATTAACAGCTTATCGAAATTTTTTTAAATGCGATAATTTGTTGTGATTACTCTCTATTTATAAATAAGCATTTAATATTATAACAAACTTATAAATAAGTGCTCAATATTACAATAAAAATGTAAATAAGTATTATAATTTGCATCTTATTTCGAATTCTTATTATATTCTTATTTCGAAAATTTGTATGTACCCAAAGCTGAGAAAACAGAAATCTTACGTTAGCACGAGGGGGGGGAGAGTAAAATGGTTAGAAATGTGCTTACGTAATACTTGTACGGCGCCTTATGCCTGGATAGATCCCCCCCCCCTTAACGCAAGAGAAAGGATGGGGGGGGGGGAATTGAATGGAACAAATTACCAGTTTCTTTGACATGTGTTTCGTTCCATGTTTGTTTGTTTTTAAGTAGAAGCTGCTTTGTTGGTTAACACCTAAGCTTCTTGTTATGTTTTTTTACTACTTATATTCGTTTGTTACTATTTGCATAATTGCTAGGTAGTTATTTAAATATACAGAAATATAAGTATAAAGATACAATGGGAAAGGCAAGCGGTGAGTGGAAAGACAAATGGCATTTAGAACTAGTCATATGGTTGAAATAACCATTTTTTTCCTCACTGCCACAGCCACGAGAAAATAATTGAGGTCTAAAGAAAGAAAGAAAATTATGAAAAGAAAATAATTCAACTTGTTATAAACATATGTGTTTTTGTCTCCTTAGGGATTTACGTCAAATATATATATTGTAAATAAAATTTGTAAAAACAGCAAAAGGAATTGATGCAAATAATGTTCACAAAATATTTATTATATACCCCCGTATGTATATATCCCGTTGCTGGAATAAATCGTTTGATTGATTGATTTATTAGCAACTCTCGATATTGTGAGGAGAGGTGATCTTCGACTGTGTCTCTAGCAAATTTTCAGACAGAAATACAAAACTTACACGTCCTCATCAAGCACAAGGATCTCAATAAATTAAGGAACAATATTGTAACATTTGGTTATGAAATATTTTTACTGTTAGCACTTCTTGTATAATAAAAAGTGTTGCTGATAAAGCACGTTGATTTGAAATATTATATTTGTTGGGATTGAAAAAAAGTCAGAGGGGTCACGGTCGTAAATAAAGCTCAAAAAAACAGAAAAAGGTTGAGAAACACTGAGCCACATGATAAAAAGAAAAGCCGATTTAGCTAAAAATTACCTTGTTCGCATACGCGAACTTAAATACAAAGGACTTCGAAAAAATGTTAAATACATTTCAATTCTAAAAATTAAGTCATGACTGTAAGTAATTTCATAATAAAACGTAAGCTGAACTCCATATTTTATATTAGAGCCATTATTATATATATATATATGGCCTGCAAAAGGGTTGCTGGTATCTAACTGGAAGGAGACCCACACGCTGAACGTATGTGACGATGTGTGGAACCGGCCAGGCCAGTAACCTAGTGTCCTACCCCGCCTTCAAGTGGTGCAGGCTGAGCTTTCTATTTATGTGGCAAATTAATATTTGCTGCACGGATAGAAAGGCGGAAGGGGAGGGCTAATTCACCAACCCGTCTAGCCAGCGTGGTGAAATTATGGCTAATTCCTCCATTATGTTGACACACCAGAAACCATGGCCCCTAGTCTCCAGGTGCTGGAGTGCTCCTGATCAAGGCAGCGGTCAGTGTGGCATGAAAGCAGGGGGTGCTAAGAATCACTGGAATGGCCCAGGCTGCCGTTTGTTATTGACCTTGGCAACGTATAATGGACGATCCCTTGCTTCTGAAGCAAAACTTCAGGAATTGGAAGAAGAACTTGACAAGATCAAATGGGACATTGTAGGACTCAGTGAAGTTAGAAGAAAAGGTGAAGAGTTGGTGGAACTTAAAAGTGGACATTTGTTTTATTATAGAGGAACGGAAACTGGAAGAACAAGTGGTGTTGGCTTCTTAATCAACAAAAGAATTAAAGACTGTCTTCTGGAAGTTGAAAGTACATCAGATCGAGCAGCGAGGCTCGTTGTTCAACTAACCCAGCGATACCAACTTCAAATAGTACAGGTATATGCACCAACATCAAGCCATACCGACGAAGAGGTTGAAGAATTTTATGAAGAAATCAAAGAGTTACACACCAAAGGGAAACAACATATCAAGCTCATCATGGGGGATTTCAATGCAAGAATTGGACAACAGGAACAAGGAGAGACATCGGTTGGTAAATACGGATATGGGGAAAGGAATGAACGTGGCGATCAACTCATCGAATTTGCAGAAGCTGAAAACCTTAGCATCATGAATTCATTTTTTAAGAAGAAACCGCAAAGAAAATGGACATGGAAACACCCAAATGGGGGAACTAGTGAAATTGACTATATCCTGGCAAACAAGAAATCAATTATTGAAGATTGCAGTGTACTGAACAGATTTAATACTGGAAGTGATCATCGAATGGTGAGATGTAAAGTGCACTTAAATACTAAATTAGAACGACAGAAGCTCATTAGGAAACAAGTAAGTAAGAGGGTGGATCTAATGAAACTGAAAGTAAATACCGAGGCATTCAAGTTGGAATTAAAAAATCGCTTTTCTGCACTGGAAGGACTTATTGATGAAAGTGATATCTCAGAAGCAAATGAAAACATTGTTAAGACAATAGTTGAAACTGCTGGGGAAATTGGTGGTGTAACCTGTAAAAAGCACAATAGCAAATTATCTGAGAAGACGAAACAGCTCATGAAAAGGCGAAGAGATATGAAGGTGGACAATCGAAATACC
Organism: Dysdera silvatica; assembly: GCA_006491805.2. Lineage (NCBI taxonomy): Eukaryota > Metazoa > Arthropoda > Arachnida > Araneae > Dysderidae > Dysdera > Dysdera silvatica. The sequence goes on along the minus strand of QLNU02015359.1, from coordinate 46,458,575 downwards.
AGTTCCAGGATTGAGTACATAGAACTTTGTAAAACTCTGCGCAAAAGCATGAAAGAAGACATAAGAAAATTCAACTGTGAGCTAGTAAGGAAAGCCATTGAAAATAACAAGAGCCTTAGGGTTGTTAAAGGAAGTTTATCTGTTGGGAAGAAACACATCATTGCATTAAAAGGAGAGGATGGCACCGTAACAAGAAATAGGGAAGAAATACTTAGAAGAGTTGAAGAATTCTACAAAAAACTATATGAAAGTAACAGTGGATTAAACGAAGACACTGAAATAGTCGAAGGAACAGCTCCTAAAATCTTAAAAGAAGAAGTTTCATTTGCAATAAAAAATATGAAGAAAGGAAGAGCCCCTGGTGATGATGGTATTACATTAGATATCCTAAAAGAAGCTGGAGAATATGTAGAAGACATACTTGCAAAATTCTTTACCAAATGTCTTAACAGCGGTAACATACCAAACCAATGGGATTCTGCAACAGTAATTCTTTTGCATAAAAAAGGTGATAAAGAGGATTTGAAAAATTACCGACCAATTAGCTTGTTACCTGCTATTTATAAAATCTTCACAAAAGTGCTAACACATCGCCTGCAGAAAAAATTAGATGCAGCTCAACCAAGAGAACAAGCTGGATTTCGAAGTGGATTCAGTACAGTGGACCATATTCAAGTATTAAGAGAATTAATTGAAAGAACACATGAATATGAACTTCCATTGTGTGTTGCATTTATTGACTATGAGAAGGCCTTTGACTCTATAAAAACATCAGCAGTCATCAACTCTTTAAGATCAACAGACATTGAGGATGTGTACATTGACATGGTGAAACGTGTGTATAAAAATGCAAGTGCAAAATTTCGGTTACATAAAGATACCAAAACTATCAAACTTGGCAAAGGGGTGAGGCAGGGAGATACCATTTCTCCAAAACTTTTTACTTCAGCTTTACAGATGATTTTTCAGCTGATAAATTGGAATAACAAGGGAATAAAAATAAATGGTGAATATTTAAATCATTTGCGGTTTGCTGATGACATTGTTATTTTTTCAACGAACCCATCAGAACTCCAAGACATGGTACAGGAGCTCTCAACTAGAAGTAAAGAAGTTGGACTCAAGATGAACCTACAAAAAACTAAGATCATGTTCAATAATTTCGTAGAGGAAACAAAAATACAAGTTGACAACATTGAGCTAGAAATTGCTGATTCATATATTTACCTTGGCCAGCTGATTTCAATGGATGGCAACATTATGAAAGAACTCAACAGACGTATTAAACTTGGCTGGAGTGCATTTGGAAGAAACAGTTTTATCCTGAAGGGGAAATTGCCTTTATGTCTAAAAAGAAAAGTCTTCAACCAGTGTGTATTGCCAGTCCTCTCTTATGGATCAGAGACATGGAGTCTAACAGTTGGAGCAATACGAAAGTTACAGACAACGCAAAGGAGCATGGAGAGGTGCATGCTTGGAATAACTAGGAGAGATCGAAAAAGAAACACTTGGGTGAGAGAGCAAACTAGAGTAGAGGACATCATTGTTAAAGTAAAAGGACTGAAATGGCGATGGGCTGGGCATATTGCAAGAAGAACTGATCAACGATGGACAACAGAAATTCTGAACTGGATTCCAAGAGACCACCGAAGACCTAGAAAACGTCCTCAAACTAGATGGGTGGATGAAATAAGAAAACAGGTTGGGGTGACGTGGAAGCGAATTGCTCAGGATAGACTTGTGTGGAAAGCATTTGGAGAGACCTTCATCCAGCAGTGGATAGATAATGGTTGAATATGATGATGATATATATATATATAAGTAGGTTACCGTTAACAAATGTTTTACAATATGTACTCAGAACAAATTATACAACAGTAAGTAAAATTTTTTTATAGTGTTATCATTAATGATACCTATATCACACCAACGTAATAAATTTATAGAACCAAGCATTTAAATCCCATACCAATACCATTAACCACTGCCCAATATGTACCCATTTTAAATGATGCAAATGGAGTTGTTATAAAACACAGCATTTTTAACATTCCATTTAATATATAAATGAAGAATCAATAAATTTAGACAGATCATAGTTGGTCTGAATAAGAAAGAAGAATTGGACCTGCAATGTACAAATATTCATTGGCGTTATGAGCCAATAATCATGGGTTAAACAATGTTTTAAGGATCCAACATTCCCCATTCAATGCAGACATTATACAGGAAGACCTGTTTGTTTATAACCATCCATGTGGCAGAGATTTAAACAATTTTTTTGTTTGAAAGAGACAAAAAATAGAAAGAAATAGAAAGTCGTCGATACATCTCACATCAAAGTAACACTGTTGAATAACTTACAAGTAGTAATTCAACAAACTCAGTTCAAGTAATACCACAAATGTAAAAAAAATATAGATGAATTTATTCAGTGTCAGAATTTTTTTTATTTTTAAACATTTTTAGCCGAGTTTTTGCAAGCATATTTTATTAATAATAAAATAGGAAGTGGTTAAATTACCTTGTAATAGCAGTAATGTAGAAATTAAATTCAAACTCGTAACTAAAAAGATAGCACATAATCAGTTGAAGGCAGTTTTGAAAGTGTTTCCACATCTTATAAACTAAGCAATACCAGTTATCCAAAAGAAATAAACAGGTGCTTCCATCTATATTTGAGAACTGCGATTAGATGTATTTAATTGCAATGATTATTCTTTATAAGAAACATTTAAGATTTCTTTCTAGAGATGAAATTTGCAAATGTTCTATTTATATAGTTCATTGGAAAACCATTTAAAACCAAACATTTTTTAAAAGATCTTATGCTTTCAGAAATGGCTTCAACTCTATTTGAAAGCACTTTCTGTCTGAAGAGTTCACCTAAAATCAAATTTTTTATTACATGTTTTCTGAGACATGTGTCATATTGCAAGTACTGAACAAAAGCAAATAAAAATTGTTTTCTT
>QLNU02015359.1:46404155-46450287 GCA_006491805.2 Dysdera silvatica | reverse complement strand
AGGCTTCCTTTTGCTAAATAAATCTTTTGATCTACGGTAATATCATGACAATAATTCTATAATTACTCAGTGTAAAATTAAACACATCTGTTAATAGGCTACTGTATATATATGTATGTATATATGTTATTCAGCTCTTGATTTTACGTGGCAGGCCTGTAGCTAGACGCTTGTTACAAGTGGGGAGCCTGACACTTGGCTAAGGTCTCAGAAAGCCACGGGCCTAAAACCTCGTTATTTTTATGCGTATTTTATTAATATAGGCTAAATACATATTATTATACCCTCAGGGCTAACACACTGCCAAATAATGGTCAATACACAAAGACACTGGAGGCGAGTTTTGGGTGATTTTTCGTGGAAATTTATTATACTTAATACTCTTCTTATAACTGTAAAAAAATTCTAGTTAAGTTCCAAACGTGGTTGTCAAAATTATTAAGCATTACAATATATTTAATAATACTACATATCTACGAATTAATATATTTGAGGCCATGGAATAAATTCTTAACATAAATTTTAATTCTGCATTGAATACATATATATATACTGAACAGATTTAATACTGGAAGTGATCATCGAATGGTGAGATGTAAAGTGCACTTAAATACTAAATTAGAAAGACAGAAGCTCATTAGGAAACAAGTATGTAAGAGGGTGGATTTAAAGAAATTAAAAGAAAATACCGAGGCATTCAAGTTGGAATTAAAAAATCGCTTTTCTGCACTGGAAGGACTTATTGAAGAAGTTGACATCTCAGAAGCAAATGAAAACATTGTTAAGACAATAATTGAAACTGCTGGGGAAATTGGTGGTGTAATATGTAAAAAGCAGAATAGCAAATTATCTGAGAAGACGAAACAACTCATGAAAAGGCGAAGACTTATGAAGGTGGACAATCAAAATACCAGTTCCAGGATTGAGTACATAGAACTTTGCAAAACTTTGCGCAAAAACATGAAAGAAGATATAAGAAAATTCAATTGTGAGTTAGTAAGGAAGGCCATTGAAAGCAACAAGAGCCTTAGGGTTGTTAAAGGGAGTTTGTCTATTGGGAAGAAACACATCATTGCATTAAAAGGAGAGGATGGCACTGTAACAAGAAATAGGGAAGAAATACTTAGAAGAGTTGAAGAATTCTACAGAAAGCTGTATGAGGGAAACAGTGGATTAAACGAAGACTCTGAGATAGTCGAAGGAACAGCTCCTAAAATCTTAAAAGAAGAAGTAGCATTTGCAATAAAAAGTATGAAGAAAGGAAGATCCCCTGGCGATGATGGCATTACATTAGATATCTTAAAAGAAGCTGGAGAACATGTAGAAGACATACTCGCAAAATTCTTTACCAAATGCCTCAACAGTGGTAACATACCAAACCAATGGGATTCTGCAACAGTAATTCTTTTGCATAAAAAAGGTGATAAAGAGGATTTGAAAAATTACCGACCAATTAGCTTGTTACCTGCTATTTATAAAATCTTCACAAAAGTGCTAACACATCGCCTGCAGAAAAAATTAGATGCAGCTCAACCAAGAGAACAAGCTGGATTTCGAAGTGGATTCAGTACAGTGGACCATATTCAAGTATTAAGAGAATTAATTGAAAGAACACATGAATATGAACTTCCATTGTGTGGCATTTATTGACTATGAGAAGGCCTTTGACTCTATTAAAACATCAGCAGTCATCAACTCTTTAAGATCAGCAGACATCGAGGATGTGTACATTGACATGGTGAAACGTGTGTATAAAAATGCAAGTGCAAAATTTCGGTTACATAAAGATACCGAAGCTATCAAAATTGGTAAAGGTGTGAGGCAGGGAGATACCATTTCTCCAAAACTTTTTACTTCAGCTTTACAGATGATTTTTCAGCAGATAAATTGGAATAACAGGGGAATAAAAATAAATGGTGAATATTTAAATCATTTGCGGTTTGCTGATGACATTGTTATTTTTTCAACGAACCCATCAGAACTCCAAGACATGGTACAGGAGCTCTCAACTAGAAGTAAAGAAGTTGGACTCAAGATGAACCTACAAAAAACTAAGATCATGTTCAATAATTTCGTAGAGGAAACAAAAATACAAGTTGACAACATTGAGCTAGAAATTGCTGATTCATATATTTACCTTGGCCAGCTGATTTCAATGGATGGCAACATTATGAAAGAACTCAACAGACGTATTAAACTTGGCTGGAGTGCATTTGGAAGAAACAGTTTTATCCTGAAGGGGAAATTGCCTTTGTGTCTAAAAAGAAAGGTCTTCAACCAGTGTGTATTGCCAGTCCTCTCTTATGGATCAGAGACATGGAGTCTAACAGTTGGAGCAATACGAAAGTTACAGACAACGCAAAGGAGCATGGAGAGGTGCATGCTTGGAATAACTAGGAGAGATCGAAAAAGAAACACTTGGGTGAGAGAGCAAACTAGAGTAGAGGACATCATTGTTAAAGTAAAAGGGCTGAAATGGCGATGGGCTGGGCATATTGCAAGAAGAACTGATCAACGATGGACAACAGAAATTCTGAACTGGATTCCAAGAGACCACCGAAGACCTAGAAAACGTCCTCAAACTAGATGGGTGGATGAAATAAGAAAAGAGGTTGGGGTGACGTGGAAACGAATGGCCCAGGATAGACTTGTGTGGAAAGCATTTGGAGAGACCTTCATCCAGCAGTGGATAGATAATGGTTGAATATGATGATGATGATGATATATAGTAAGTATATTAATATCTCCCCCTATCCTTATTATATAGAATATGATGACTCAAGCCCCTGTAAAGACATTATATACACAAGATTTACGTAGAAAGCTATTTTGAATATATTTTTAACGTTAAAGAACGATTTCCATTGTCATGAGCAATTTCGTACAAAACAAAAAATTTAAAATAAAATTTTACAATATTTTTGAGAAAAAATATTTTCCGTTGGGGGGGGGAATAACCACATTTCCAGAGAGGGCTCAGGCCCTATAACCCCAGCCTGGCTAGGGCTTTGAGTGGTCCACTTGTTAAAAAAAACTTTGAAAATAAAACCTTTTTTTTTTTATGCTGAGTAGCTCAGTCAGTGTTTTAGGAAGCTGACCGCTCAATCTTTGGCAATTCATTTGGTTTGGTTTGTTTGTGGTTTTACGGCTCAAAGACTACAATGGTCATGCTGCGCCGGGACCTACTGTTTTCCGAGGAATCCGAACCTCTTATGGCCTAGGGAACCAAACCCCGGACTACATTTTGAAAATCGGACATTGGGAGAGGAGGCCAAAATAAAGAGCGGTGAGAGAAAACGAGTCCGGTGACGGAAGTACCATCCAATGTAAAACAGCGCACTTTGACTTCTGTTGAACAAAATAAAGTAAGCTGACGTTTCTTTTCAAATTATCATTTAAAATCACTATGCAAATTGAATATCGATATTATAATGGTATAACGTTTTTCCGTCGTAACAGCAAGACTTTAACAGCTACATTTTAAACAGTAAATATCATGAGGAATTAAATAGTGGGTTTTTATGAGGCCTTTTATAATCAAAAGAATGAGCCTAAAATATTTTTCGGGTGAGTGAGTAATGGGAGGAAGGGATGTAGTAAGCAAATGGTATAGAAATACCGATAATTATTACAAATTGTGACATGTTTACTTTATCTTAAATATGTGGATTATACATATGGATTCTACCATGTTTGGCGCAGTATAGCCCAGATGCTCTTGCGCCATAAAAAATCCAAACAAACATGTGAATTCAGGGGCTTAGCTATACCATATAGCAAAAGTAGGCAAAGCCAAAGCCTAGGGGCCCTTTTTCATCAAGGCCTATTGACGTAGTAAAGGGGGGCGGGGCAAAAAGCTTGAAAGAACCTCTTAATAGTTTTATACATGGCAAAAGGGGTATGCTTTGCTTCCCGTCCTCTATGATTTGAATTTACTTTATACGATGATACAAATAAAACTTCTCAATTTGATGTTCGGAAGCATTTTTAGGTTTGCCAGTTTGGGGCGCCATTGTTTTCATTTTGTCTCTTTTAAATTTTCAGACCGAATGTCGATCACCAATGAATCACGTCCACACGGTACAGCGCGTACACTGCCTCTTTATGGCATCCACTGTCTTTAAAACACCAATAGTTCAGTTTTAGTGGTGGAAAACCCAACATCGTAATTCGTATTTCATACAAGTGCAGGATAGATCCTAAATTTGAAAATAAACGATAACGTATAATTAAAAACAATATGACAAATTAGCTTCAGATTTTTTGTTTGATAATAGAGATCAATTTCTTAAAATCAATGTTTTTTACTATGTTTTAGGCAAAATTATAATGCAAATTAAAAATGTTTTCCAGTGAAATTAGTAAAAAAATATTTTGTAATATTTCAAGGAAAAAAAATAATAAATAGGCTGTCTAATTATGCAATGAACATCATTCTGCTTTAAAAAGGCATGGGATTTACGTGAAAATCTCATAAAAGAGTATTTATCTGTATTCTCTCCGCAACTGCCCATTCAATGCTCCAGTAATTTAATCACGCTTGTCAAACAGGATTTATCGGTAGACATGTCTGGGAAAGACACTATTAGACAATTTTTTTATTTACTAATTTCAAAAGTGTAATGGTCTGTATTCTCTCCGCAACTAGAAAGTGACTTTACGGAAATTTTTTTTTATTTACTACTTTATGACTATTTTTACTTTACCCTACCCGTGTCAGCTAGCTGCCTCTGCCGAAAGTTCAATTAATGAATTACGAATAATAAATGATTACAAAAGAAACACTATTAGGATGTATTGTATAAGAAATACGATTGGTCAAAGTAAAATGTGCATTATTGGCTATTGAGACTAATACATGTAAATAAAATGGTGTTGTTACAAATAAATTTCACACCCACGTATTAGTAACTCACACTAGAGATATTTTTGTTTAGGAGAAAAAGAGACGCCGTCCTCATCCCGGATTCGAACCAGGGTATCCGAATCCGGGATGAGGACGGCGTCTCTTTTTCTCATAAAACAAAAATAGCTCTAGTTTGAGCTACTAATACGTGGGTGTCAAATTTATTTGTAATAAAAAATCTTCCACGAAAAACTCACAAAAATCTCGCCCCGGTGGCTTTGTGTGTTGACCAATATTTGGCAATTGTGTTATCCCTGTGGGAGGTAATAATATCTTACATAATGGTCTTGAAAGATATTTTCAATAATTTCGCAAATATAAAAGCGCAAAAAGTTTTTCTTTTTTACATTTATTCGTTTTAAAGTTTCGTTGTATTTACATTTAGTATTATAATTTTTGTCGAATTGAATCTGATAAATAGTAGTATACACCAAAAGTCATTTATAACGACGCTGGTTATAACGACCAACCGCATATAATGACGGAATTTTTACAAGAAGTTTGGTTTGCTATTCTACTCCATACTAAATGTATCGGTTATAACGACATCGTATATAACGACGAAACCTGCTATAACGACGGCAAATTTGTAGTCTACGTAGAGTAAATTTTTATAAATGAGGAATCGAGTGTCAAGTATTAGTCGTTATTTAAAATGTGTCGCTTTTTTTGGGAGGTTGCTGTTGTGCTTATTTTACTACGTTAGCCAACGTTAATTTTTGCTTACGGGGTGGGGAGAATTGAAACGGTCAAAATATTGCTTACGTAATACTTGAAACTCCCTTACTGCTAAACCTGAATATTAAAGATAGTGAACTTAAAAAGTGATTTATTAATTGAATATCACGAGGGTCATATTCTTTAGGGGTCCATTCTATTTTTTCAGCATAGAGCCCACAAAACTCTTAAACCGGCACTGTTCGGAAGTCATTAGTATAATATAATAAATATTATTCATTAGATTTGTTTTCTACATTATATACTTTAGTATTTTCTAGAATTTTTTCAATTTAAAAAAATATAAAGTGCTATGTATTTAGTGTGGCTATAAATATAATTTAACATAAACGGAAATTAAATTCATTATAATTAAATCCATTTTTATTTAATTTTGAAACCTAAACGTTTAATACTTTTTACTATCAAAATAATTTATAAAACTCTTGAGGGTCAAACAACAATGTCAATCAACGTTTATTTATATATATAAATATAGTATAAAACTCTGGAGTATATTATACTATAAGCTACTATGATTTTAAAAAGATATCGTTTATAACGACTATCGGTTATAACGACCGAATTTGCGCTGTCTCTTGAAGGTCGTTATAACCGATTTTCACTGTAGTTCGAATTTTTTATCCCCCCCCTCTCGTAAAAAAGTTTGATTCGCACCCTGGTTCCAAGTATGATCTTGACCTCCTCTCCAGATACGCCCCTGAAATGCGACATTTCAAGTGCCCTTGCAAACACTCTTTGAATACAGAATATCGTGCTAGCTCCAATAGCAGCCTAGAAAAAGAATGGGGACTCCGGAGCAACCCATCACGCCTTGACATGCGCCATTTCAAATATCCTCGCGTATATTCTCTGAATGCAAATTATTTTAGTCGCAGCTCCAATAGTAGCCTAGAAAAAGGATGGGGACTCCGGGCAACCCATCACGCCTTGACATGCGCCATTTCCAAATATCCTCGCGCATATTCTCTGAACACAAATTATTTTAGTCGCAGCCCAATAGCAGCCTAGAAAAGGATGGGACTCTGGGCAACCCATCACGCCCTGACATGTGCCATTTCAAATATCCTCGCGTATATTCTGAATACAAATTATTAGTCGCAGCTCCAATAGCAGCCTAGAAAAAGAATGGGGACTCCGGAGCAACCCATCACGCCTTGACATGCGCCATTTCAAATATCCTCGCGTATATTCTCTGAATGCAAATTATTTTAGTCGCAGCTCCAATAATAGCCTAGAAAAAGGATGGGGGGGCTCCAAGCTCCTTCGCCGATACGCCTTTGACGGCTTGGTTGGTGCATTTCGAGTTTCTAATTTGTCCTCAGTTCTTATACCACCAACAAGGCAGGGGTCTTCAACCTTTTTCAGTCCAAGGGCCAATTTTGCTTATTCTTGTTGGCCCATGGGCCGCACTACTGTATCAGCAATATTAGGACTGAATAAGTGCGGATCTGGGGGGGTGATCCCTGTGGATTTGCTTTTGTTGCCGGGTTTTTTTAGATCTCTGTATTGGTTTGCCCCTCCCGAAAATATTTTCTAGATCCACCGCTGTAACTGAATATATATATATTACAACGTAAAATACACATTGAAGCAAAAAACATTTACAATACTTTTAGTTGTTAATATATAAAGCGAAATCAAACCTTTTAGTGAGATTTATAGCACTGTTTATTTTTAACAACCTTGTCAGGTCTTATTTTTGACGTTGCAACCCTAAGAGGGTCATTCCATGTCAAACCACCGAACATTGTTGACCCGACCTCTTTAGATTTCCCTGAAAGTTTGCCGAATTGATGACCCAATGGATGATTGAAATATCCCAAATTTTAACTTTATCCGTCAAATAGATCAAATATGGTTAAGGGTAAAAGTTACTGAAATGGACCTGTTTTGGATTATCGTGATTAACTGTAACTTTTTTCGTTTTTAACCTCCAAAGGTAAAAGAGGCCTCATTTGAAAGATTTTTTTAAATATCTTTCTAAATATGTAATAAAAGTAAGTATTACAAGCAGAGTGTTTTAAACTAATATAAAAGGAAAAGTTTGACATTGAATTTTTAAAAATTGTGTCATTTGAATTTTTTGAAACAATTATATATTATATAGCGTGATATTTTATACCCTTTCTCAAAATTTCATGGTGGGATCACTATGGGTGCAAGAGATATTCAAAAAATTCGACTCAAAGGTAAGATTTCATTCTTATGCATTGCGACCTCTCATATTCCAGACTTGTCTATTATTGCATGTTGCTGCTTTTTTTTCTTTTTTTCATTACTATGTTTTTCATGAAATAATATACTAATCCCTGTTCAAATGAAAATTTGCAGAATTACAAGATTTATAATTTTGTAATTATATACAAATAGGAGAAACTGATTATTAGTAATAAAATCATTGGCGAACTGATAATCCCCGCAAGGAGCGCCCGTTTTGTCGTCGTTTATTTTCCCTAAAATTTATAAGTATAAAAATATTATATTTTTTAGAGATTTTTTTTAATCTTTAGGTAAAATATAAAATAAAATGAACGGTTTCCAACTGTGGCAAACTCATTACGCGTATTTACTTTAGCTGTTTTCATTGCCTTTAAAATTGAACTCAACATCCGAAAATTATAAAATCTAGACGAGTTTTGAAACTATAGTACAAGCTTTGTGCCCGAATCTTACCTCACGAAACGGTGACTAATAGACATGTGTTCTGTTTAAAATATTGGAATGCGTCGCTGGTAAATTTCTTATAGAAGACACAACACTATTTATACATATTTTTTTTCATATATGCATATACAAATTAATTTTTGTAAAAGGGTGCCCCAAAAAATTATTGAGGGGGACCCGAGACTTTATTACGCCACTGAATAAAATAACTACATATGTATTTTACCAAGCATAGGGACGCTAGTAAAGTACTAGTGCTCACTATGACATTTGAAAAACAGCTGATCTACAGCTGTTTTTCAAAATTCATAGTGAACACTACTATTTTACTAGCGCCCCTATGATTGAAAACATACACATGTAGTTATTTTATTGTTAGTAATAAGTTTCTCCTGTTTTTCTATAATTATAAAATTATAAAAATTGTAATTCTGCAAATTTTCAGTTGAACAAGGATTAGTATATAATTTAATGAAAGCATAGTAATGGAAAAAAAACCAGCAACGTACAATAATAGACCAGTCTGGAATATGAGAGGTGGCAATGCATAAGAATAAAGTCTTACCTTTGAGTCGAATTTTTTGAATATCTCTTGAACCCATAGAGATCCCATCACGAAATTTTGCGAAAAGGTGTAGAATATCATGCTATATACTATATAATTTTTTGAAAGAGATAAAATAACCCCATTTTGAAAAATTTAAGATTAAACTTTTCTTTACATTTTATTTAAAAAATTTCTACTTATAATACTTACTTATATTACATATTAAGAAAAAACTTTAAAAAATCTTTCAAACGAGGCCTCTCTTACCTTTATAGGTTAAAAACGAAAAAAATTGTCAATTTTGTAAAGCATGATAATCCAAAACAGGCCCATTTCAGTGACTTTTGACCATTGGCCATATTTGATCTATTTGACGAAAGAATTTAAAACTTGGGATATTTACAAGCATCCACTGGGTCATCAATTCGGAAAAATTTCAGGGAAATCTAAAGGGGTCGGGTTGTGAATCATCAAAATTTTGGATGGTTTGACGTGGAATGACCTAAGAGTGTTTTTAAAGTGGACGTCGGTTATTTTGGTCCCAATTTTTTTTTTTTTTTACTAACTTCATTCTTAAAGAAAAATTTGATTCGCAGATTAAGTACTCCCGAATAGATATCGTTATCAGAGCATGGAGTCAGATGGTTAGGAAGATTCTATGTATTTAGAATAGAATTCAATGAGTCATAAGTTGAATTTTATTTTAAAATAACTGTTGCACTGCAAAACAATAAAATTACATTTAATATCCATATATGCAAGAAAATTAATGTAAAATGCGACTGTTCGTTTAATTCATTACTGTTTTAAAATATTTATTACTAAATGCGAAAATGTGAACAGGAAATACAATACATAGACTTAAGACTCACAGGGAGTAAGGAGTGTATTCTTTTTGTGAAACAATTCGTATTTTTTCATGAGCCAGCGGGCCACAGGTTGAAAACCCATGCACTAAGGAAACACTACGGCAGCGGTTCTGAACTTTTTAATTTTTAAAATTTTTAAACTTTCGAACTCTTGTATGTTAAAAGGAGATGGAAATAACAACTCCAGTTTTTTGGGGAGATAGAAAATTGATTTTCCCCTGAGACAGAGAACTAACATATAAAAAACGCGACATTGATATCTGTTGCCCTTCAGGAGGAAATCGTTTTCAAAAAATGACGATTTCAGCGATATTTCAGTCATATTACATTACTCAGAATTTTTTAAAAATAACCTAAAACTGTAAAACTTACGTGATGTAAGTAAACGTAAATAAAACGTAAGTAAAAAATTAAATAAACTTTAAAAATTTATTAAGGTAAATTTTTATAAAAGGATTTTGAAACAGCAAAATAGAATTAATAATGAAAAATATTTTATTGCCCCTCTTAGTTTGTCGCTCAGTGAAACAACATCGATGGCACCGCCCTTAACCTTTAACTGGATTCTATCAGTAATTTTTTTTTTATTTCTATATTTAACTTCAGCATAAAAAAAGGGTACTAATCGTGATACACAATTTTTGCCAACGAAACAATACAATGTAAGTTTATTCACAAAAAAATGGGGACGCTCTTTTTGAATTTTCTATAAATTTATTGATACTAGATGGCGCTGTGAGAAGGCAATTAAAATTATTAAAATATTAAGTTTTAAAAATTTATTAAGGTAAATTTTTGTAAAAGGATTTTGAAACAGCAAAATAGAATTAATAATGAAAAATATTTTATTGCCCCTCTTAGTTTGTCGTTCAATGAAACGACATCGATGGCACCCGCCCTTAACCTTTAACTGGATGCTATCAGTAATCGTTTTTAATTTCTATATTTAACTTCAGCATAAAAAAGGGTACTAATCGTGATGCACAATTTTTGGCAATGAAACAGTAGAATGTAAGTTTATTCACAAAAAAAATGGGGAAGCTCTTTTTGAATTTTCTATAAATTTATTGATACTAGATGGCGCTGTGAGAAGGCGATTGGCGTCTAAATTCTGCGCTATTTAGCGGTAGTTAAACGTAAAATCTTTAAAAATCTTTAAATATCAAAATATGTCGAAAAAAATTATTTTTTACGCATTTTGAATAATACAATTATGTATAATTGAATATAATACAAAATTTTATGAAAAATAAAATATTACATTAGAGAACAGTTCGTGGCCTATTTAAATTTATTTATATACTAATTTAAAAGGTGGCTTCAGTTATCGCTCTGGCTTCTCTTCAGCGTTCGCGCTAATCTTTCGCCTTTTACTAAAGATTACCGTGGAGAGGAGCATTATAATGAGCTTATAAATAATTTTTGGAGTCCCGCGTAAGCGGGTCATGATTGAAATAGTAGAATACAAAAGACTAAACCTTTGAAATTGAACCTTCCAAGACACTAGCATCTATAACCTAATATGGATCTTAGGAAAATAATGTATTACGCATGTCCACGGGTTTGCTGTCGATAGGTGTTGCCAGATCTGAAGATTAAAAAGTAGCAAACTGTGCTCCAAAAGTAGCGGATTTGAACTATTTGTAGCCCAAACATAAAAATGAATTATTTTGCAACTATACCGTATACTAATGAAATATTTTATATATATATGTTCATGTCCCGCAAGTAACATTCGACCAATATAAAATACCAATTTAATAAACGCACTGTTGGTTCTTTCCAATAAAGATTACATGCTCCGATGCGCGCAGTAATAAGCTTAATCAATATTCTTTTTATATAATCCATTAATATTTTTATATATCGTAAAATTAATTAATAATATAATACATGTAAAATTATTTATCACTCGCCTTCTATTTAAAAGTATGTAACAGGAAGAATCTCGGCAGTCTCCTCTTCTTCCTTTGATTTGGTTCTTTACGATAGACTGGGGAATCAAATCTGAACAATAATATCTCTAGTAATGTTAATTGCAAAACTCTCTGTGAGTTACTTATTTTAAAACATACAAGAAACGGCGCCGCTACGAGCTTTGGTAAAACGTAAATTATGGCTAGACATGGTTTATAGAGTGAAGAGGCAATGTCCAACTTCGCATATTTGCTTCGGGAAGAACTGAGTGTTAGATTGGATGTACATATATATGTTAAGCTACATTTCTATGACCATATTGAACAAACTATGCGGCCACAATGTTAATATGGGTTATACAGCAATACAATTAAATTTACAATGTTCACGTTTTCACAACACCGTTCAACTACTATGCACTAACTGGGACAGGAACGCGGTCAGCGGCACTAAATCAATGAAAGTCCAGTTCAGGGCGGATTGGGTCCTCTCAAGGGGCACATACCTTGCGTTACCGGAGGGCGCGAGTCCTTACCCATTCGGAGGTTCGAATCCTATCGCTCGTGAGGGCGGACCGGCCCGGGGGTCGCCCCTGGTCCAGTGATGCCAGATCTGAAGATTAAAAGTACCAAAACAAGAACTGAACGAGTATCGAACATGTTATGTTTTAGTGAAACTATCGTTCACTGAGAATAGAAATGTTCAGCAAACAAAATTTTTATTGTATTATGTAATACTAATAATGTTTTGTGATTTTATATATGAAAATAAAAAGTAGCGTATTTTTCAGATTTATAGCCTGAAGGTAATTAAAAGTAGCCTAAAACGTAGCGGGTCGCCCAAGGCAAAATTTTTGTAGCAAGGGCACTTAAAAAGTCGCCCAATCTACTACTTGTAACCTAATTTCTGAGCCTTTCCCGAGGGGGTGGTATAAAAATTGCGGAAACGCTGTTCTTCGACAAATACATTACGACTATAATCGTAAACAGAGAAGAATAGTAAATTAGTGTTGACGTTTTATCCTGCTTTGGATCCCAATGTGTTAGGTATTTTCCTTCTTTTTTTTTTTTTTTAAATGAGTGTTACGATGTGACTGAATTTGTAAATGCATTCCATTGAATACGTACCTTAGGATATTGGCGTAATCTGGTAGGAGCTTTTGACCCCCACCCTCAATTTTTTAGAAAAGGGGCAAAATCGTACTCCCCCCCCCCATGCAATTTTGAGTTTCTTTTTCTTTGCCCCATCCAATTTACGTTATATTTAACCCCACCCCCAAGTTACGCCTATGCCTTGGGACTATGATAATCATAAAAATTAACGTTAATATTTACAGAGTTTCTTTGTTACTGCAAGAAGTGAATCTAGAGAGGGATTTCGGTTCAGAGGTGTAACCAAAGGAAGGTTTTAGGGGGTTGTAACCAGGCACGGACCCAGACTTTCATTTGGGGGGGGTCAAGCACAGAATTTGCCATGGTCTTGGAATAACACCCTTTATTAATGAAAGTTGGAACTTTTTACAGCAAAAAAATATTTTTTGGAGAGGGTCATGATCCCTGTCACACCCCCTGTGTCCGCCCTTGGTTGTAACCACCCATCGCAATGAAATTTTGTATATTTAACATAGGAATATATGAGTTGTAGCTCTGTAACCCCTCCCCTTATGAACTTCCTTCCTACGCCACTGTTTCTGTGAAGGGGAGAGAATCAAACTTTTTGTAAAAATACCGTCCTTATATGCGGCCCTCGTTATAACCGATTTCCTCCGCAATTTTATAGATTGCAATGAAATACCCACCTCCCCCACCACGTGGATCCGCCACTGGCTATTGTGTTAATATCTAACCATCATCTCCCTTAAAAATTGCCAAAATGTCGTAATTCAATACGATCGTTATGTGTGAAATCGAAGTACGACGTTTCCGCAATTCTTATACCACCCACTAAGGAAAGATACAGAAGCATCGACAGGAAGTCCGTGGGCATGCGCAATGCATCATTTTCCTGAGATTCATGTCAGGATATAGATGCTAGTTCCAAAACGGCACGCTGCGCATGTCCATAGACTAGACTTTTGATGCTCTCGAGTATTTGTTTCCGTAGGGCAGTGGTTTGCAACTGGGGATCCGTGGACCACTGGTCATCGCGAAAGAGTCCCAAATGGTCAGCAAGACGGGTTATTATTTAAAAAAATCATTATTATTAAATATATGAGTGAAACTGATGGTATATTTGTAGTATTCACCCCCCCCACCCCCACCACCACACACACACACACTCTTGAAAAAAAGCTGGCTACACCTTTCCACGTAGGGACTTCTGGTGCAGGGCCTTTTCACTGCTGCCATTAGTGATTTCATCTTGACAGCACTGCTTTGTTTGGCTTCACTGTTGGCAACATTGCTTTGTTTACCTCTATGCATCTACATCTTTCCTCTAAAAAGACCTAGCTCTCTTTTTTATTAAGGTCTTGCAGTCAACTCGTGTAGGGACTGATTTAGAGGTCATTCAAGGGGAAGGGGGCGATTAATGACTTGATTTTTGAAAATGATACCTCATTGGACCTTTACCTTGTACCTTTTCAATGTTAAATTTTCATTCAAGGGGAGCGATCGCCACCCCTCGCCCTAAATCTGCCCCTGAACTGGTGAAAAGTTTTCAAAGTGGTCCGCGGGTACAGTTGAAGTGGAAAAGTGGTCCGCGGCTTAAATTGAGTTGGGAACCACTGCCCGGGGTAGGGTTGTATAAGAAACTAGACACAAGCGGCTGCTATATCTGCTCCATGCTGTGCGAAGGTTCAGTCCTGATCCGCCTTCTGCGCATGTATGTGGACTCGTAATGCAAGCACGTCGCCTCCTAGGTTCTAATAATGCCGAAACACACTATAGACTAACTAGATGAACTAATATCTGGCTAGAAGGAGCTACTCCTGTCGCGTTTTTGCGCTTGCGCGTGGACATAATTTGTTAGTCGTTAAGTAAACAAACTACGTAGATTTTAAATCTTTTTGAATATTTGATTTATCTTTGCTGGTTAATAAAATACATGCGATTTTGTAAGTACTTGATTTTCGCAAAATTGCACGAAATCTTGTTTTTCCGATGCCTGTTGGGAAAAAAAAAACAAAAAAAAAAACTGCAATTGGTTTCTTACTTCTCTTGCATACAAAGTATGAAAGAAATCAAAATGGTCGAGTGACAAAAAATAAATAAATAAAATAAATAAATAAATAAATACATAAAATTTTTCAAAATTCTGTGGAATGACCCTTAATTAAACCTATCTACCTACCTATATAGTTTATACAAGGATTACAGATAATCAGTTTATTAAAAATTTAAATAAGCTGTAAAATATTAAGTTTTAAAAATTTATTAAGGTAAATTTTTGTAAAAGGGTTTTGAAATAGCAAAACAGAATTAATAATGAAAAATATTTTATTGCCCTCTTAGTTTGGCGCTCAGTGAAACGACAACGGTGGCACCGCCCTTAACCTTTAACTGGATGCTATCAGTAATTTTTTTTAATTTCTATATTTAACTTCAGCATAAAAAAAAGGGTACTAATCGTGATACACAATTTTTGGCAACGAAACAATACAATGTAAGTTTATTCACAAAAAAAATGGGGAAGCTCTTTTTGAATTTTCTATAAATTTATTGATACTAGATGGCGCTGTGAGAAGGCAATTAAAATTATTAAAATATTAAGTTTTAAAAATTTATTAAGGTAAATTTTTGTAAAAGGGTTTTGAAATAGCAAAACAGAATTAATAATGAAAAATATTTTATTGCCCTCTTAGTTTGGCGCTCAGTGAAACGACAACGGTGGCACCGCCCTTAACCTTTAACTGGATGCTATCAGTAATTTTTTTTAATTTCTATATTTAACTTCAGCATAAAAAAAAGGGTACTAATCGTGATACACAATTTTTGGCAACGAAACAATACAATGTAAGTTTATTCACAAAAAAAATGGGGAAGCTCTTTTTGAATTTTCTATAAATTTATTGATACTGGGTACGCGAGAGGCGATTGAGCATCAGCCCCATCTTGGCATTAACTAAACGTAAAAATTTTAAGAGCTCTGTAAATATCAATATATGTCGAAATAATTTATTTTTGACGCATTTTAAATAATAAAATTCTATATAATTGAATATAATACAAAATTTTGTGAAAAAAAAATATTACATTAGAGAACAGTTCGTTGCCTATTTAAATTTATTTATATAATGGTTTAAAAGATGGCTTCAGTTATCGCTCTGGCTTCTCTTCAGTCTTCGTGCTAATCTTTCGCCTTTTACTAAAGATTACCGTGGAGGGGAGCATTATAATGAGCTTATAAATAATTTTTGGAGTCCCGCGTAAGCGGGTCATTATTGAAATATTAGGAAAGCAAGTTGAATTGTGCTCTGGCAGCACGCTGCACATGTCTCTGGACTTAACTTTTAACGCTCTCGAGTGTTTGTTTTCTTAAGGCAGTGGTTGCTAACTGGGAATCCGTGGACCACTGGTGGTCACGAAGGTGCCTAATAGTCCGCAAGACGAGTTATAATTAAAAAAAAAATTATTATTATTAAATATAAAAATGAAACTGATGGTATATTTGTAGTATTCCCCCCCCATCACCACTTCACTTTTCCACGCAGGGACTGCTGCCATTAGGGATTTCACCTTGACAGCACTGCTTCGTTTACCTCTATGCATCTACATCTTTCCTCTAAAAGACCTAGCTCTCTTTTTTATTAAAGTTTTGCGGTCAACTCGTGCAGAGACGAATTTAGAAAACATTTAAGAGGGGGCAATTAATGACTTGATTTTTAGAAGTGATACCTCATTGGACCTTTACCTAGTAACTTTTCAATGTTAAATGTTTATTTAAGGGGAACTATTGCCATCCCCTCGCGCTGAACTCGTGAAAATTTTTCGAAGTGGTCCGCGGCTTAAATTGAGTTGGGAGCCACTGCCTTGGTGGGTGGTATAAGAAACTAGACACTAGCGGCTACTCTATCTGCTCCATGCTGTGCGAAGGTTCAATCCTGATTCGCCTTCTGCGCATGTGTGTAATGCAAGCACGTCGCCTTTTAGGTACTAATAATGCCGAAACACGCTATAGACTAGCTAGATGTACTAATATCTAGCTGGAAGGAGCTTCTCCTGTCGCGTTTCTGCGCTTGCGCGTTTGTTAGTGATAAGCGAAAACAGTCTATGATTACTTTCTCTAAGACAGTATACTATACTCCTCTAAAATACTTCTTCTGAAATACTTTCTCCAAAATACCTTGTCTAAAATACCTTCTTTAAAGTACTTTTTTTAAAATACCTTCTTTAAAATATTAAAATCTACTTACATTTCTCTAGAACAGTCTATAAATATCTACATCCATTTTTCTTTTTATAAAATAGTATACCACATTTCTTTAAAATACTTTCTGTAAAATACCTCTTTTAAAATACCTCTTTTAAAATAACTCATCTAAAATATTTCTTCTAAAACACCTCTTCTAAAATACCTCCTCTAAAAAACCTCCATTAAAATACCTCTTTTAAAATGCCTTCTCTAAAATTCCTTTTCTAAAATACCTCTACAATACCTCTTCTAAAATATATTCTCTAAAATACGTTTTCCAAAATACCTCCTCTAAACTATTTTCTCTGCTCCTCAGATGCTAGAATGAGCTAGATACTAGTACATATAGCTAGTTTATAGCATGTTTTGGCATCACTAGTATCTAAGAGGCGATGTGCTTGCATTTGCGGGTTTCTTCTCATCAGATGGTAGTTTTCAAGCCAATAACAATTATCGGATGGAAACTGATAGGAATTTTTGCTTCCACGCACATGCGCAGAAGGCGGATCAGGATTGATCCTTCGTAAAGCATGGAGCAGATAAAGCAGCCGCTAACGTCTAGTTTCCGCGGAGCATTTGGTACTCCGCATGCTCCAATTCTAAAAAATTACAAAAAAACAAAAAAAAAGGATACTATACTCCTGTTCAACTTAACCTGACAGTGGAGGAAAGGCTATGCCTTGTAACCTTCCGCCCTTACAAAATAGTTCGTCAGTTAAGTACTGCATTTTTGTGTTAAATTCATCGTCAAATGCAAACAACATATTTATATAATTAATCTAGAATTTTATATATAATGTGTACCCAGTAATATTACATTTCGTCTTTATTTAGGGAAAGATGTGTTTATTACGTCATCGCTTTGATATCCAATAGGGTCAAAGCATGTTTTGGCACAATTTGGAGAAAGTGAAAATTGCAGCAAACCTTCCCCCACCCCAGAACTGGAGGACTATTCATTCTCTGTTCTTTCTTACGGACTTCGCATTTTCGCATGAACGTAATAATGGATACTGCTCCTGTATCGAATAATGATTCTTTTACATTTAACCGCATAAGGCTGGAAAACCACTTGGAAGTTCCGATAAGGTTGTTATGAATGTTTTTTGCAAAATATACCAATATTACCCAAAAAAATCTGACAATGATGTCATAGCGATCGTTTCCAGCTTAACTGGTTTCTCCTTCCAGCATACACAGAATGAAAATGAAATTAAAATATAAAGGGAAATTTTCAACTCCGGGGAAAAAACGCCCACTAAAAGTACCACGAGGATAAAAATTTACGATGAATTTATATTATCGGCAGTACGGAGAAAAGTTCACGCTTTCTTTTTCAGGAACGAAATTCCTACAAACCTAAAAGTTATGGCTGCCATTAATGAAGAAGATGACTTGCCAAACGTCAGTATTAGTACAGCAAGACGTCTACTAATAGATCGGGGTTTCAGTTTTACTAAACGAAAACGCGAGTTTGCGCTGATAGAACGCGATGACATTCAGTGTTGGCATCATCGCTATGTGTGAGACATTAAAAGTTTTCGTTCTAAAGGTCGACCCATCGTTTACACCGATGAAACTTGGGTAAATTTTGGCCATACCAAAACGAAAGCATAGGTCGATTTCACTGTCAAGTCAGCGAAACAGGCGTTTTTGAACGGCCTCTCACAGGGCTTAAAAGCTCCATTCGGAAAAGAGTTCAGAAATGTCTGGTCCATGCTGGAAACTAGGAAGGTTTTACAGATGGTGCTTGTGATACGTTTTTAGCTTGCAAGAAAAAAGGCAATTACCATGGGAAGATGAATGGGGAATATTATGTGGATTGGTTTAGGAAGAAATTTCTCGCCAACGTGAAGTCGAATAGCGTCATTGTATTCGATAACGCCTCATATCATAGCGTATTGATTGAAACTATTACCGTTTTCGCGTAACCAGTTACATAACATATACGTTATTACGGATGAATTTTCTTTCTGCTGAAGATGGTTGTGCAAATGCATACATCAACAATGCTTTGTTTTACAGAGTTTGTCCCAGAAGTTCCCGGAATGATTTTTTGTAGTTGGCAACGCTGGCTGACGGGGCGGAGAAGTTGGTGGGGGATCTGAGCTTGGAAACGAGACCGGTATCAGTCGCCTGCGGGCAGTTGTTGAGGCAGGGTCACGCTCCGCGCAGAGGTATCTACTGCACCCTCGTCGATCAAAAAATGGACCAGTTTTTGGAGCAGCGTTATGCAATCAAATTTTGTGTGAAACTGGGTAAAAACGGGGCGGAGACACTCGAAATGCTTCGGAAAGCCTACGGTGACGGGGCGATGAAAAAAAGCCAAACTTTCATGTGGCACAAGCGGTTCCGGGAAGGTCGGGAGTCCGTCAACGACGACGACCGCTCTGGACGCCCGTCGACATCACAAACGGACGACTCGGTGCAAAAAGTGCGTCAAGTTTTGGACAATGACCGACGATTAAGTGTTCGGGTGATTGCAGAGGAGTGTGGAATACCCAAAACAATCGTTCATCGCATTTTAACGGAGGATCTTCAAATGAGGAAAGTCTGCTCGAAAATGGTGCCAAAAGTCCTGACGAGTGAGATGAAGGAGCAGCGTTTGTTGAAGTGCCAGGAATTGCATGAACGCTACGAAACGGACCCAGAATTTTTGGACAGAGTGATCACAGGGGACGAGACGTGGATTTTTCAGTACGATCCCGAATCAAAGCGCCAGAGCAGCGAGTGGCACACCAAGGAGTCTCCTCGCCCGAAAAAAGCAAGGATGAGCAAATCGCGAATCAAGGCAATGCTCATTGTGTTTTTTGACAGAAAAGGTGTAGTTCACAGTGAATTCGTGCCACAAGGACAAACAGTCAACAAGGAGTTTTACTGTGAAGTGCTCAAACGGTTGCGCAACAGGGTTCGACGCGTCCGAAACGAAATTCGCGACAATTGGATCTTGCACCATGACAACGCGTCAACCCACACCGCGCTCATTGTCTCCGAGTTGCTGGCCAAAATGGGTGTGGCAACGCTGCCCCAGCCGCCGTACAGCCCCGATCTGGCACCAGCGGATTTCTTTTTGTTCCCAAGGATCAAAAGAACCCTGAAAGGAACTCGGCATGGGACGCTGGAGGCGGTAAAAGCAGCCGCGACGACCTCACTGAAGGAGATTCCCGTTGACGACTTCCAGGGCGCCTTCAATGATTGGGTGAAGCGTTGGCAACGGTGCATCGAAGCAGGGGGAGAATACTTTGAAAAGTTCTGAAAAGATTGTAAACTGATATTGAATAAATGATTTTAAAAAAAATCATTCCGGGAACTTTTGGGACAAACCCTGTATTTACTTTTGTTTTAAGAAATATACTGGTAAAAAAAAGTTTTATATTTGATACGAACTCTCAAATTTTACCACTCCAGTCTGCAGCCTATTGGGAAATATGACACTAAAACTTGCATATTTTGGGAAATCTTACCAACGTTTCTTCATATTTTTTGATTGAATTGAAATTTAAGTGGTGATATAATACGTCCATTAAACTTTACACGAATACACGGCTAAATATTATTGTATGTAAGACAGGTTTGTAGCCAGTCTGGGAATAGCCCAGTGGCCCCATCATCCTGGCTTCAGGCCTGATATAAGATTCATTGAATGCAAATATGTTATCCGTACCTATACTTTTTTTTCGAAGCTTCAAATTTTAAATTCCAGAAGGTATTTAGCGAGAATTTTCGTTGGTCCCAAGTTCCTTGTTATATAGGGGTCATAGTGTATAATTACAAAGGCTTAATTTATATTTCGAGGGGCCCGAAAAAATTTGTCTAGAGCCCCGTGAAACCTTAATCAATCAAGCCTTGAGCAGTGCAGTGATATAAAATTACAAATGTTCATGGAAAGTTTAACTGAGAATAGGAACATCTTTAAACAAGCTTATAAATGATTTTGCTTAATAGTGACTATTCCATCCACTAATGCAGTGTTTCTCAAAGTGTGATCCACGGTAGTAAGTGGTCCGCAGGATCATTACCTAACTTCAGAATAAAAAAAAAACATTAAAAACTTGGCGCAGTATAGCCCAGATGCTCTTGCGCCATAAAAAAGCCAAACAATCAATCAATCAGAAAAAAAAAATGAACTAGAAATTGACAGTGTAGATGGAATTTAGGTTCGGGTGAAATTTCAAGACCTTCTAACAAATATCACTTGTCATAAACCTTACCTTACGGCGTTTCGTGAAAGATTTGAATCCTCTAAATACACCCATGCTGTCTACATTGCTTATTATTATTTAACTAATTTAATGATGTCATTTTCATTGTAAATTTGACAAAATAAGATCGTAGCTGACACTCTCTTTATCAAATAGCATTAGTCTAAAAATTATTTTGTTTCAGGTGAGTTTGGCAACCAACCCATATTTTAAGAACTTGATCGGAGATTTTAGAGATTTTCTGCCAAAAGCTGGTGTTTTTTTAAAGAAAAAAACTAAAAATGTTTAAAAATTACCACAAAAAGAATTAAAATTAATGACAAATTATATTTTAAGGGATGAATAAACAAACCTCTCTTGCCGGAGCTTTTATATACGTATATAAAGTGGGGTTAGGATTAGCATGAGGGTGGCTGAGTAGGGCTTAATACCATTAACCATAATTGGCAACATTAACTTCAGGCAATATATTTTTTAATGGGGAGGGGGAAGGATTTCCCCCCTGGTGGTCCTCGATAAATAAAGGAATGCTGCAAGTGGTCTGTGAGCGACCATAGTTTGAGAAACACTGCATTAGTGTTTCCATAGAATGAAGTTTTCATATTTATAAACAATCCAATTTACCTACGTAACGTAGTAACAGAAGACAGACTTACAAACTTGTCAAAAATTTCAATTGAAAAAGAGTTATTAAATACTCAACCTTCTTTGACGAAATCATGAATAAATTTGCAAGTTTGAAGGACAAAAGAATTGACCTGAAATTTAATAATTTAAAATAAAACTGGGTATGTGTTTACAATTGCATATATAATATTTCAATTTTGTCCCCACATATTATCTCTATTTACGAAACAAATATTTAATAACATTATTTTCATTGCTTGGGGGCAGACAGGAACAGTGGGTAGGTAGCCCCCTGTTCATGTAGTTTTTTTCTTAAATAATGTTTTAAGCATTTATCACGATTTTTTTTTATAATTTCTGCGAAATTCTAGGTTTTTCCCACATTTTCCCTATGAACTTTGAACTTCTTTCCCATGAAAAAATTACTGCCGTACCTATAATTTAACCTCCAGTAAAGTCGGTCATTTGATGAAACTATTGGCGGTGGCATTTTGCAGGTATTTTGACTGAATGAACATTACCTAGGGTGTTTCATTTTCCGTGGGGAGTCTATTTTATATACATTACATCCTTCACTCTCAGCTACAATCTAATGTATTTCACGTTTCCTTATCTGTCAATTCTCGGATTGATCCTGACCCCAAGTATTCTGAGAGAGAAGGGGCAAAATGACCTAAAAGTTGGTGTCCCCAGTACATCATATACAGGAACCTCTCTATATGGAATTTTCCCCATGAGATTCAAGACAGATTCTCCTATTGTAGTTGATTATTTAAGTAAACTTCTAATAATTAATTACTAAGTACTTATTAATGGAGTAAGTGCATGTCAATTTTTAAACGACTCAAGAAAACTCTGTGAAAATAAATGAAATATCTAGAGACGCAAGTTAAAACTCTTTTATTATTTTCAAAACTGATAAAAACCACATCCAGTATAGATTAGATGTTGGACTTACATATTTTTTCCTCTTTAAAGATTGCAACTTAAATGTACAATACCGACCGATTTCCAACCGGACACATGCATTAACCGGACATGATATATATTCACAGGAAACTCTTTTGAGGAACGCTGCTACGACCATTGCAATATAATTTCAAACATTTACATAACGAACAGTTGCTATATCCCAGGGTTGTCCAACCTTTCTGGGCAGCGAGCCACTTAAAAATTTGTAATGGATCTAGAGGACCAGCAGTTTTCGGGATAAAGAAAAACAAGTTTTTCGAAAAGCCTCCCTTCAGAGTTTCTTCTGCTTATTTGTTTACTCACTTGCGATATGGAAACCCACAACACTGTCCCCTCTACTGATCCTATGGGTCTCCCTTATTTCTGAAAAAAAAAAAAAAAAATCCAAAAGTTTTGTTTTGGAATTTTTTTTACTCCAAACAATTATCGGTGGGCCGGATTGTGGCCAGCGGGACGTATGTTGGACAGCCCTGCTGTATCCCAAATTGCACCATGTACATTTGTTGAGTATCTTATCTGCTTGAGTATCTATAGTAAATGCAAACACCAGTTTACTTTTTTTAAGAAAATTTACACCTTATTGCTCCCCTTTCTCTTTACACTTCCAAATAAAACAAAAAACAAATAGTAGACTAATATTTCACCTGCGGTCTATGGACACTTAACTTTGATATAACGATTTGAATCCGCCTGGGATAAACAGATCACATGTCAATACTATAACAAAATAGAGATAAATCAAATCATTCATGAAATGAGTCACTGATTGATTCTGTCAATTAATAAATAACCTATGGAACCATTCGGTGAGTGGTAACATGAAAGACATTTTGACCACCTCTAGCAACAAATTATACTTGAAACTGAAGAAAAGAAACGGGCGAAACTACATCATAATTTACTATGAACAGCTTCTTTTGATTCAGCTTGAAGAAATTTGTAGATGAGATCCAATTAGAAAGGAGACTTTAACGACCCCACAAACTAACTTAGTTTTCCCAGTTCGTATTTCTTGAACAGCTGAGATGCTGTGAACACAACGGAGTCTACGATACCAGCTACAGTGAAAGTTCCACCAACGATAGCACACACCTAAAATATACAAGCAATGTTAACAAAACGCTAAATTTATGATCGGCGCATTTTTCACATCTTTATACACATTGTCTGAAATCAAAGCAACGGAAATACTACTAAAATAAATATAATATAATGTACGAGGGAAAAAATTTACAGACATAGGATTAAACACCGATAAAATAGCAACTGAAGCAAATCACCCAAGCTTTCAGATGCATCAGCAGCACTTCTATCATTCATCTGAAAGTTTGAGTGATATATTTAATTTATTATATTACCAGCAGTAACCTTTTGTTTGTAAACAGAAAACATCAATCAACAAAGTGATGAGAATAGTACAAATAACTTTATATGTGTTACCTGTATGGGTGTATTACACGAAGAGTTGATGGATTGCCATAACCTCCATTAAGTACATGTTATAGATATTTCTACATTTTTAAAATTTTTTCATACTACATTCCTATTCATACTACATTCCTAGGGTGGTATTTAAAAAAAAAAAAGGCAGGTGAGTACCATTCTTGCATGGCAAGTACGGTTTGCAGTGATTTGTTGAACACTATAACCAGAGCTGTAGGGGAGGGGCAGCAGGGGCTGCAGCCCTGGGGCCCGGATGGGGTCTAGGGGCCCACGATGTCAAGGACCTTCGATGTGGGGCCCCGATCCAGGGAAAGGGTCAGGTCAAAGTAAGCCTGGGGGGTCTACGTTGGCTCTTGGCACCCCTGCCTATAACTCCACTCCAAACATAAATTTTCTGCATACACTGTTGGTTATGTGATATAGCATGGCTTCCAATCACACTGACAAATAACTTTTACAATGTTTTTAGAGATGGTGGGGCTAATAAATAAAGTATCTATAGTAAAATACCGAAGTTTTATCCACTATTTAAATTGTTTGTTGGTGGGGAAGAGGATGAACCTTCTCCTTCCTGAATTCCTCGGTGGCCTTGGATGCTCGGTGGCCTCAGTGGCTCTTGGAGAAGTTTACACATTCTGAGTAATTCATTCCATACTGAGAATAGGTCAAATCTTAAGTGAGTGCAGGCCCAGCAGGTGACTTGGATGCATGATGTAGAGCAGCGGTTCTTTAACTTTCCTAGACCCCCTTCAGAGTTCACTCACCCTCGCAGACCCCCAAGAATTAACTCAAAGTTTAAAGCCCGGAATTTGCATCATATGTATTTATTTCTAGTGTTTCATCACTGATTTTCACCATTTAAGGAAGGAATTTTTCGTCCCCTCATAATTTATTTTTAGCATTAAAGAGTAAATGCTCGTGTCTTAGTACTTTTCCGAACTTTTGTGGGGCACTGGGAGGATCTCGCGGACCACAGGGGTCCCCGGACCACAGTTTAAGAACAGCTGATATAGAGGAAGGCAGGCTTTTCATTTGTTTTTGGTGCATTAGATCCATGAATCCTTTAGTAACAATCTATTTAAAAAAATAGTTACACATTTCTTTGCTACATCTTGGTGTATGTGCAACTCCACATATATGAGTTTCACCTTGCCTCACGGCATTTTTTTAATCCCATGGTGAACAGTATCTTTTGAAATTTGAAGTTGACTTCCATTTTTTGTTTGTCTTAAGATCATTCTCTGAGAAGGCGCCATTCACACGATCCTTGCATGTAGAGCTCAAAGGTAAACTTACAATTATTACAAGTTAATTAAGTTTGCTAACACTCTATGAATACTTGCCTTCAGTCTATTTAACCTGCGAGCAGACGCGCGAATTACATGAACGCGAGAACGCGCGCGGGGTGCTTTGCACCCCATCTGATTATATAGCATTATTTCATTAAAAACGTCCAATTTTACAGGGAACAATAAGTGGAATTTTCGCTTTGTCACCCTACCCCAAAAGATTGTGACTTTGAAGGCAACAGGAAAGAGTTTGGCCAGTTTCAGAAGCAAGGGTGGACTGTTCTTTTAACATATTGTAAGTTGTGGGATGTGAAACACCCTGCACTCGAGTTAATGTTGCAGCAATTTCTGACCCACTCTTTTCATTAGACATTAATCTCTATAAAAGAGTTAACCCTTTGTTATCTAACTGTCCAGCTTTTGACAGTCTGATAAAGCATCTCAGAATAAAGCCCCAGTTTTACACTAGCTGCTTATGTTGTCAGTTCTTTCGCACAAGCCCCTGTTTAATAAAACATGCGAATTACTCAAACTGTGCTTATACTTTTAAGACAG
Organism: Dysdera silvatica; assembly: GCA_006491805.2. NCBI lineage: Eukaryota > Metazoa > Arthropoda > Arachnida > Araneae > Dysderidae > Dysdera > Dysdera silvatica. Next base: position 46,424,203 of record QLNU02015359.1, on the reverse strand, counting down.
CATATTTGCACAATTGTCATTTTAAATGATTATTTAAATACCAACAATTGTGAATTTAAATATACAGGCAGCAAATGTCACCAATAAAATGGCCATATTTAATATTTTGTTTGTATTATAATTCATCTTTGAAAGTTAAATAGCTATTCTGACTAAACTTTGGAGACCCACTATGCATACATACATGTAATATCCTGTTGGTTTTACGTCTTATAGTGAAAGCACACGTAAGATTATGGTGCATCGGGGCTTACGGTTTTCAAAAGATTCCAAATCACTATTACCCAGAAAACTAAACCCCAGATCATTGGGGGAGGGGGGAGGCAGCAGAACTATTTATACTGTTTACTAACTAGTGCGGTAATAAATGTTTTGACTAATACGGTATTTGAAAAAATCCATTCTTTCACAAATTCATCAGGGTGCCTATCCAAATTCCGTTTCAAACTTTCCTGACTTTTCCAGGTTTCCAGACCAAATCTTAATCGATTTCCAGTCGCTAATTACAGTAAACAACACACAATGCGCCCGCGAAAATTTGCCCAATCAAAATAAGTTTCAAGGCCAGGAAATCGATTAACGCAAACCCCAAAGCCATTTATAACTCAATTATAGTGAATTTACAAATTCAAAAGCTGTATTAAAAAGTGTATTTCTTTACACTAAAAACTTGCACTAATTAAATATTTACAGCAACATTTCCATTCGGCCCTTCTTGAGTTCATTATAAAAGAGTTTAACTATATAATCGCAAAGCTGATGCTTCATCTTCTATTTCATTTAAAATGTGTATGACTATATATAACAAAAAGGAGATTGGTATGATCAAAATCCCTTACAGATTGGATAATTTAGCTAAAAACACTTTTTGTTTTTCAAGTTTTAGTTACATATTTGGCAAACATTTTCTCCTGAGAAATATATAGGCTTAATAATTTTATATAAATTATATTAGTTTTGGTGCAAAATGGTAACTTTTGGAAGAAGTTTAGTCAAAAGTACAAGTTTTTCAAATTTTTCAGTAGGTAATGTGGTATGAAAAGCACAGTTCAGGAAAATTATTTTAATAAGTTATTTATTATAACAATGAATTTCAAATTTTCCTGACTTGGGCCTTTGTATTTCCAATTTCCCTGACTCTTCCAGTCAGAAAAAACTTCCCTGACTTTTCCATATTTTCCAGATCTGTCGACACCCTGATTTTATACATATGGAGATAGTGGATTTCCAATGAAGAACTACACTAAGATATTAGATGTATATTTTGTATCCCAAAAGGGTGCTGTGGGTAATATTGTGCGGAATTAATGGCTTAGGGTGACACTAGAATCACGATACATGTATTAGATATATGTAATGTATTAGATATACATGTATAGAGCCAAGCTTACTCAGAGTCAAATTTAGTCCAGTACAATGGTTGTAACACCTGGAGTAATGGGCACCCATAGATAAACAACACGGGAGGGGCTCAAGCTCCCTGATAATCCCTGAAATATTACTGTTTAAGGTCGATTTTTATGAAAAAATAAAGTGTGTTTTAGAAGTAACTGCTATTCCTCTAGAAAACCTACATGAGCGCCGCGCCCGTGAATGGAGTGTTATGGGTGAATGGAGTGCTATTAACAGGTCAAAGAGGTTGCTTACACTTGTGAGAAAGCTATACAACGGTTGCCGAGTTTCTGTGTACTTCACTGTGATCGGCGTCAGATCGTACCGGAACCAAATAGCAGGCATAACTTTCCCCGTGTGTCCAAATGAAATAGAGCTCTGCAATTTGAAAAATAATAATGTTACTGAGAAAAACAAACTTTTACTCTTTGAAAACTGTTCAATGAATCAATTACAATTTTCTAAAAGCACGACTAATAATATAAACACATGGTACAGGCATTCAGCAATCCTTTTTTGCAGAAAAAAAACCCACCCTGGTACTAACAAACCTGATCTGTGCATTCCTGATTAAAAAAAGAAAAAGTAGCAGACCCGACAAATTTCAGGGAGGGAAGGGTAAATTGAAAATATACGACTAGCAAGAAACAGGGTGTCTATTCAAATTTTTTTTCAAACTTTCCTGACTTTTCCAGGGTTTCCAAACACGTAGTAAAAAAAAATTCCAGGTGTAATGTTTTCACAAACTTGGATACACAGGGTATTTTTTTAATCAATATAGTTCCTGAACCACAATAAATACGAATCAAATTAGTTCAAATTATCATTGTTTTTCAAACTTTTTTAAATTCCGAGACCTAATTGTTAAAATTTCCTTTCTATCCTGCATATTTGAAAATTTCATGCCTCACTTTAATGGTTCAAGCATCATTAGAAGGCAGATAAAAAAAGAAAGAAAGACGACTTAATGTCTGACAAAATTCAATTTCAAACTCACCTGACTTTTTTAGATAAAGTCTTAATGGATTTTCAGTCACTAATTTTAGTAAACAACATAATGCATTAAAATTTGCATAATTGAAACAAGTTTCGAGACCATTAAATCCACTAACATAAACATTAAAGCTGTTTATAGCTCAATTACAGTGAATTTACAAATATAAAAACTATTAAAAAATGCATTCCTTTACATTAAAAACTTGCATTAATTAAATATTTACAACATTTTCATTTGGCCCTTTTTGAGTTCATTAAAAACGAGTTTATAGCTATATAACCGCAAAGCTGATGCTACATTTTTATTCAATTTAAAACGTGTGTGCGACTCTATAGCAGGGAAAGGAGATTGGTATGATCAAAATTCCTTACAGATTAAATAATTTAGCTACCCACCCCCAATTTCAGTTATATATTTGGCAAATAGTCTCTCCTAAGATATATATATATATATATATATGGGCTTAATAATTTTATATAAATTATATTAGTTTTGGTGCAAAAATGTAATTTTTGGAAGAAGTTTAGTCAAAAGTGCAAGTTTTTACAATTTTCAGTATGCAATGAAGTACGAAAAGTACAGTTCTGGAAAATTATTTGAATAAACAATTTAGTACAACAAGGAATTTCATATTTCTCCGACTTAGGGACCTTTGTACTTCATTCAAATTTCCCTGACTTTTCCAGTCAGAAAAAACTTCCCTGACTTTTCCAGATGAGTAGACACCTCAAGGAAAGTAACAAAAGACTCACAAGGGGTGGATGTGCCCAGCTCCATACTAGTAGATGCCATTGAGGAAGGATGACTGTGAATTCAGACCCTCTTTGCAGCAGTTTTACGGTGACTTTGTTTTTTAATGAATGGAAAACACCATTTTCGAAATAGAAATGCAGAACTGTTTTAATGCATGCCATATAAATAACGCCATAAAGCAGTGGTTCTCAACCTGTGGTATGTGTATGCCTGAGTGTAGGCAGCGGACAAGTTGGAGATACGTGAAAATATTGGTAACGGTAAAAAACACCAAAAAATATGGGGTTAATATGAAAACTAAAAAACAAAATTATTGAGTTTGGGTATACAAAGATACACTTATGTGAAAGTGCAATAGCCCATTTACGAAATGAGGAATACATTCATTAAAGGAAGTGTTGAATCAATCTGTGAAAGTTGTTAATTTTGGAGTAAATTCAGAAAACTTCAGACTATTCAAATTTTTATGTGAAGAGATGGATAGTTTTCACACTATATATTACTTTTGCACACAGAAGTGGGGTGACTTTTATGAGGAAAAATACTAAAAATTCAGCTTCGTGAAATAAACCCAATGATCGCACTGAAAATATTAAGAGCAACGCTTGAAGACTTGTATATTGAGATGAATAATAGTTACAAACTTTCATCATAAGTTAATGTGGGGAAAAATTATTTTAAAGCTGTTTTTATTTGTTTTGATGTTAGATTGCTATTATAGAAATTGAAATAAATTGTAATAAAATGTAAAATAAAATATAAAAGCCTGTAAATGTCATTAATTTCAGTAGTTTGATTATTTAGCTAATCTAAGAGCATTACTAACTGACAAAAACTCATCTTTTGCGTGAAGAGATGGGTAGGGTTTCGGAGAGGAAATTGGTGGGGAAACACTGTCATGGAGGAATGGCATTTTAAACTCAACTCGATATTGAACAGACCACAGTCAAACTTTTCCAAAACAGCCATGGCTTTAAAAAAAAAGAAATGGAATTTTATGATTATTTAATTGACAATAGATATCTTAATTTGGAAAGAAAGAAAAGAAAAAGTAAGTTCATGACAGTAGATAAACAAATTAAGTAGAGACTTGAAGCATGAAAATTCGATTAAGGACATTTGAAAATACCTTACAATACCTTTAAATGTACAGGAAATAAAAAATAAGCAAATTTAAAAACATAACATACTAAAAAAAAAAAGTTTAAAAGGGTAAAAAAAAATAATTAAATGACAAATGAAAAGTAATTTTCAAACACATCAGTTCTTCTTCTTTCAACGTCCAGATAGAACTTCACATTTCCAAAAATTTGCCACAATTACAGCCTTGTCATTGGCCAGAAACAACACATGCCTGATAAGTGATAACACCAGATCAAACGCAAAATGAATGCATCAGTACTAATGGTACTACCAATCTTAAGTCATGACAAGGTGTGAAGAAAAGTTTGAATAAAAAAGGGAGCGATTTGGTGTATTTTTTGCCTGCATTTGACATGCCACAGGAAAAATGACATGGTGCGACAGCTGATTTGGTTAAATGAACTAAAAATGTCGCTTCCATAGAAAAATAATTTAAAATAACATTTCAAGCTCATGATTTCCAAGAAAAAGATGTTTCAAAATAACATGTAATTTCCTAGTAACAGTTCAAATTTTTACTTTTGCAAGTGATTCATGGAAATTGTTATCTGATGATAATGGATTCCCCCTTACTGTTAATCCCCTTTAAGGAAATTTTTTGTGTTACAGTAATATTATTTCTTTCAACCATTTTGATTTGAAATTCGTTCAGGTTTGCTAAACTTTCTCGTTAAACAAGGAATGCACCAGTCGGGTTTGCAATGGCATTGGCAAAAGTAATGAAAAAGTTTTTAAAAATTACACGACTGATAACACATTGAATAATATATTTGACATGAGTCCTCCTCCAAATAATGCTACCAAATAATATAAAAAGTAGTAACAACTCCGCTTCATGATGCAGGTGTAAATGCCGTATATGCACACTTATAATCATAATTTAAATGAACACTTACCTGATACGCATGTGTATACTGATACGATTCCACCTTTGCCCCATCAAAATACTCATAAACGGAAGGCACAAGTTTCATGACATAATCATGCGTTTCAATATCTGAAAAAATGAAAGTATTTGGTTGATTAATTTCAATGCTGCAAGGACAGAAAGGGTCATGCTGCGTTGAGAAAACGTGTATAATTATGTGATCAAGATTGATAAAACTCTAATTTTTTAAGTATTGAATCCACCATTACAAAACTAAAACCCTATGGAGAAAAAGGAATTTGTTTAGGTTTATTTTATGACAAAGATACCTATGGTCATGCTGCATCAGAACATTAAATGGCAGTAGTAAAACAGCTCAGATAATTTACATGATAACTAAAGGTTACCTACCAACGTTACCAATGATTACATCAATGATACCAAAAGTTGTATCAACATTACCAAAGACTACACATTTAACATTACCAAAGATTGTGTTGCCGTAATAAAAATTTACATCAGTGTTGCTAAAGTTTACGTCAACATTATCAAAGAGTTCACGTCAATATCACCAAAAACTGACAAACCATCAGGTCACTTGCATGGCACAATTAATATTTTAACTAATGATAAATGCATCAAGTAATAGTTTTAAATTATTAACACTATTATTATTATTACACATCACAGACTTTACTTCTTGAATGCCATTTGGAAGTTATGAATTTTGAGGGATTTTTCTAATACATGTGCATGACTCTTTCTTAAAAATAATGCATTATATAATCATCAGTAAATAAAGGGGAGAGCTACATTTAGCATTACCATTAAAAAAAAAGTCTTAAAATTTTGCACACTGCTTCCAAAGATTAATAATGCTTCATAGCCTTAATCATATTAATACACTGCTCCATAGAGAAAACGCGACACTATGAAGATTTTAATGAATGGCTTTTGTGTCTGAACCTTTGAGGAGCACCTTATATATACATGTATATATCCTTTTCTTTCTTATGTTTATACACGTATATACAAATTACAGGGTATACTATGTATACCCTGTAAACATGCTCTGCTAATGATCATAGTTTAGAGTTGATAATGCGATTAGTAAGCAAGATGAAAGGGGAAAAACCAGCTGTTTGGCTAACTTTTGAGAGTTCTTAAAGCCACGAAAAATGATTGTTTCTACTGTTATTTGTGGAAGGATAACGCTTATTGGATGAAAATGCCTATGCCCATGTTATCACACTTTTCACATTGTCTCTATCTGCACATTTTATCTGTCCATCTTGTCTGAGGATATATTTTCTCAATCTCTGGTGATCCTTTGGGATTTAATTGAAAATTTCAATTGTCTACCTTTGGTCAAATCTCCTCGTGATATATCTAGTTCACTGCCATTCGAGCCTTTCATCGATAACTATGTGATCAACCCTCACCTACTTCCTTTTCAAATCTTCCCTAGCCATTAGCACAGCTACACTCAAAGTCAGGAAAGAGGGGTTTTAGTTACAACCCCAATGATCTGCACATAGTAACCATTTTTTGTTTTTACTCTTTGTGGGTATTAAACCATCCCAGTATGTCTCCCCAATGCTTCCAGTTATTCCAAGAATGTACGTGCCTGTCCGTTTGTGATTTATGGCACAAGAAAGGCAAAAAGGTCATGTTGGACTGGATCCTACAAATTTCCAAAAAATCCAAACCTTTATTGACAAGGGAATCAGACCCCAAACTATGACAGACAGAAAAATCACACAAGTTTTACAATACCATTGGAAGTTGAATCCACATTAATGGCCCAACAGATGAATGCCTTACCACTTTGCTGCTACAGGACAATGGACTCACATTTTTCTAAGGAATCTGAAACTGTTAAGGTTTGTGAAAACAATCCCTTGTCAACAGTTAGTAAGTGTTCTTTTGGGTACCATTGGGAGTTGAATCCATGCTAATGGCACAATAGACGAATGCCTTACCACTTTGCTACTGTAGGACAATGGACCTACATTTTCCCCAAAGAATCTGAAACTGTCAAGATTTGTGAACCAAGCCGTTGACAACAGCACACAGTTAGTAAGTGTTCTTTTTTCTGAGTTGAATCCAAGCTAATGGCACAACAGATGCTTACCGCTTTGCTACTGTAGGACAATGGGTCTACAATTTTCTAAAGAATCCGCAACCGTTAAAACCTATGAAACTAATCCCTTGATAATAATGAACAGTTAGTAAGTGTTCCGAGCACCGTTGGGAATTGAATATGAATTAACAGAATGTTAGATGGATGAATTACTATTGCGAACACTGTAGGGCCTCGACGTTACGTCGTATATTGACTCTTTTCTATACCAATCCTTTCTTCTTACCATCATCTTTTTTTATACTTATATATGAATACAGACACATGTGAAATATTTTCAAATACACATGCCTCTTGCATTGGTATGATCAACACCCATCATAGAGTTGAAGCTTCCTTGTGATGCTGATGTCGGCTGAAAATCAACAAAATAGATACAGTTAACAAACCAGGTTTGGAGAAATCATAATCAAAACATTTGAAAATTACAAGCATACAAATTAAAGAATATGTTGATCAAAACCTGTGTAGCTCAAAAATGCATATTTTTAGTTCTACTTCCAAAAATATCCTTAATATCGTAACTAAAAACACAGCATTGGCATATTATTCTGCAATCTAATAATTTAATGACTAACAATAAGCATGATAGAATCTGGAATTAGTGTTAGTTATTTCTAGTACTGCAATCTTGCTATTGCTTACGGATTTAACAAATATGAAATCTTAGCTGATCTCCAGCTCCAGACTAGCAGTATGTCGAATCGTCCAATGGCCGAATTGCCGGTTGAGTCTACTCATTCATGTGAGATGGGCAAAATAGCTCATTGATTCATTCTGTGAATGATGTGGTACATTACTACGAGTCTAGCACATTACTACAAGTCTGGCACATTAGTACATGTTACTATACATTTGACACAATTTGGCACACTCACACTCCAGACCGAATTACCTTTCCTGATGGAACTAAGTGCGAAACCATGAGGAAAATAGGACTGCACCACTATAAGGGAGCTGTAGAAACGATTCAGTGGTAAAATTCACAGCATGAGCAAAATTCAGAGCACTCATTGTAATGCATTTCATTACGATAGAATGCTGTATAACTGATTAACTGTGGTAACAGCTCACTGATGATGTAACTCTGTCACAATGTCAGCAAGGAACATCTTTTGTGGCATGAAGTTCAACACACTTTATGACATGAATCGGCTTTATGGAAAGCCAAATCTGCAAAATCAATCGATCATTATTACTGGACAGACCTCCTGGGATATTCGTTACGTGTCCACAGACTGGTTTTCCTCTATTTAAGACTAAGACATACACAAGCATAATAAGTAAGGACAAACTACAGCTAATAGCATGCTTTTTTTGTAGCAATCTATTAATAAAAGGCAGATGGTGGAAAATATAGTTTCTAACAGTAGCCACCCATGCTTAATCGACATGAGACGTTCCATAAAATTTTATAAGGGAATATTATTGCAATAATTTCATATTACATTGACGTGATATCCGTTTTGCAAATAAATCAATAATTAAAAATTAATTTTTTTCTGAAGTGCTTCGTCAATTTTTCAACGTGTTATCAACAAGCTTTAATCCACATTAGCTAACCCAAACAATGATTAGTTAAAATCTGTAATTTGTCATCTCTTAATATACAGAAAACAGCATGAAAAAAATGGTAATACATTATTTTGAGGACAAACAACAGACACAAGTATATTAAAAGCAGACAAATATTGGATAATTGCTCGTGAAGCATGAGGATCATATTGGTGATAAACGACCAGTGACACCATATGGGTGCGTACAGACATGTAACAGAACATTGTTGAATAACATCCCGTGTTACGTGATGATGTTACAGGGAGAACATTGCCGCGTGTCATCAGTGCGTAACAGCACTGCTTCCCATCAGTTCACGCCGATATCCAATCTACACTGACAAAACGCTGTTGTTCGTAAACCGGCCCAAATACAGGAACATGGGTTACAACATAGCACCGTGACATTCCTTTGAAGCGACGGGGAAAAACCGACAACTGGTGGGATGTGGAAATGTTACAGTGTTCCGTTATGGAGTGCAGTCTAGACTTTATACGTGACAGTGTTGCGATACGTTGTTCTATTGCATGTGTGGCTGCGGCCTATTAACAACGAGCAGGTAAAACATGACCACAAAATTGTTCACCGATGCTTTACGGCGCAAGGACACTGAGATCATGTTGCACCAGGACTTACAGTTTTGCAAGGGATCTGACCATTTTTTGCTTAACAAATCAAACTCTGGATCACAGATCAGTAGAAAAACAGAATTTACTACCATTGGATTCAAACTTTCGTTTCCTGCGTGATAGATAACTACATTTCCAGTATGTCAGTGTGGGCATCACCACAAAGGGAATGCTGTTCTAATGTAATTACGAAATTAGTAAATTTATTTGCACATGCACGATATCCGTGGGAGTTTCACACCATCTCAATAGTTCATACAAGGTGGGATCGATGCATGAATGTGACCTCAAACTAAAACATATATATGAACAACCTTGTCTTCTTCACAGTTCAGTTCGGATCTGATGGAACTAGAGTAAATATTTGACAAAAAAAAAGTGATAAAAAGTTTAAGAAATTACACTTGAAATGAAGTGTGAAATTATTTGTAGTTAAGATGAAGTAATACTCCAGTATCTTTGAGGCAACCACTGCAACATACCATGGTGAAACAAAAAAATAAAATTTTTTTTGTGGTTTTACGGTTCAAGGACTACAGTGGTCATGCTGCGCTGGGACCTACTGTTTTCCGAGGAAACCGAACCTCTGGACCCGCAATTTTCCGAGGAATCTGAACCTCTTAAGGCCTAGGGAACCAAACCCCGGACTACAGTGAGCAGTGCGATCTTTATGAGATCTCTGAGTAAGCGTTCTTTGCACCGTTGGGAGTCGAACCCGGGTTAACGGCACATTAGGTGAATGCGTTACCACACTGCACAATCGCATAACAAAAGGGGAATGCGAACAGCACCAAAAAAGAAAGAATAGATTTAAATATTCTAAATCGTAACAGTAGATTTTTTGACAGACACTATAATTTTCAAGAAACTACTTATTTTAAGAGACTATTTTTTTTAACATATTTCTGTAAATGAAAGTGAAACCCTGATTTGATCAAGAATATCTTGCTTAATAATAAGCTCTGTAAATGAGATATGAAACAATGATTTATTTAAATTTCACTTCCATTTTTGAGATTGAAGTGTAAATATATTTACATTTCAGTCTCAAAATTATTATTATTATTAATTTGCAAAATAAATTAGTTAATAACATTACCATTGCTGGACCGAAACTGACTTCATGGATATAATGGCCCATGTCGATTGTATCTGGCTGCATCACGGCAGAATGTGTCGAGACATGAAAATTACCAGGAACCTAAAGAATAATTATAAAATAAAATTTATTAAAAAAAATTCAGTAGAACATCCATATATCAAAAATCTATGTATCAAAATTTTTATGAATTCTCCATGGCCAGTAGATAGAAAAACTGTTTTCATACATCATAAAGAATTCTATATATAACATTTTTAAAGACAAATTGAGATTTTTGTTCGTTTTACGTCAGAAGGACAACAAGGGTCATTTTTATTTAAAACAGTATTCTAAAATGGTAGAGCTACTCCTGAATACGTTGCTGAAAATGAGAATTTATACAAATAAGCAAGGCTCAACAGATCTTGACAAAACATATATACCACACAAGAAATGGCACTTGCCTGCCTCGAAAAGAAAATTTCCTATTTGCCAACTTTAAAAACCTAGCCATCAGTGGCGACCAGATTCGTCAAGCTCTGCAAATGGGCAAACATATCACGACTATGAGATTGATATCTAACCCAAATACATAAGTAGCAAAGATTAAACTTGAATTTTGCTATGAAACCTGTTTCCAAATTTGGATTTTGTTAAGCAATCTGATACATATCAGTCGGAGGATGAAGAAAAGGTCTTAGTGCTAAAGGACAGTGGTTAGTCCAGCAAATGTACATTGCAGAATATTCCACACATTGCACTGTAAAACAATAACACCTTTCACTTCATATAATATGCAGTGAAAGCTTGATTCATTATTCCCGGATCTGTTATTTTCCCACATCCATTATTCAATTCCCATGGGCCCTATAAAAACCCTATCTAAACAATGTAAGAAACACTCATGCATCATTTTCAGTATTTCTGTATTTGTCATTCAAATTTTTTTTTACTTTATCGGAAGTCATGAACTATTTAATTAAAAAAAGTAAAAACAAAATGTTTTCATAAATAGGAAAGAGATAATAAATAGCATCACACATATATTTCTGGGGTGTGTGTGTGTGAGAGGATGAACTAGAGCAGGGTGAAATGTATTCTTGTAAGTTTGGTGTCTTCAAATGTCTTCAACACCTGTATAAGTTCGATATGCTGCAATTATTTGACAACAGATCACAACGATTATCTGAGAGTTTTTTACTGAGTAAGAATGTATCCTTGTTGGAATAACTGCAAAAGATGTGCTAGTATACATAACTGCATTTGTGTTAATTTTGATTTAAATATACTGTTACGTAGGGATATACATCAGTAGACCTCCATCGTAGAGTATACATCACTTATTCATATACTTATAACAAAAAAATTATTGATTTCTTTAAATGAATAAATGTGCCTCTTTTTTATAAGAACAAAAATACATGTTCTGTTTGCTTTATGCACAAGTATTTTGCTATTAGCTTGGAAAAGAATATAGCATGCATGTGTGTATATATATATGGTCATTAATTTCTTAGATATTTTGTATGTACTTTTATGTCAACGTTGTCCCACTTCTCTATATTAACTCATTCTGACATAACAGCTACAGAAGAAAAACTGAACACACGTTGCAGTTGGATACGAACCAACGATTCTTGGATTGCCCTGTTCCTGAGCTTTGATTGTTAAGTTGTCGAGTACAGTCTAGAGTGGCTCCTTTCTTATACATATATTTATGAAGTTATTTGCGTTTTTATGATACAAAGACAGCTAATGTCATGTTACATCATATATTCATGATGGTGGCAGGAGTAACCATCTTCACTAATTAAGGAAGCCATGGAGAAAGGGCTGGAGTGAGGATTAACAGGCCCCCAAAACAGTTTAGTAGATAGGGCTCCTAAACCAATCCCTACCCAACTTTCTGCCTTCCCACCAGGCCAGTAGCCAAGCCGGGGCCAGAAGGGGCATGGTTACCCCATGCTTGTGCCCCACAGAGCTATCTCCATATATAAAACAATCCCTGGATGCCCTGTGCCCCATATGCCCTTTGCCTTACCCCAGTTGCCCTCTTCACCCTGGCTACAGGCCTGCTTCCCACCATTACTCAAAAGCTAACGTATTGTACAGCTGGTGATCTTTTTAATAATTCTGATAAATAATTTTTAAAAAAGGAAAAGAAAAATTTTGTGCTGGGCTTTGGGTATCCCCTCTCCTCAGCCACGCATGGAGGGACTAATTCAAGTAAAAGAGATCATTAGGCAACCTATTTTTTCTCTTAGGATAGAGGGCACATGTGTAAGTTTTTCTGATTTTGAACTTTCACGCTATAAAAGTAAAAAAAAAAAAAAAGACCACAATAACTGGAATGAAACTGGCAAGATACATGTATCCTAGGTGAAAATTCCGACACCCACGTATAAATAAGCTCAAACTAGAGCTTATTTGTTTTGGAGAAAAAGAGACGCTTTCCCCATCCTGGATTCGAACCAGGGTCCCTCCGCTGAGACTGGAGGGACCCTGGACCATTAGACGAATGAGAACAGGAACAACACTCTCTTTCCACGTATATAAGGATGTAAGGTATTACCCTTCACAGGGATAATACAATTGCTACGTACATGAGTGCCTCGAGGAGGGTGCTAGGGGTGCACTTGCACCCCTTACCTTTTGAAAAAAAGGGGGAAAAGAGGACTGAATCCACAAGAAACTACAGTCCAACAACATTATTCAATTGGAATTTTTCCTGGATGCACCCCCCTGCATATAATTCTGGGGGCGCCCATAGCTACGTACATGCATTCATGCTGCATTTGGCCAATTTTATTCAAATTATTATAGTCTATATTTTTAGTGTTTTATGCCGTATCTCAGTGGATGGGTTGGTCATATTTTTTATGGTGCAAGGACAACAAAGGTCATTCCGCATCAAAACGAGGCAAGCTTGTACATGTGGCCTTAAAATCAAAATAAATTAAAACTACAATGGTAAAAATGTAATAAATATACAATGAAATGAAACGATATAATAAAATAAGATGAGATTGGAAAAGCCGATATTTGACAAAATATTAAAAATGATTTCATGATTAAAAGAATCACATAAAATGTCGCAAAGAGTAAAATTATTTTGCTTAAAAGTCGATGAACGTTGCTGGTTAAAATGTATGGCCTAATCCCATCAACATGAAATTTAAACCAGTTGCATCTCAGTGGAGAGAACATGCATGTCTGGCGTTAAATTGTAATCTATTTTAGTTAAAAAAATAAAAAAATTATATAAATAAAATGAAAAGAAACATACAATTTTCTTCAAAATCGAAAATAAATACTGTGTAATAATTGTCAGTAGTTTCTTAAATATAGTTTTAATTAATATACTACATATACTATGGGCTTTTCAAAAACTATCAGTGGGAACAGGGTTGGCAACCCTTGGCCTTCGATAGTGATTTTTATATGGTGTGCCCTACGAGTATTATGAAAGTAGATATCTTTTAAAAATGAGTAGAAATCCATTTATATCAAAATCCACTATATATCAGCGGAGTCCCACTTGCATTGGAGAAAAAAATTCCCTGATTTTCCCTATCTTTTCACAAAATTCCCTGACTTTTACACAAAATTTTCAATTAATTTTCGATTGCGGGAAAAATGAAATGGCTTCATGTCCATGGGAAATTTAGCTATTAAAAATAGAAGTTAAGAAAACTTTCCCTGACTTTTCCAGGTTTTAACCAAAAAAATCTTGTTTTTCCCTGGCTTTTCCAGGTTTTAACCAAAGAATCTGCTTTTCCCTTACTTTTCCAAGTTTTAACTAAAAAATCTTGTTTCCTCCTGACTTTTCAAGGTTTTAACCAAAAAAAAATAAATATCGTTTCTCTCTTTTACATGTTTTAACCAAAAAATCTTGTTTTTCTCTGACCTTTAGGGTCAATTTAAAATCCTCTGGCAATTCCAGGTTGCATGGGAACCCTGTATAAGCAGTTAATTTAATAGTTAGGTTTCTAGAGTAAGCATTAATAATTCAAAATATATTTGTATATTTTTCTTTTTTTTAACAAGTAGAGGGGGAGACAATTTTTGTATGTTAATATATATTTATATATTCACTTCTTTTGTATTTCTTTTTACTTTCCAGGAATGCAAAGTGAATCATCTGGACTGGGACTGATGCTCTTGAAATGACCTCCAAACCATGGTATGTTCATACATGATCCAATACAGAGAGCAAGTTGGTCCAAAGGTAGTAACTACAACCATGAGGCCACGTCTCAGCCTAATAACTGGCTCATTTGTATATTTGAGAGTATTATCATTATTACCATTCACTGGACAATTCTGCCCATCATGCTATGGTGTGGGACCATTTAATGGTCCGGTCAGGCATTCAAGTATTATGTAAGCAATATTTTGGAATTTTCAGCTCCCCCCCACTCCCCAGTAAGCAAAATTTAACATTGGCTAATATGGGTAAAATAAGCACAACAGCAACTGCAACTCCCCACAAAGGTGCGTATGTAATACTTGCACTCCCTTATCGTGGAACAATGTGCACGATCTTCCAGTGATTCTGTCAGTAAACAGTTTTGCTCATCACAGTATGATGGATAAAATAGTTAAATAACCAGGACATCAACGATTCTGCCCATGATTGTACAATGGTTCTTGATCTGGTTAGTGAACATTACTGTTCATCACAGTATGATGGGCAGAACCATTGAGTGATTGGGCCAGTAAATGGTTCATCACAGTATGATGGGTAGAATCATTGGGTGATTGGGCCAGTAAATAACTCATCATCACAGTATGATGAGCAGAATCATTCAGTGATTGGGCCAGTAAATGGTTCATCACAGTATGAAGGGCAGCATCGTTCAGGGATTGGGCAAGTAAATGCAGTGGTGGATTTCTAAGTAGGCATACAAGGCACAGGCCTAGGGGCGACACTTCTCGTGGGGCGGCATCAAAGAGCTTAAACATAAAATTGTCCAAACTCAACAATGTTGAAAAAATAATGTTTCTTTTAATTATTGCCCTGTTTCCCCAATAGCGATGACATATAAGCGATTACTTTAACTTGCCTGCAAATACAAACTACAGAATCGAAAGACAAAGGGCCCTAAAAATTTTGGGCCCTGGGCATTTGCCCAGCGTACCCATTTATAAATCCAGGCTTAACACGCTTTTTATATATACTAATAGTAAATGAATGAATAAAGAAAAACTTGAACTGATAACGAAAAAATTCATGCAAGGATGTGATACGTGTATTTTTCCCAAATACGCGAAATACGCGCAAAAACATCAGAGGTTCCTGGAATCCATACTAAAAGTATTGAGAATTCAAAAAGTGTTTTGAATCCATACAAAGATTATTGTGGATTCAAAAAGTGTCTCAAATCCACAAAGTCGGAGACTGTGGTAGCAATAATGTCGAGTTGTATCTTATTAATTTGAATAATTATATGAAAAATCTCCTTTACATATCAAATGTTAAGAGTATGATATGCGTTTTTTTTAAACAAATATTCCTTTCTTTGTAAAGGAGGGAGGGGGCGGCAGTACAGGCTGTGCCTAAGGGCGGCAATTTTATAAATCCGCTGATGATGGGCAGCATCGTTCAGTGATTCGGGCAAGTAAATGGTTTATCATAGTATGATGGTAATGGTGGTGGTTGATGATTGTAATTTTCTTTATCTTAATTTATATAACTATAAAATCTTTCTTTCTTTCTTTTCATTTTTTTCCGTACTTTCGATTTCTTTTCTATATTTCAGTTTATTTTCATTATTTTCTTGTGATTTAGGTTTTAATTATTATTACCATAATTACAATATTTAAAATAACATTAAAATTGCAAAAATATATTCACCTTATTAATAAAAAATTTTCCTGCCATGTTGCAACCCTCTTGTTCATCGCCTAAAGGTGTTTTGATTATGTTTTCGACGAAGCCGACTTCATGGCGGCCCCTTTCATCTTGTATGTCGAGACCAACAACTAAAACAGTTAAAATAAACATTTAGCCAAAAATGAATATTTTTTTCAAAACTATGCTTTTCAATACACGTTCCAATTCACGTTTAATTTCAAGAAAGTACATGAACATACCCTAAATAGAACAATGTGCTTATTCTTTGGTTAAAATGCATATCAATCGTATGAACAGGGCCATTCTAGGTTGTGGGCCACCCAGGGGCATGAACAGGGCCATTCTAGGTTGTGGGCCACCCAGGGGCATGAAAAGTAATATCGCCATCCTTATTAATTCAGTATTATTTAATTAAGATTTTTATATGTGCAGTGTTCATGTTTGTTTGAAACGTTTTTTTAATTTCCGAAAATAAAGCAATAATCTCTATAATATTGCCTTTGATTCAAAGGTCGAGGATAATATAATATATGGTCTGCGTCCACCCAGATGCGAGGGGGCAATTTTCGCATTCATGGCAGGAACGGCCCTGCTTATGAAATAATGGTCTTAATATGTAATAGGAGTTAATAAGTAATAAAACTTTAAAAGTAGTAATTTTAAAAAACCACAAACCTCCACAGGATAGGCGAGGCAGTGAGATATTGAGTCTTACTGGAATGCGGTCGTTGTCGCTAGAATTATCTACAAACAATTCACTAGTCCTAGAAAAAAAGACCGTAAATATTAATAATCATTTCTACACAATTCACACAAAAACCATACTTTGGGTTAAGAAATTAAATAAAATAACATACTTTGAGTGGTCAAGAATGTGCATAAGAAGGGGGCTGGGGTTAAACACTCCCATTTTAATGATTTTACTGACCATAAAATCAAATTTACTGCAAATGAAAATAAAAAATTGTACATAAATAAATATTCTCTCAACCCCCCCTCCCTACTTTTTGAAATCCTGTGTACGAGTCTATTAGTGGCAACAGTAAATACAATTCCCGGTGGGGGGAGGAAAAAAAATCCTGTAAAAACGTGATTTTGACGGCAACTTTTAGCCAAAGCTTGACATCTACCTGCCACACAAACTTACATTACTAAATGTTTCACATTTAAGCGAAACAATAGGTAGAATTGTGAGCATTTTTTTTAACTATAAGATAATCAATTTTTCTGGAAAATGTATTAGGTAAATCAGAACACTATTTAGTTTTCTGAAAAAATAGAGAAAAAAAAAATGTTTGGAATCATGAAATTTTCAAGAAGGTAACAGAGGCGTCATTTGTGCAAAAACACATCAAAAGCGCCATCATTCCTATCCTATTTGGGTTTTGTGGTGTAAGGTCATTCAAGTAAGTGAAAGAAAATCGCCTAAAGTCGATATTTAAATTTAGCGGGTTTCAATTAACATTAATTCGCAACTCTCTAATTCTCAAGTAACTTGGTAGGTTTTCAACGTTAACAATAGCCATCATTATTGCATTTACAGAAGACCTTTACCTTACCCTTTTTATTGCATACAGACAGACAGGCCTAAAGCAACATAGTGGGTTCAATATCTATTGAAACCCACTGCCAAGGACATGCTGCACTCCCTCATTGGAATCACTGAAAAAAGGGTCATGGAAAAAAGGGCCGATGAAAAATTAAATATAATAAAACACGTGTTGAGGTTGAAACGTTAGGCCTAACAACATGTGATTACACTTCCAGAAACTTATAAACAACTCTTACTCTGAAATGTATGAGACACCTCCAAATTAGGTAGCCCGCAGTATGGGTTTCTCATTGGTCCCTATTGGGGTTCTTCCATGATTCTATTGGAGGCCTCCCATTGGTTCTCATTGGGTTTTCCCATTCTGCGGGACTACTCTGATGAAGGGTTTTCCAGAAATTTCAAGTATAAAAAAGAGACAGAAACATAACATCGTCATTACTCCTGATGAAGGACTGCTGCTGATGCGTCCGAAAGCTTGAGTGATCTTTTTCATTGCTATTTTACCAGTGTTTAACCTTTTTATGTAATTTCCTCCCTGGTACCCTGTATTTTATTTCTATAATAAAAATAATTAAATTATTAATTAGTTGATTTAAATTCTATATAATTCTATTTTATTAACCATTAAAATAAAGTCTGCTTTTATATGCATTTTGCAATTTAGCTTTCAGTGTAAACTATCAATTCATTATCAGTTATTAATCATGCCTGAGAAATCATTTCATCCAATAAACCGTCTTCAGTGTAAATAAAAGAGTAGAAAAAGGTATGTAAGATTTAAATTTTAGTTTAAAATTTGTTACGAAAGTTTGTCATATCACGATATCATCATCGTCGTTGGAAAATAAAATACGATAACTTTTTGAGCAAAAAGCAATATATTTCTGTATGTAATCAGAAACTGGGCTATTAATTGGCATTTATAGTCTGTTAAATTGAGAATATTAACCCAGGTAGCAGGCGCCCTCTGTCGGAGAAAAACTGCTTGAGAGAATCGCCACTGCGAAAATTTGGGGACAGGTTTTCTGTAGCGTTAGGCTCACGTGTACCTCTCTTTTACAGACACATTTTTTTTTTCTGTCTGACAAGTGTCCGCTAATGAGGGTTTTTTTTTACCTCAGTTCCATGATTTTAGCCGTTTCCAGGAGGTGTCCGTGGAATAAGGGTGGTCAGGACGGGAAATCTTCATTGCATAGGGGGTCATGACGTCTGACCCGCGACCTTTTAACGTCAATCAAACGAAAGGTCATTCCAGGACAGGAGGAAATCCCATAATCCCCGGTTCAAAAGCCGGCACTCTTTGGTAAAAGTTCACAGCGCCGTTGTCTGCACGAAATGCTCGGGGGAGTCCCCACCCGCGAGCATTTCAGAGGGTGCGTGGGGTGCCCCACCCCCAAACACCCCAATCGATTGATGAAAAGAGGCCGGAAACCGCTCCTGAGGGGAAAGTGCCTGAAACGACTAAACAAACAGAAACAACCAAACAGTTTTCACACCCCCGTCGTTGGAATATCAGCCACACAGGAAAAGGCTCCTACACCGCTACTGTGCGGAATCCCACCCACTCATTCACAAGCTACATCCGGGATAAATAAACCCAACGGCCACCGGTAGAGCAATGGCTACGTTCTCACGAACTAGAAACAATTCATTTTCGTTCCGTTGAGATAAATCAGCCGTTCACGAGTTATTCAGCTCCGAAAAACACTGCCTTTTGTGTAAAACATTGAAGCACTAACGTAGTACAAACAAAAAGGCAGGACATAGTACTTATAAAATTCGATATATTTACAGGGACGTAGCTTGGAGATCTTCACAGGGAGGCTCTGAATGCTGGAAGTACAGGCGTAGAGAGTTATATGGGGCCCGAGCGCCTCCCCTAGTAATCTGAAATAAATTGCAATTTTGCATACACTGTAACATATAAATGTGCTTAGGCCTCCCAATGACGTTGAGAACTCTATGGTAATGGCTACAAGCGCGCTTAGAATTCGTTGATATTTTGGTGTACTTTATTCGTATTTTTAAAAAACATAATATTCAATATGTGGGGAAGTTCAAGTATTACGCAAGCAC
>QLNU02015359.1:46386110-46398125 GCA_006491805.2 Dysdera silvatica | reverse complement strand
GTATTTTTCAGATTTATAGCCTGAAGGTAACTAAAAGTAGCCCAAAAAGTAGCGTGTCGCCCAATTCGAAATGTTTGTAGCGAGGGCACTTAAAACATCGCCCAATACCCTACTTGTAGCCCAATCTGGCATCACTGCTCGAAAGCGCCCCCATAGGCTCCCCTAATATTTTTAATTTTATTAAATATGTGTACTATATTTTTATTTAATATTTTTGTCTCCTCTAATATTTTTAAATTACCATAAATATTATATATTACTTTTAATAAAAGTATTTTATCAAATCCACTTACATATTATACACTATTTGTCGGCATCATAAGAAATGATAATAAAAATGTAACAAAATACTTTATGCCAGCAAAATAGCAATTAATAGCATGTTAAAACCATTTAGATACGATAAATTTGTTGTGATTACTATCTATTTATAAATAAGCATTTACCATTATAACAAACTTATAAATAAGTACTATAATTTGCATCACACACATTGCGGTTCTTATTTCAAAAATTTGTACCAAACAATTAGAGAACTGAAATCTTACGTAAGCTTTTTTTGGGGGTCAGGCATTTGCTTATTTTTTCTTACAAGAGGTAAGAGTATAAAATGGCCAAAAATGTGCTTACGTAATACTTGAAAGGCTCCTTAATGAGTCAACACCCAAAAAAAGAGCCATTCTCCCTATCTCTAGTTCAGATAATAGAAATGGGCATGCAGGAGGGACTTTCCAAGCGATTCACAGAAGCGGGTGAACTGTTTCACATATACTCACAACTGCGCATGCGTGATCTTCGGCTCTTCTTCAAGTATGTCTTTTGTAATGCCAACGAACCCCGTAAAGCAGACCCATCCAAATGGCCTCAAAAACTTACAAAAATGATAAGAAGGAGATTGCACTTATTAGAAAAAATGCAAACAACTTTCGAAAACAACAGATGTTCGAACCGGAAATCAACAGACTACTCGATATCATTGACGAAATCTGACCCTCCTTATACTTTTTTTGTGTCTCGTGTTTCTTTCCCTTTCATTCTGCTCAAGTCGGCCTTTATCTCATCTACGAGTTTTACAAACACCGGGAATACAGCGCCTCTACGCGTTGGCCAACCTTCCCAATGGCAACGCGCATAATTAATGATAATCAGCTTCAGAAACAAAACGAATATCTAATTCGTTTAAAAGAAAAGCGAAGAGGAATCCCGTTTTCACGATGCTTCAATTTTATTTCGTATTCAACATTCAGATGCAACTTTATGTAGCCAAAAATCCTATGTTCCATCATATTTTGGGGTCCCCAATATTGGAATAAGAAATATGGGGGCGTTCAAGTATTACGTAAGCAATAATTTGACCACTTCAACCCCCCCACCGAATTGGCCGCTGCGCTTACCAGGGTTTAAGCTGGCTCAAAACATGCTGTCGCAAAAATGCTAAAATGGGGCAAAAAAGTTGTAGCAAAATGCTAAAAAATATTAGTTGCTTTCGTTGCTCGAAAAATCGTATCAATGAAATTATTTATATCAACGATGCTTAACAGGTGCTGTTAAGAATTTTGAAGAGGAAACGAAAAGGAACAAGAAAAGATCGCTGAAGTGCAAAACGGATATTCTGGAATCGAGGAATCCTGTTTTCAGAGAATAAACTGTGGTTAAAAATGCCTGTCGCATTTTCGCGATGGGCAATAATTTTTTCTTCGCATTTTCGAGCAACTCGTCGCTAAAATGCGACTGCAGTTTAAACCATGGTGCTTACGTAATACTTGCACATTTCTTATGTAACGAACTTTGCCAACGTGAGGGCCCTGTGTCCAGGTCCCGTTGGACCATTCGTTAAGACTCCACTGTTAGCAATGTATTGGAGGGGAGGAATTGAATAATATATATATGTATGTATAATACCACACACACACACATATATATGTAAAGGGTTGCTGGTATCTAACTGGAAGGAGACCCACACGCTGAACGTATGTGACGATGTGTGGAACCGGCCAGGCCAGTAACCTAGTGTCCTACCCCGCCTTCAAGTGGTGCAGGCTGAGCTTTCTATTTATGTGGCAAATTAATATTTGCTACACGGATAGAAAGGCGGAAGGGGAGGGCTAATTCACCAACCCGTCTAGCCAGTGTGGCATGAAAGCAGGGGGTGCTAAGAATCACTGGAATGGCCCAGGCTGCCGTTTGTTATTGACCTTGGCTACGTTTAATGGACGATCCCTTGCTTCTGAAGCAAAACTTCAGGAATTGGAAGAAGAACTTGACAAGATCAAATGGGACATTGTAGGACTCAGTGAAGTTAGAAGAAAAGGTGAAGAGTTGGTGGAACTTAAAAGTGGACATTTGTTTTATTATAGAGGAACGGAAACTGGAAGAACAAGTGGTGTTGGCTTCTTAATCAACAAAAGAATTAAAGACTGTCTTCTGGAAGTTGAAAGTACATCAGATCGAGCAGCGAGGCTCGTTGTTCAACTAACCCAGCGATACCAACTTCAAATAGTACAGGTATATGCACCAACATCAAGCCATACCGACGAAGAGGTTGAAGAATTTTATGAAGAAATCAAAGAGTTACACACCAAAGGGAAACAACATATCAAGCTCATCATGGGGGATTTCAATGCAAGAATTGGACAACAGGAACAAGGAGAGACATCGGTTGGTAAATACGGATATGGGGAAAGGAATGAACGTGGCGATCAACTCATCGAATTTGCAGAAGCTGAAAACCTTAGCATCATGAATTCATTTTTTAAGAAGAAACCGCAAAGAAAATGGACATGGAAACACCCAAATGGGGGAACTAGTGAAATTGACTATATCCTGGCAAACAAGAAATCAATTATTGAAGATTGCAGTGTACTGAACAGATTTAATACTGGAAGTGATCATCGAATGGTGAGATGTAAAGTGCACTTAAATACTAAATTAGAACGACAGAAGCTCATTAGGAAACAAGTAAGTAAGAGGGTGGATTTAAAGAAATTAAAAGAAAATACCGAGGCATTCAAGTTGGAATTAAAAAATCGCTTTTCTGCACTGGAAGGACTTATTGATGAAAGTGATATCTCAGAAGCAAATGAAAACATTGTTAAGACAATAGTTGAAACTGCTGGGGAAATTGGTGGTGTAACCTGTAAAAAGCACAATAGCAAATTATCTGAGAAGACGAAACAGCTCATGAAAAGGCGAAGAGATATGAAGGTGGACAATCGAAATACCAGTTCCAGGATTGAGTACATAGAACTTTGTAAAACTCTGCGCAAAAGCATGAAAGAAGACATAAGAAAATTCAATTGTGAGTTAGTAAGGAAGGCCATTGAAAATAACAAGAGCCTTAGGGTTGTTAAAGGAAGTTTATCTGTTGGGAAGAAACACATCATTGCATTAAAAGGAGAGGATGGCACCGTAACAAGAAATAGGGAAGAAATACTTAGAAGAGTTGAAGAATTCTACAAAAAACTATATGAAAGTAACAGTGGATTAAACGAAGACACTGAAATAGTCGAAGGAACAGCTCCTAAAATCTTAAAAGAAGAAGTTTCATTTGCAATAAAAAGTATGAAGAAAGGAAGAGCCCCTGGCGATGATGGTATTACATTAGATATCCTAAAAGAAGCTGGAGAATATGTAGAAGACATACTTGCAAAATTCTTTACCAAATGTCTTAACAGCGGTAACATACCAAACCAATGGGATTCTGCAACAGTAATTCTTTTGCATAAAAAAGGTGATAAAGAGGATTTGAAAAATTACCGACCAATTAGCTTGTTACCTGCTATTTATAAAATCTTCACAAAAGTGCTAACACATCGCCTGCAGAAAAAATTAGATGCAGCTCAACCAAGAGAACAAGCTGGATTTCGAAGTGGATTCAGTACAGTGGACCATATTCAAGTATTAAGAGAATTAATTGAAAGAACACATGAATATGAACTTCCATTGTGTGTTGCATTTATTGACTATGAGAAGGCCTTTGACTCTATTAAAACATCAGCAGTCATCAACTCTTTAAGATCAACAGACATTGAGGATGTGTACATTGACATGGTGAAACGTGTGTATAAAAATGCAAGTGCAAAATTTCGGTTACATAAAGATACCAAAACTATCAAACTTGGCAAAGGGGTGAGGCAGGGAGATACCATTTCTCCAAAACTTTTTACTTCAGCTTTACAGATGATTTTTCAGCTGATAAATTGGAATAACAAGGGAATAAAAATAAATGGTGAATATTTAAATCATTTGCGGTTTGCTGATGACATTGTTATTTTTTCAACGAACCCATCAGAACTCCAAGACATGGTACAGGAGCTCTCAACTAGAAGTAAAGAAGTTGGACTCAAGATGAACCTACAAAAAACTAAGATCATGTTCAATAATTTTGTAGAGGAAACAAAAATACAAGTTGACAACATTGAGCTAGAAATTGCTGATTCATATATTTACCTTGGCCAGCTGATTTCAATGGATGGCAACATTATGAAAGAACTCAACAGACGTATTAAACTTGGCTGGAGTGCATTTGGAAGAAACAGTTTTATCCTGAAGGGGAAATTGCCTTTGTGTCTAAAAAGAAAGGTCTTCAACCAGTGTGTATTGCCAGTCCTCTCTTATGGATCAGAGACATGGAGTCTAACAGTTGGAGCAATACGAAAGTTACAGACAACGCAAAGGAGCATGGAGAGGTGCATGCTTGGAATAACTAGGAGAGATCGAAAAAGAAACACTTGGGTGAGAGAGCAAACTAGAGTAGAGGACATCATTGTTAAAGTAAAAGGGCTGAAATGGCGATGGGCTGGGCATATTGCAAGAAGAACTGATCAACGATGGACAACAGAAATTCTGAACTGGATTCCAAGAGACCACCGAAGACCTAGAAAACGTCCTCAAACTAGATGGGTGGATGAAATAAGAAAACAGGTTGGGGTGACGTGGAAGCGAATTGCTCAGGATAGACTTGTGTGGAAAGCATTTGGAGAGACCTTCATCCAGCAGTGGATAGATAATGGTTGAATATATATATATATATAAATTGATCCAACTTCACGCTTTTAAAACATCCCCGTTTTATGAATTAACAGATTGACTGCTAATTCTGAAAAACGTAAATTACGCATAAGGATAGCGATGAGAAGGGGAAATTCAAGTATTACGTAAGCAATATTTTGGCCATTTTATACCCCTCTCCCTCCTAAGCAAAAATTAACATGGGCTAACATAGGAAAATAAGCACAACAGCAATGCCCTCTCTCCCCAAAGGTGCTTACGTAATACTTGAATGCTTCAGGTATAAATAGGTAGGTTCAAATAGGCATTAGCTAGAGGTAAACTAATGAGGTGACCGATGCCGTCTTTTAGTCTACGTCATGCCCGTATCCAGAGTGGGGAGGGGATCTTAGGAACCGGTATCCCCCGAAACTAGATTTTTAATGCAGTTGGCTGGCCTTGCATGCTGTAAAATTTGACTACACTCAGTGGCTGGCTGCAGCGGGTCTGCCTTGAAAGTTTAGTTTTATGCGCTTGTTGCCAGTGGCGTACACAGTGACAGGGGTGGATGGGGTTGTAACACTATCCCCTCTTGCGATGAAATTTCATATGCGTATGAATATGGGCTGAAACTCCGTAACTCCCTCCATTGTAATCCCCCACACACACACACACTTATGAACTTTCTGCGCAAGCCTATGCTAGTGGCCAATATGATATACAGTGGAGCTCGATTATAACCAATTCCCAGCTATAGCAAACAAATGCTTTAATTTAGTTAATATATAATGCATTGAGTAAATAAATTAGTATAATGCATTGAGTTAATAAATTAGTATAATGCATTGAGTTAATAAATTAGTATAATGCATTGAGTAAATAAATTAGTATAATGCATTGAGTTAATAAATTAGTATAATGCATTGAGTTAATAAATTAGTATAATGCATTGAGTTAATGTATAATGCATGTGCTTATGTTAAACAATAATAGTAGGTTATAGCGAAATAATAACAAATATAACGAAGGAAAACCTCTGGCCCCTTTGACGTTCGAGTTTCACAGTATCTCTCTATCAAAATAAGTATTTTTCCGAACAAGAGTAACGTCAGTATAATCACTCCCGCATGTCAACATAGACAGCATCTTATTATAAGTAGACCTCTTTGAATGCCTTTGCTGTATTGCCATTTTCATATTCTTAACGTTTTAACTTGCCCCCCCCCCCCCCCCCGGTGCACATCTTCATTAAAACAAAAACAATTATACATGGGGGAGGGGATTGAACGAGACTGAAATCACACAAATAAGTGTTTTGAGTCATTGATGCACAACTTAACCCACCCCGCCCTTTCTTGATCATCTCTACAGCTCACACGAAAACAAAGTAAAAAACTATAATCATCATAGACGCAGAGGAAAATGTCTGGAGGGAAAAAGAAAAAAAGAAACAGACGGCAATAAAATGACAGACGTTTCCTGAAACCGATAAGAATGAATTCAGGCTAATATAGAACGTACGGATTCTTTCTTTGATATAATACGGCACTGCTGGTGAGAAATTCGGAAAGTAAAAACCAAATCAAAATTAATGAACTTATTTGATTGCACAGAAGACATTCCAGATTATTGCAACTCATGTGAGGAGCTTTAATCTTTGGCTCATCAGAAAAAGCACTTGTGCTTTGGTTGCATGTTATTTGTTGTAAGGAAATTTTAATTATTATCGTGGCTTTCTGACTTGTAATAATACTCAGTAGCCTATTGGAGAGATCAACTAAAAGTAAATTTAAAAACAAAACCTCGCCACGAAAGGAATTATTTTCAAAGTAATATATGGGGACGGGGGGCGCCAATTTTTGGGCCCGCACCCGGCGCCATATAACCTAAATCCGTCTCTGATAGGCAGATAACTTGAGAACCATATTAGCCTCATAGCAAATACAAGCAACTGATCAAAATTCTTATAACCGAACAAAATATGCAAAAATCAGACATCGGAATGCTCTCCCCACTCAATCAAAGAACATTATAATAACGGATTTTTTTATAATGTATTTTGTTTTTTATTATAACATTAATTAAAACAAGCGACCATGTTCCATGCAAAATCTAGCGATAAGAAACCTCCTTACTGCAAGAAGGCTATATTTCAATTTGAGGTTTAACAAGTTACATGATATATGCAGTCAAACCTCGTTAAGACGAACACGCTTAAGACGAATTACTTTTAATACGAACCGTTTTCTGAAGTCCCGTCAAACTGTATAGAATAGTAAGGGTCATTCTGCGCCGAACAGGGGGCGTTCCCGAATAAAGTCATAATCCATACATATATCATCATAACTATGTACATAAATATGATATATGACTTTTTTCATTCGAGAGGGGGGTGGGAACACGATGGAGCAATTGCAGATAGCCCACTTTTGAGGTCATGACACGCCACTGATTAATATTCCCCCTATATATAACAATACATTACTCTTATTAAATAGTGCAATTATAAAATTGAATGAATTCTCCAATCATGTGTACTGAATTAAAAAAAATCTGAAGCCGGATAAGGGAGGTTTATGTAAATAACCATCCGGCCAAACAGGACGACCAGTGCATACCGGAAAGTCTACATCCCGGACATCCCCAAACCGCAAAAAGAGAAAGTGCGGGAGTGAATAATCTCTATAGACGAGAAATAATAATAATGCTAACATAGGAGGAAAAAAGGGGGTGGAAGCATATATACACACAATCCATAGGGATGAAAACTATGGTAGCAGATGCGGTATTTCCGGAAAAGGGTGGAGGCGTTCGACGGGAGGGGGAGTTACGTCATTGTTACAAATATCCGTGCGCCCCAACCGCCACGTGCAAACACAAAAGGGCGCGCGTTTCGAAAAAGACCGGTCGGCGTCGTTTTCCCGGAACCGACAAACCCGAAACTTCCTATGGATACAACCGTAAAACCTCCCCTCTCATCCCCCAGATAAATATAAACGTCCTCTTCCCTTATTATCTTTGGAGAGTTCTCCCTTTAATACACTGGTTTTCTATTATTATTTGTCTCCCATTTATAGATAGAAAATAAATAATTATTAACTTACTGGAGACTTACAATTTGACCTGTATAAAATCTTATTAAATTCCCGCACAGAATCACTCTTACACATTACTTATGGTTTACACCAGTGGTTCCCAACCTGGGGATCGCCCAGTGCCGTATTTATAAATGGGCACGTTGGGCACTTGCCCAGGGCGTAAGAGGCTGCGGATTTTTTTTTTAATTGCAAATTATTTACGTAGAATTCTGTCGATCAGCTCACCCCGAGGAGGCGCCCTCCACCCTTTTTTTTTTAAATCTGAAATTTTTAAAAATTGCGTAAAACAACCCTTGCCCCCACCCCCAAGGCCGGATCCAGCAGTGGGTCATGCGCCCACTTGAGAATAATAAATTTACATTAAAAATGATTATTTTTAAGTAAAAAGATACTTAAAATCAAATTTACAAGTGAAATTTTCAAGCTTTGCGCCCTCCCTGAAATTTTGTTCTGCATCCGCCCTTGCCCCCCTCCCCCAATATATATATATTAAAAAGTAATCAAATGAACTAAATTTATTTATAAAAATATCGTTATTTTATCTTATAATAATGCACATAAGGTAGGCTAATCATAAATGTTGTTCCTCATTCGCTGTGATTTTTCGTCGCATTTGAGAGGATGGAACGACCGAATTTTGTTAATTTCTGCTACTATGGCGGGAAGGGGGGGGCAACAGCGTAACTAGCTTCGAAGTCTAGAGAGGGCTAACATTTTTCTAGCGGGGGCTAAACTGTATACCCCCAATGTTTAGAAGAAATTTTCTGGAGGGAGGGTTAGCCCCTTAATTACGCTAATGGAGGGTGACGCTAAAAATCGTTGTGCTCAGGGCGTATCGTACCCTAAATCCGGCCCTGGTGGCGCCGCAACTATTTTTAGTTAAAATATAATTTTGTAAGGAATTTCATACCAAACATTTCCAACGCTTTTATATTTCAACATGGCTACATTGCAATATTCCACTACTGTATCACAAAACTTGGTAAAATAACACAATGGGCACAGTTTTTTTTAACTATATGCTTTAATATAGCTTTAAAACGTTTTTTCGAAGGCTTTTAGCCCTCTTCGAAGAAACCTACATAATATTACATTATTATGTAAGCTCCTTCAAAGAGGGCTAAAAGCCTTCAAAAAAAGTTTTAAAGCTATATTAAAACATATTGTTAAAAAAACTGTGCCCATCGTGTTTTTTACCAACGTTTATGATATATTCAGCATAATGAGTCGCTCTACTTCCATTCTACTACTGGTTGTTAATTTTATACCTAATATATAATTAATATAATATAATTTTCTATTTAATGTGTTTTCTTTACTCTCTTAAAAATGCTTTTATTATGCAAATGTTGCGGTGGCAGACAGAGGGGGTCACGGATCTTTTGATTACTATAAAAGGGGGTCGCGAATTACTTAGCTATTATAAAAGTAAGTCACCGGTTAAAGAAAACTAGGAACCACTGGTTTACATGGATATCCCTTCAGTTTTAAATTCATGAAACTGCGCTCAAGCGCATACGTGAAATTACATATTACATACAATTTTAAATCCCATAAAATTACATGCAATTTAAATATAAAAACAAGCATTGCATACATAGTTTTCATTTATTATGCTTTCGCGTGCGATATATTTATTTATTAGCGGGTTTCAATAGATATTGAACCCGCTATTGCTTTTGGTTTTTCTGTCTGCCTGTCTATACGCAATGAAAAGGACAAGGCAAAGGTCTTCCGTAAATGCAATAATGATGGCTATTGTTAACGTTACAAATCTACCGAGTTACTTGAGAATTAGATAGCTGCGGATTAGAGAGTTGCGGATCAAAGAGTTGCTGATGAGGGGGTTGCGAATTAGAGAGTTGCGGATTAGGGAGTTGAGGATTAAAGAGTTGCGAAGTAAAGTTAAATTGAAATGATAATGTTAATTGAAACCCGCTAAATTTAAATATCGACCTTAAGTGATTTTCTTTCACTTGCTGGTTCCGTGAACAACCTTAATTCCTAAATTTATCTTCTGCTCTATATTTTTGCTTAATTTTTCATTCACAAGATTTTTCATAATGATTTTACTCACTGGCGTACGCAGGGGAATATTAATGGGTGTCGTAGCCGCTATTGCGATTAATTTTTGCATATATATATATATATATATATATACATGCAATATGAATATATGGAGATTTAGCTCTGAAACCCTCCTTATGAACTTTCTGCATACGCCTATAGTTCTACTAATCAACAAAATGAATATAACAAACGGTTTATTGCACCCGCCCAAAAAAGGCCCCCCAATAAACTGACGCTCGGTTTGCAAATACGTCCCTGATGAAATTTGTACATTCAGACACCGACTCATCGTGCTAGTATAGGTTTCCTGGAAATAATATTGTTTGTTTGTGTTTAATGGTTTACGAACAACTCGGGTTGTGCTGTATGGGTAGCACATACGGTTTTTCGGGAAATAAGCACCTCGGTCGCTTATGAAATCCGAACTACGGGATGTAGAAAAATGATTTTCTATCGAGCTATTAGGATAACCGCGTCATCCCCAGACCACACTAGTGGTCCTTCGCCAACGAGGGGGCCATTTTAACATTGGCAAAGTGTGTACAAAACGTCCTCATTGGTTGAAAGTTTGCTGTGATTGTGAAGGTCCGATTTTTATTTAAACCTCAATTCGGTATTATTTAAAAGAGAATTGAGCATTATTTGAAAAGCAACTATGTATTATTAAAAGTGCAATTACGCATGATTAAAATGCAATTAAAAAATAAATAAATAGTAATTCGAAAATCGCATCATATCAGCGTTATCTGGAGCTTGACGTATATATAGAGTCTGAATGCGTATATGTAGAATTAAAAATTCTTGAAATGAAAACGACCGGAAGACAATGACAAGTAAATAAATGACAGGAAGACAATGACTGGTAAATAGATGGCGAGGGAGAAAACAACAAAACACGTGGCAACAACGCCGCATGCGTAGTAAACAGGGCCTATATAATAGACTGACTCATGTGCCCTAAAATTACTGTATTAATCTAAAATTACTGCACGAATCATGTACCGTAAAATTTGTGCACCTTACTTAAAAAAAGTGTGTAACAGTACTGTGTAATAATACTGCATAATAATGTGTAATAATACTGTACAATAATATAATGTTAATAATACTGTACAATAATATAATGTTAATAATACTGTACAATAATATAATGTTAATAATACTGTATAATAATTCTGTTTATTGTGTAATAACTGTACGATAATATGTAATAACTGTATGATAATAGTAATGTGTAATAATAATAACTGTACGATAATAATAATGCGTAATAATACCGTTTAATAATAATGTGTGATAACATTGTGCAACAGTTCGTATGGTGTACGTCTCGAGACTGTGCTACGGGTCATCGGGGATGGGACTGATAATCTAACCTGATATTTACATCACGGTGCATTTAAATATAGTCGAGCATACTTCATGTCTCGTCTCTATTAAGTCCTTCACGTTTTAAATTTGAATTCTTGATTCAGCAGCTATATCTTCCGAAACAGTAAGGACCGTATAAGCATTATTCCTAGGTGATAGGATCCGGCTATGTACGATTGCCACCACAGCAGGGTTTAAGCTGGCTCAAAAATGCTAAAATGGGGGGGAAAAAAAGTTGTAGCAAAATGCTAAAAAATATTAATTGCTTTCGCTGCTCGAAAAATCTTATCAATGAAATTATTTACATCAACGATACTTAACAGATGCTGTTAAGAGTTATGAAGCTGTATTAGGGGTCAGTTTGTGAATTAAAAGGGATGGCCTTGTTAATGTTTGAGAACCAATATTATGCCAAATATTAAATGCAGTCAAAGTCTAATAAATGCAATTTAGAGATTACTA
The DNA here is from genome assembly GCA_006491805.2 of Dysdera silvatica. Lineage (NCBI taxonomy): Eukaryota > Metazoa > Arthropoda > Arachnida > Araneae > Dysderidae > Dysdera > Dysdera silvatica. Next base: position 46,386,135 of record QLNU02015359.1, on the reverse strand, counting down.
GAATTTTTTAAAATAAATCTTAGTA
>QLNU02015359.1:46360444-46386010 GCA_006491805.2 Dysdera silvatica | reverse complement strand
TTTTATCAATTTACTGTACTTTACAGTAAAGAAAATTGTCAAATATTTGGTGGGGGGCTCCTTTCGCGGGGCCCAGGTTCAGGCCCCGCGAGCCCTTGCCCCAATGTGACACTGGTTATAGGCTCGGGGAAGTTACGAGCCACCTCATATTCCTATGTTAAATATACAAAATTTCATTGCAATGGGGGGTTACAACCCCCATGCGTACGCCAGTGCTGTAGAAAGACGTTTTTCTACAAGGCGAAAGGCTCTGAAAGTTATAAAGGGGGACTCAGAAAGTTAGCTATGGGAGAGGGGGGTTAGAATTCCTCAACGTTCTGATGTATTTTATTAATATAGTTAATAACAGCAAATATTTAAGCAGAATAACACACACATATATATATATAACCAGTGTGTATTGCCGGTCCTCTCATGGATCAGAGACATGGAGTCTAATAGTTGGAGCAATATGAAAGTTACAGATGGTGAGGTGCATGCTTGGAATAACTAGGAGAGATCGGAAAAGGAACACTTGGGTGAGAGAGCAAACTAGAGTAGAGGACATCATTGTTAAAGTAAAAGGGCTGAAATGGCGATGGGCTGGGCATATTGCAAGAAGAACTGATCAACGATGGACAACAGAAATTCTGAACTGGATTCCAAGAGACCACCGAAGACCTAGAAAACGTCCTCAAACTAGATGGGTGGATGAAATAAGAAAACAGGTTGGGGTGACGTGGAAACGAATGGCCCAGGATAGACTTGTGTGGAAAGCATTTGGAGAGACCTTCATCCAGCAGTGGATAGATAATGGTTGAATATGATGATATATATAGCATTAATGAGTAAATTTGTTAATATAAATTTTGGATTGAAAATAATAGAGGTATTCTATTCTAAGGTCAAAATCTTAAAAGAAAGAGGGGGATATAATCAAAACTCGCATGTTTCAACTATATCGGGTGTTTTCGTATACCCCCACTAACTATATAAACTCGCTTTAACTGCAGTCTTTTCCAGAGCAGTGATATACGATGTTTCGCACTCTTCCACCAACTAAAAGTTGTTCGTATCTTATGACGTCAGGACCTGAATTACCCATGGAATTCGAAACTCTGTCGCCGATAGAACCAAATCCTACTACCAATAAATAAAAAACGGCAAATAGTCTTTACCCCTTGTGCCTGAAATCCTTTACTTAGACGTTATCAACACCACAATAGGGTTACAATTAAAAAGCAATTCGCTATCGGGTGCATTGTATTACACGAACTCCCTTATCCGAAATGACTCTTTATAATTAAAAAGAAAAGAAATAACGCGGGGACCCTGGTTCGAATCCAGGATGAGGACGGCGTCTCTTTTTCTCCTAAACAAAAATAGCTCTAGTTTGAGCTACTAATACGTGGGTGTCAAATTTATTGATAAGAGAAATAAAATTGAAAATCTAATAAAAAAAATTGTATTTTAAACTTCATGGAATATTAACGCACGTATATCAATGATATTTGCTGTGCAGGGACTATATGCAAAGTTTAATAGGTTTTGGGGATCATAGCGAGTGCTCAGAGAAAAATCAGCGTCGTTCATAACTTCAGTACACTGATACATTAGCCTGAGAGAAAGTCAAATACTTTTAAATTCGATTATTTCTGACTGGTTCAGCGTCGATCGAAAACGGCCAATATGATGATTAAAAATTCCGTTGACCTTCAATCCTCACGCCGGCCAGTTTAACCATCAGTAAATTTAATCACTAACTAAACAAACTCTAATTAAAAAGAAATATTTTCTTCAATTCTGAGCAATTTTTTTTTAAAAACATGTATTCAAATCCCTTCCTCAGTTACCTGCATTCCGATGTTTTGACGTTAAGATATTTTCGATATGCAACTTGTATTTTGTAATGACTGACTCAAAGGCTGTGTTTCAAGAATTAATAAAAAATGCGACACAGCACGTAATTCCTCACACGCATGCAAAATAAACACTTGCTGCTTCAAATCAAAGAAAACACATCCCTAAGACATAATAAATTCAACAGGCACATGTTCTTTTCACTTTCGAATTTTTTTTACACGTTTACGTCACTTTTGACGTCATTCAGTTTTTGCTCACCGTTTTCATTATTTAAGTTGGGGCTTGACCTCAATGAAACGGGAATAAGGTTTTGGAGCGCACACGTTGACGTCATCATAATGAGTAATTTTAAATTCGCCACTCCAGCGTCGTTTATGGATTACCTTTTAGAACACCGCTTTTTTTTTTTTTCTACCACAGTAAATGTCGCGTCTATTACATTTTTTCTTGTCACTTTATCTTCCTTCAGAATTCTACAAAAACAGTAAAAACACGGGCTAAGATTCAGTGAATCAAACAACAATATCAATCAACGTTTATTGGCGTAGTGATACTAACACCGATGTTATGGCGTGATTAGATGGTGAAACGTTCAAAAGAAAATAAATATTTCTGCGTTCAGTGGGACCTGAACCCATGACCTTCCACTTGCCGGGTGGAGACTCTACCCACTGAGCTACGAACGACAATATCTAATCTCTTACGAACGTATATAAAGACTATTTACTGAAGCCGGTTATTTCGCAGAATGGTGTAGTACATGGACTACTATTTAAACCAAATTGCAAAGAAACTGGTATTAAATTGATCGAAAAGCCCGTTGCAGCATATGTATTTATATAAATCGAACACTATCGAACGCAGAATCATTTCTTTTCTTTCGAACGTTTCACCACCTAGCCACGTCATTAACATCGGCGTTGGTATCACTACGCCAATAAACATTGATTGATATTGTTGTTTGATTTAGTACACCATTCTGTGAAAATAACCCGCTTCAGTAAATAGTCTTTATATACGTTCGTAAAGAGATTATATATTGTCCTTCGTAGCTCAGTGGGTAGAGCCTCCGCCCGGCAAGTGGAAGGTCGTGGGTTCAGGTCCCACCGAAGGCAGAAATATTTATTTTCTTTCGAACGTTTCACCATCTAATCACGCCATACCATCGGCGTTGGTATCACTACGCCAATAAACGTTGATTGATTGACATTGTTGTTTGATTTAATCTGCGTAGTGTTCGATTTATATAGATAGATAAGATTCAGTGGTTCTCGACCTTTTTACCTTACCGAATTTCTCCAAAAATATTATTTCAGGAAAACACAAAAGCCTCTCATTTATTACTGATGGACATAAACACACAAGAAAGAAAAATCAGTAAAAAGGTAATACTTTTCTATTGTTGAGAAGTATTGATTACAGTTCGTTAACTCTAAGGAGCATTATCTAAAATTTATTATCTACATAGAAATTTATTATCTAAATAAGGAGCATTATCTAAAATCTAAATTTGGGCGGGAGCCCACCGGAGCCCCCAGATAGACGCTGTCATGAAAAAGTAATAAATTTGAGATTAAGGTCAAGCATTTTGTTGTCCATAAAAATGGACATAAACAATTGATATGATTTATCGATTCTTTTGCAGCCATTCGATTTTTTAATCGATTTATCATAATATTAGGGCTCCTTCACTTTTTTTTTGTTAGAAATTAAGCCCTGCTAAGGAGTTGTCTTGGGGAAGCACTACGGATTTCCTTAAAAATTTCGACCATGTTTTACAAGTAGTTTGCGAAACCTATTTTGATAAACATTCCTTCAGGTCAGGGTCTGATTAAGACAAATGAGGGCTATAGGCACAGTAGCAAGTAGGGGCCACCCCTTACGCGCAGTGACAGATTCGAGCTCCTCAAATTTGGAACTACCCAAAATACCCCCCAAATAAAAGTTTTTGCTTAAAAATTTTCTAGATACCAATCAAAAGTCAAATTCTAAAAAAAAATCTCCAGAAATCGCGGAAAACTGCATTGGCGACCCCTTTCCATATCGCAAGTGAACAATTGTAATTTTATTACGAAACATGCTGAAACCACTGGCCCGCCAGATCCATGAAAAATTTGTTAAGTGGCCAGCTGCCCAAAAAGGTTTGACAACCCTAGCCTAGACATAAAAAAATAAGCAATAAATATGTCAGTATGAAAAGTAATACTTTTCCGTTGTTGTTGGATGCTGGTTATTAACGTACGGGAAATTTTTCTCATCATAATCGATGAGGTGGTAACATTAGATGACAAGGAGGAGGATGTTGGAACAGCCCGTGGCCGGATAACAAGAGGTCGTGGGTTCGATTCTCATCAGGCACCACGAAATCATTCTTGCGAACAATTTATCATCTAATATTGGTTATTAGTTAACTCTATTGTTTATTATAGTTAACTCGTAAGTGGTCGTTATGGAGGGGGGGGGGAGGGAATTACGACATCTAGAGACTTTCTTGGAATTGTCGGCGATATTTTACAGATGACTTGCAGAACCATTTGGACGGTCGTTGTGGAACTCTCCGGTTTCGTGGAACATATTCTGAGAAACAGCTTTAGATCAACGTTTCTCTTAAGGTTTGGTGTACAGTAGTGTTTCTTAACTTTTATGATGCCAAGACCCGGTACCAAGGGCGGACACATGGGTCATGACCTTCCCCAAAATATGTTGTTTTTTTTCACTGTAAAAAATTCCAACTTTCATGATAAATGAAGGGTGTTATTCCAAGACCATGATAAATGAAGGGTGTTATTCCAAGACCATGGCAAATTCTGTCCATGGCCCCTCCCCACGAAAATGGAAGTTCATGTCCGCCCTGGCGCAGTATAGCCCAGATGCTCTTGCGCCATAAAAAATCCAAACAAACAAACAAAAGTGTCCGCCCTTGCCTAGTACATTATTTTTTATGACGAGGACCCCGTTACAATAAATTTACTCGTAAACATCTTTCCATTTGTTTAAAGTCCTTACATTAAACTACCAAAAGTGTGAATAATTAATCATGGCATAATCATAAAGAGTGGCATTAAACTCCCTCCATTAATATACAGGGTTCCTAGGAGAGTCCGAATGCGGCCAATAACTTTTGAACCAAGACAGATATTGCAAAGAAAGTTAGGTATTAGTTAATAAAATGACTATGTACTATCAGACGAGATGAACAGCAACGCCCCTGGTGTGGCAAATTGGGAAAGTTAAAAAGTTTATTTCGAAATATAATAAAGATAGCGAAATATTTTCAATTAATAAGAAAAGACAAACGGTTCACACGCCGTATTTACACGTACTGCCACAAAATGAGGTGTTCCGCACGTTTCAATGCATAGCTTTTAGTTAATGTTTTCTAGCGCTTCAATGGTTGAGTTGAAATTTTTAGAGAAAAGAACTCACAATCTCTCTCCTATAGGAACTTCAACTCAACTTTTAAGCTATCAGAAAGCATTAACTGAAAGCGATGTATTGAAACATTCGGAACACCTTACTTTGTGGCAGTACGTGTACATAGTGCATGTAAGCCGTATGTTTTGCTTACTAACTGTAGGATGCTCTACAACTTCCTAATTGAAAATATTTCCTCATCTTCATTATTTTTCGAAATAAAATTTTTAACTTCCTCAATTCGCCACCAGGGGCGCTGCTGTTCATCTCATCTGATAGTGCATAGTCATTTTACTTCCCAATACCTAACTTTGGTTGCAATATCTGTCTTGGTTCAAAAGTTATTAGCCGCATTCGGACTTTCCTAGGAACCATGTATACACCTTACTGATTGGTCCCTAGCATTTGAAAACTGATGACGTTTCATTCGGTGTAAGAACAGATGATATACTTTACATTTTTGTAATTGGCTTGCAGGCATTTTTGATGTCTGGTCATAATGCGCGGTAAAGCCTTTTTCGAATGCTAAAAGGTTTCAATATTCGAAAATTCGCGATCATTCATGAATACTTACATATTTAAAAATACACGGTTTGTCCACTTGCATTTGCTGAACAGACGGTAGTTAGGAGTGCTGGCAGGGGCTGACTATGACTATGGGGGGTGCTCTAATGCACATATAAAGACCGGATATAAATTTGGAAAAATTTGCAAACCTTTATTCCCATTTAAAGATGTGGGTAAGCATATGCTTTTCGATCCCACTGTCACGCCAACATTGTAATTGTAACTAGATACCAACTGTGATTTCTCTAAATTCGTTTCGGATTGTAAATCCAAAGAAGGAAATAAGAACGAGTTTTTTTTTTTAATCAATTTACTGTATTTTACAATATATATAAAATTGAAAAAAAAAGGGGGGTCCCTTTTTTCGCGCGGGATCTGAGCTTATTTTTTGGCGTATTCATGATTATTTATCTTTCACTTCAAAATATTTCCATGATAAAATATTTATTTATGAAAAATTTTCGGAAAACTAAAATGACAAATTCCAAGGGCACTTTTGTGACCCTGTATAATTTATGGAAGGGCCCTGTACCGGGGTGCGGCCCGGCGGTTGGGAAACACTAATGTACAGGGTCTTCAGGAGACTTTGGGAGTACTGTAAAAACCCCGATACTGGTTGCTTTTAACGTTTTATAAATGATGCACACAGCGAATTTATTTACCTTAAGACTGAAAGAAATGGTTATAAGTAATGTCTAATATTATTAGTCAGATTTTGGCATGTTAGTTTTAAAAAATGTGGGTTTATTTATTTATTTTTGCAATTTCCTTATGAGGAAGGACACCAGACTCCGTCCCCGTCAAGTTAGAAAAACACTGCCGTACACCAAGCCTAATATGAAAGCAAAAAATACATAAAAAATTGACTGACAAAGCAATGACGATGTTTCGTCCGTCCATGTATTTTATGTTCCAGGATCGCACTATGAATCACATGGGGCCACTGATGTACACAGGAGGTGGGGGGTGTTGATGAGGGTTGTCACCTCCATTGCGATGAAATTCTGTTTAATACACATGAATATGTGTAGTTGTAGCTTTGTACTTTTGGGAGGGTGACACCACTTGTGGCGATCCCCGTGCTGTGGGATCGAGATACGAATTTCTCGTTGGAGTGTAGATATAGCTTGCCAACTTATCTGGCCAGTGAGAGTGACTTATCTGGCCAGTGAGTGGAGCTTAAGGCAACCACTTCCTTTAAGATGTTTTCATCATATTAAATGTACATGATGACACTTAGAAAGACCCCCTTCCCCCACCCTGCAGAGGTGGATACTTAATTTTGATGAAGATATCATCATCTTTATTATACCATCTTCCTTACATCACTAGAATGATCCTACACACGAGACAGTTTGGTTCGTTGTATTTTTTTGACACAAAAACAGCTAGGGTCATCCTGCACCAAAGAAGATAAGAATGTACACATGGTTTAAAACGAATACACATTAAAACTATACTGGAAAAGGGAATTAAAGTACAATCAAACGAAACGATATAATAACATCAAATGAGGTGGGAAAAGCCAATATGAGATAAAAAGTTAAAAATGAGTTCATGATTAACCTCTTGACTCCCAGGATGTATGCCGCATACATCCTCTCACTTCAGTAATCAGTGACTAGAATGTACACCCTGCACGTCGTTCACTCGACTGTGTAAAAAACTATGCCATTCTTGTGGTGGGAAGCAAGAATTTCTCTACAAACCATTACATATTGAAAGTACAACTTCATGATGGGACATGTTGACCATACCAATCAGTTACAGCAGCCATCCGGCTCGCAAATCGTACACATGATTTAAAAAGTTTGTTATTCATATGGCTTCTAGAATGCTTTTGAATGGTCTTGTCATTAATAGAAATGCTGATGGTCAATACGTTAAGTTCAAATATTTTTTTATAAAATATCCCAAAGAAATACGTATAAAGTACAATGCGAGTTATGAACAAATGTTTTCTGGTGGTAGTAGTAAAAGAGACAAAACTAAAAATCTCCATCAACTTGTTGAGATTCCAAGCATAGATCAAAAGAAACGTCCACAAAAAAAATGATGTATTTATACAACTAAACATGTTAGGAAAGATACTCGACTAATGTGTTCTGGTTGTGAAAGCTTTCCGGAACTGTGCAATAGAAGTCATTTTGATGAATATCACAAATCTTTAAAATAAATTCATGAGTTTTACGTACAAGTATGGTAGATAATATACATATTATAATAATATCGTAAATCATTTTTGCACGTTTTCCTCCGCATACCCTGGTATATAGCCCTACACCAGCGAAATAAAGCCTGGAAGTCAAGGGGTTAAAAGAGTCACATCAAATGTCTGAAGGGGAAAATTATTTTGGTTGAAAATTTATTTGGTTTGGCTTTATTGTTTTGGTAAGCTAATGAACGTTGTTGGTTAAAATTTATGCAAACAGTTTGAGATAATGTTACATAGCAGCATAAATATTTTTTGCCAATATCTAATTATCCCTACTCGGAAAATGAAAAAATATAAGAAAGATTATTTCAGAGATTATTAAAGCACATTTTTGGATTGACCACAGCTTTATGAAAATGAAGGACTTATTTCTCTTACGTCAACTTGTCTACACAGCTGTTTCAGCAATTGCATTGTACAGCTGTTAAGACAGGTACAATAAACAGTCTGAGTAACAATTTACTAACATCTCTCATTAAAGATATTTTTGCAATTTTTCAAAGCGCATTACAGATAAGTTGATATCAGTACAAGTACTGCATTCTATGAGATGGAAGTGAGCCAAATCATTCGCTGATCGCATTAATGAATGATTCATCACCGAACCAATCAGTGTGCAATCTCAATTGAATCGGTCAGCGAACAGTTTACCACACCCGCCCTGTGAACTAGCCATGCTCTTTAAATTGGAACTGACTGAAGCTATTGTAACATATAAAACATAGTGATTGGTTCCAGCTTAGGGTACGTTCAAGTATTACGTAAGCAATATTTTGTCCCCCCCACCAAATGTCTTTATGTAATACCTGAACTCTCCCTTATTGAAAATGCCTAATAAAATTTGAAAAACAAAAAAAAATCCCCAAAAAAAACATACAAAACAATCCAACGGTGAATAACCAAGGAATGAAATTTTATCACATATTACATCAAAAGTGGGCAGAAGCATTCATTGAATGGTTTGGCAGATCAATTTGGCATTTTGGAATGGGATCGTGGAATGAATTATTCAGTAAACAAATTTGCTCAACTCAACATCAAATATGGTCAATTCGTAACATGGAAGAAATTCCTTATTCTTCAATTAGCATTAATTACGTGACTTTGCAAGACCATGTCCTATGACTATTTATGAAAATGACAGCCCAAAGTATCGGTTCACCTCTACCATAACACCTTTCGTGCAGAAAATAGATTGTTCAATATTCTCAGATCTCTACATATGAATACTCACATACTGTTTGTTTCTAAGACGAAATATGATTTATCTATGATAAGAACTTTGCTTTCCAGTTACAGTGACGGCTCGTGACTTCAAGAACGGGTGAAGCGGCGAGCCCCTCCTCCACCCCCCAAAGAAACCGGAAAAGTGGCCAATAAATTTCCGTTTTCTAGCAAAATAATTGTATTTATTATGATATATATATATATATATATGTGGGGTGTCCCAAAAAGGTCTTTACAAACTCAAAAATTCATAAAAAAAACCAAACAGGTTTATGGCAAAACAAATAACATCTATCGATAGAAATCAAAAAGATTTTTTCATTCATAGATAGCGCATACAATATTGGCTCACGTGCAGTACTGATCTGATTCTGTGAGATTTCATTTCAATTCAATTTTCATTGTTGATAATGATTTCTATCGCTATCAAGGCTGAATGTGTTAAGTGGTTTATGGAGACGAAATCAGATGTTCAAACTCAACGAAATTTTCGAACGAAGTTTGGACAAGCACCACCATCTCGTCCTAGCATTCGTGACTGATATCGGAAGTTTATGGATAATAGAAATATGGATCACAAAAAAATGGTATGGATACCCTAATAATAGTGCCAAGGATGTGGAACGAATATGTGAAACATTTTCTATAAGCCCTTCCACATCAATTAGAGCTGCATCCAGGGAACTTCAAATACCAAGGTCCACCTTAAACAGAGTGCTACACGATAAGTTACATCTCTGTGCCTACAAAGTGCAGACCCTTCAGGCCTTAAAACCGAATAATAATGCAAAGCGTTTTGAATTTGCAGTTGAAATGCTTTATTGTCAGGATGAAGATGAAGATTCTCTGAAGCAGGTTATGTTTTCTGATGAGTCAGTTCCATATTTCGGGAATGGCAAATAGGCATAGTGTTAGAATTTTGGGCTAGGAGAACCCACACTTTGTACGTGAAATAGAACGGAGCAGCAAAAAGGCGAATGTTTGGTGTAGAATTCTCCACGATTGTGTAATTGGGCCTTTTTTTTTTCAGTGAAAAATCTATTAATTGGAACACGCATTTAGATATGCTTGATATTCATGTTTTTCCACAGCTAGAACAACTTCAACTAAAACTTTTTTCAAGCAAGATGGCACACCTCCACATTGGTCAATACAAGTGCGAGAATTGCTGGATAATCATTTTCAAGGGAGTTGGATTGGCAGGAATGATGCCATACCATGGCCACCACATTCACCAGCTATTACTCCATTACACTTTTTCTTATGGGGCTACTTAAAAGACGTGGTGTACAAAACAAAGGTACACAACATGAAGAAACTTAAAGAATAACAGCCACTATTGCAACTGTTGACCTTGACATGCTGAAATCTACTTGGAGAGAGATCAAGTATTGTTTGGACATTGTACATGCTACAAATGGGGCCCATGTGGAACTTTATCAAGACGGTAAAAAAAAACTTTTTGAGTTGTTCTATCTATAGATGTTATTCGTTTTGCAATAAACCTGTTTTTTTTTCTTTTTATGAATTTTTGAGTTTGTAAAGACCTTTTTGGGGCACCCCATATATATATATACAAGGTGTGACCAATAAGTATGGTGAATAATGAAATAAGTTTTACATTGAGTAGACCTGATATGGAATCTGTTTACAATCCTTCAAAATAGTCCCCGTCGTACACTATGCATCTCTGATAACGTGTGTACAAATGGAAATCAAGTAAAAAATTTCATTAAAAGGTTACAAGAAAATAGTCATTTAAACACGCGAGCAGATAGATGCTTTGACGATCCATTAATTTATTCACAATCAACTTTCGGCGCCGAATTTTAAGAATACGTTACAGTACTCTTGGTTTGTTGCAAAGTTAACAAACAAAAGGAACATTCGATGGTATTTGTTTTCCAGATGATATTAGACAAAGAAAACCTGGTTCGAACAATTCATTTATAAAATGCTCACGTTGTAGAATTTTTTTTATGTTTTTATTGTTTTTATGATAATTATCATCCAAAACTGTGTACCAGTATACAATTCCGACACCTCCGATAGTGATACACAAAAAATATGTTCACGTCAGTCAGTTTTAAAATAAAATTGATTGCATTTTATAAAATAAAATGTTTCTATATAAAGGAAATGCATATAAATGAGATGCGCGTAAAATGTTTATATGTTATAAAATAAAATGATGTTTATATGTTATAAAATAAAATATTACATACTAAAAATACATTTTTCAATAGATAAATATATTTAAAAAAATATTAGGCATAATAGATACTAATAGAGGATGACTGCAAAGGCTAATAATGACAAAATTAAACGAATTAACGCAGTTTTCTTTTTTATTTAATGGAATTGTTAAAAGTTTTCAGAAAAAATCTTTCAATCCTTAAATAAAACAAAACTGTGTTATTGGTGTAATTCTATCCCTTCACAGGTGAGTATGCAAATTTGATAATGAATACGCAAATTTTATAAAAGTTATATTCACATAAAAACTTACAGCTAACTCCTAAACTTTTTGTACCTTTACAACTCTTCAATTAAAAATTAAAATTCGTGTAAAAATTATAACTGCGAAAAATAGTATCACAGAATTAAATATGTAAATATGAATTTTATTAAAGTAAGTTTATGAGCAAAATTCGATTGTAAGCAAAGTATTTTTACTAATAAAAATACATAAATATGTAAAAAGGATACATAAAAAAAAAGTGATCGATTTCCCCAGGCATTGAACACAAAAATACGGAGCGAAGAGCCGACAACTTACCGCCCAAGCTACCGATTGGCTTGCAGAGGGCGTCGTGTTTTAAGCTCATATATCGGATGCAAAATCTTTAAAAATTCGTATCGCCGAAAATAAGCTGCATTGGCACGAATGCCGAGACACGTATTTCCTTATTTCGGCTATACTTTCATTTAAAAAAAACCCAAAAAAAACATCAAAATTGGCGGAGCACTCATTGTGGGTTCCCCTTGTGAGTTTGGGTTTGACGCCCCCATCGCCCAGGTAAGTAAGTTTGGTTGTAAATGTATCATGGAGTGGTATCTGTCATCTATAATGATGGCCCTACGATAAAACTGACAATTTTTTTGCTTAAATTCTGGCAGTTTGAAATAAAAACTGTCAGACACTGAATGCTAAAAATTCAAAAGGGTAGGCATTGAAAAATAAATAAATAAAAAGGAATGATAATGATAAATAAATAAAATTTGGGAATGACTACATGGTTTATAACAAAAAGTGTTTGCTAATGTTTATTATTAAATTAAATGTATATTATATATAAATAATATAATATATTATATTAAATGTTGTTTTAGTTTACTAATGTTTAAAGTTTTGTTTTTCTTTTACAAGTAAGCTCTCTTCCAATAATCTTGTCACAGCAATTATTAGCTAAATGTGAAATATCTAGGCAATAAATTATATATATATGTATAAAAGTAATTGAACATATTATACAAAACTACTTACACATTCATAGAAATAAAGTGTAAAAACTCAGACATGAAAAGGATAAAAATAAATATGCAACAGCACACAGATATAATTGCCCCAGTATAAGTTGGCTGCGTCAAGTCCTTTGGAATTTTCCGATAAATGTCGAATCTGCAAGAAGAACAGATGTGCGATTATAAAATATGTAGCTACCATATATTACGAATTTACGTAAGTTGTGAACTTTTGAAGAAAATTACGGAAAAATACTTCGGCAATAAATAATTTCTATCTGCAAGAGGACTTTATTGCATTTGAAAACACCTTTTCTTTATTTATTTACACATGTGAAGTAGCACATATTTAATACACACAGTAATAGAATTGAAAGCATTATATCACATATGTGAGTCCCGAGTAAATGCTGCAGCGGATTTACCAGTGACTCTGCACAATCTTTAGTGACCAATGGAGTAATTTCGTCTATACCAGGGCTCTTTCTTGTATTTAATTTCCTTATTTCTTTGAATATTTCTTCCTGACTTATTTTTTCCATATAAAAAGACTGTATCACTTCACTTGCCTCTTCATTGTTCCATTCATCATTAGCATACGTACAAAATTCATAGCAGAAAGTGGGGGGGGGGACTACAAAGCCACATGTATATATACGTTATATATAAAATTGAATTGCAATGGGGAGTTATGACTCCAATCAATCCTCCCTGCATACACCAGAGATCATTAGACTGCAGAGAAAAACCATTATTTCAAATTTATACAGCGTTCAAAAAAATTTTTTTAATCATTAAAAAAATTCTTAAGTATTTGAGGAAAAGCAGTCTTTCTTCTGTTTATCGTTGATTAGCTAGGGTCTGTAAAAACGTGTCAGCTGGCCAGATTTGACCTGCGGGCCAGCCACTGTTTGGTGACCCTTGTTTCAGACCGACATCGCTTGTTCTTTGTCAAGAATTGTGAATTTTGTTCTTATTTTTTGGCTTCTAACATATTTTCCACCAACAGACGATGTTGTTGCCAGACAACCAAAAGTAATCAGAAATGGTAACACTTTGTGTGTTGACTTGGAATTTAATCCAGTGTTTTACACGCTCCCTGGAAATGTGTAGGTAACTGGCCCTTTTACAGACAGATAAAACTATAACATGTAGGTTATAGAATATGGTACATATAGTTAGAATATAGTACATATAATTTATAGAATATAATTACATAGAGGTTATAGAATATAGTACATATAGTTATAGAATATGAGTACATGGGTTGTAAGAATATAGTACATATAGTTACAGTAATATGTAAATATATATATATATAGTCTAATAACAATGAGTATGTATGATTTGCAGAATATAGTTATAGTATAACCATGAGAATAAAATAATAAAAAACATATACCTAATTTTTATTGATAAATTATATTTATTAATAAACATAAAAACTGACGAACAATTTAAAGCATCTCATATAACTGTTATAATTTTATAAGGAGAAATCAGCAAGATGATTCTTGCAACTTGTAGGACCATCATCCATAAGATCATAAAAGAGGTAAACATTTTTTAGAGGCAGAAGGTACATTCCTTAAATTAAATTTTATAAAAAAAAAAGGAAAAAAAAAAAGAGTCATTCGTAAAATGTTCATACAGGGTTCCCACTTGTATTGACAAAAGATTTCCCTGACTTTTCCGGTTATTTTTCCTGGCTTTTCTGGAAAATTTCCCTGATTAATTTCTTTCTCCCTTTCTCTAGAAGGGCTGATTGTATGTACAAACTAGATTCCCTGAAAAGCTGTATAATATTTTTGCTAAAGACACTGATTTCCAAAGAATACAAAAAATTCTAGGAAACAAAAACAAATTTTTGTAATTTTTTAAAACAAAATCATGGAAAAGGCAGATTCAAATTCCCAGAATTAACGGAAATCCCAGAAGACAATCACTCTTGCTCTCTACATTTATCCAAACTTCGGTTGCAGACATAGGCATGTGCAGAAAGTTCATAAGCGGGGTTTTAGGCTCACTGGGGAGGTACAGAGCTACAGCTCACATATTCCTACGTTAAATATACAACGTTTCATTACGATGGGAGGGTTACAATGCCCATCATCACCCCTACTTTTACCTTTCTCTGATTTTTAGGGTCACTTTTACTCTGACTTGTCCCTGATTTTTAGGGTCATTTTCAAATTTCCTGACAATTCCAGGTGCATGGAAACCCTGAGGAAAAACCAGGATTATCAATTCAATAAGCAAATTTGGGCGCATACTAACAGTTTCTTTTTTTGCTGTGCAAGCACAGCTAAGGTCATGCTGCATCGGGATGCACGGTTTTCCAAGGAATTTGAACCTCTGTTACCATGGGAACCAAGCCCCAGACTATGGTGGACAAAGAAAATGGCATGAGTTCTACACAGCGAGCTGGAAAAGTACAGAGAAAGTCCAAGCCTTAAAAAGTGTAGCCAGTTGCTGGTTTAGCGTTCATGTAAAACAAATGCAAAACGGAAACACCTTTCTGTTTTCCACATTCGTTTACATGAACTTTAGACTGGCAATATGGTGGAAACTGACGACACAACCTTCGCAGGTTGAGAGTACATTATGCACCCTCTATTCTTTTTCAGTGCTTGCTGGTTCTATAGTACCATAGGAAACACATCCAGGTTAACTAAGGGTAGATCTAATAAAAAGCTTAACAGAATGTTTTACTTCTATGCCACCATGGAGCCGTTGATAACAATTTGAAAAAAAAAAAAGGAAATCATTATTAACAAGTCTTATCGACTCAGATAAGAATGGAGAGTATTTCTCAGTTCTTTTCCACTCATATAATTACTTATTATCTAAAATGATTGATACCATATCAATAAATAGGCAGATCATTGAAACCTCCGAGTGGACGCATTATTACTATCTGCTATTTGATGATTATTGATATTTGATGATATCTGCTAGTTGATGAAACACTTTTAACTGCATCATGTTTATTTAAAGCAGGAGATACCCACTAATGCAACCTTATCAGTTCGCAAAAGATAGTTATATTCAATAGAGTGAACTTGGTCCAAAAAGTGCATTTGCACGTGTAGAACAATTCTGATAATCGGGATTTTAAATGAGGATTGGCTGCATTTCAATTATAAACATAGTGGAACTTCAATATGTCAAAAAAAATGTATGAGTTTAAGTAATAGGAAATAATGAATATACGTTTATATATTGTATTTATACTGTATTGCATGAGTATCTCGATGACGGAAAGTTTTCTTTATTTTTTATTTTATTATTATTCCTGTTGGTTTCAACTTGCAGACATTCCATGGGTACTTGAATTCTCTACAATTTTGTTGATTAGCTGAAACGGTTCACAAGGTTTATAATATGGAATAGGCGTAGAGTTGTACTGGCTTGTAGCCTATCCCGTATCCCACAAGTCCGTCCAATAAATTTTAATAAAAAAGTCAGAGTCTCCCCCGATAATTAAAATAGCCATTTTAGTTTACGAGAATTTATCCTTAATACATTTTCATACAAGAATTATTTTATATTATCTGAAATATCGATTATTTGAAACAAATGGGGCAGATCCAATTTTGAATAATGTGGAAATTCAATTTTCAGTATAAAGATGCAGACAAGCTACAACATTTACCCCAAAACACATTTAATTAAATGCTACTACATTAATAGTGGAAAATGTCATAAACGTATGTAAATCCATACGTTAAGATATTAACAAGTTTGAAAAAAGTTCA
The DNA here is from genome assembly GCA_006491805.2 of Dysdera silvatica. Classification (NCBI taxonomy): domain Eukaryota; kingdom Metazoa; phylum Arthropoda; class Arachnida; order Araneae; family Dysderidae; genus Dysdera; species Dysdera silvatica. The sequence goes on along the minus strand of QLNU02015359.1, from coordinate 46,369,522 downwards.
ACATCTCTGTGCATATCCAATATATATACAAAGTAGGCCACATGCTTATCTTAGATGACAAATTACTCACAAAGAAAAGAATAATTCTTCAGCACTAGGTGGGTGTCGAACCCACAACCACATGATAACCAGTCAAGTGTTCTTTCCTATTGAGCTACAGACATTGATCAAGCTCCCTTATGTGAGTGAATATAAAGCTTCAATACGGAAAAGTTCGAAATAAATGGAATAATGCTTGGACTGCTTTTTTAACCAAAGCAAGAAAAAAGACCTATCAAGAATGCCGCTTAATCAAATATGTGAATTGTTTGCATCTGAATTCTCTTATTTCGAAAAACGGAACTTTGACAAATGAGAAGCCGAGAAATTGATGCAAAATGGACCATTCAAGAACATCTGATGTGAATGGGCAGAACTTAACACCTTGCTCCTTCACCTCTTGTAAACTTGTCACTTTCCGCACACCCATTGACTGCTGAACCTGCTGGATTGGATGAAAATGGACTCTTTATTCTGATTGGCTACAACTGGAACTTTACTTTCTTCAACAAAATTTCAGTTTTCTTCCTACTCTAAATCTTTGATTTTCTTCTACTTTAATCCTTACTCTTTCCTTTTGTCACATTTTACTTTTAAATGTTGACCTCTCACGCTATCCTAATACCCTTCACTCTCTTTCAAATAAAACTGTTCAAAGACAAACAATCATCTCCAAAACATTCGCCGTAATTAGCACTTCATCAATATACCACCACACTTAGCTGATCCAGAGGATATCATCATTTAATACTCTTACGAATTAAAAAGCCTAAAGGCCCTCACCACCCTTACCAAAACCCTATCACCTCAGTTTGGAAGAGGTTATACAGCTAAATATGTGGGACTCCAACGATGTCATGACCTGCAAAAAAAAAAAGCGACAAACCAAAGAAGCAAATGTCGTATAGGCAAGACTGCCATTGATGTTTATGACAGTCAAATAATTCTCACCATATCTAATGATGTGGCAATACTAAATGATAAATTACTCGCAAAGATAAGAAAGATTTCTCGATAACTAGTGGGGAACCAAACCCGTAACCCCTTGATAATCTGTCAAGTGCTCTTCCCCCATTAATTGTGGACTTGTCTATAGTGAAGCTATATATTTACTCGCAAAAGAGAGTTTGATTGACACCTATAGCTCAACTGGGAAGAGCACTTGACTGTTTATCAACAGGCTGTGGGTTCGGTCCCCCACAGCTGCTGAGAAATCATTGTTTTCTCTGCAAATAATTTATCATCTAATATTATCACATCATCAGCTATGATGACAATTGTTTGACTGTAATAAATATACACATCGTTCTGTATATATCCAGTATTTACCATTTATATTGATTTCTCTCTTAAGACCAGAGCATAGGCATATGCAGCAAATTCGTACAAGGGAGGTTATAGGCTCAATGGGGGAAGAGGTTGCTAGAGCTACAACTAACATATTTCTATGTTAAATATACAAAATTTCATGGCAATGGGAAGTAACAACTCCATTAACTTACCTTCCCTCCCCTACCAAAACCAATGAGCCAGAATACACTAGAATACTAGAAAATAAAAATGCAAGCATTTTTTCAAAAACAATTTAGTTAACAGATATCTCGGTTAATGTAAGATTGAATAAAAGTAAATATTTATAAATTTGCACATATCAAAAAATCCCAAATGAAATTTAGAAAGTGAGTTTGCTAACACCTAAACATACCCCTTGGCTAAGCCACTGCCATCATTCAAGGCTTCCGGAAAGTAATGAAAGACGAAAGCCATAAATTTGTTACCATGTTCTCTGACACTGGGGTGATTGTAAGGGTGAAATACATGATTCTATCGCAAGCATGTGTCCTTCTGATCTTTAACCCCCCCCCCCTCCCCCCAGGAGAAAAATTTTATTTTACACTAAATACACTATGCCGAAAAATATTAGATTAAAAAAATGAAAAACAAATATTTTAGATTTCAAATGACGTTACCAATTATATAATTTTTGTTTGAAATTAAGGGGGGCGGGCAGGATCGAACCCTAATACCAACATTATGAAGGACGGGTCTCCCTATCTTCCCCGTCAATAGCGCCCATGCCAACATGGCATGTATTACATATATATATGGACGTATCCATTGTTAGCTCTATGGGAAAGGGAACCACAGTTCATCAGTCATAGATACATTATTATTTTTTTAACCCCAAAAAATTGTACTTGTGATGATATAAAGATTTTTCCATCAAAACTTGACTGTTCTTAGGACACGCCCGCTGGCAAAAATACCTACAAGCTTATCTTTCAAATAAATACAATCAACAAGAGTAGAAGGAGGAGTTCATATACATACATGTACAGTAGTACTCAATCAACCTTTAGCTTACGGGGCTGGAAAACATAAATTTGGGTACTTCCTTATTATAGCGGTCCCCAAAATATATTGCCGAGCAAGTGGATAGTTCTCGCCAAAATCTTGCTACATCTTCTTATATTAGGAATCTTACTTTTATTGTAATTCTAATTCTATATATCTATTATTATATTATATATAGAATCTATTCTATATTATTACATACAGAATCTATTCTATATTATTATATACAGAATCTATTCTATATATCTTATTATTCTATCATTATTATTATATTATATATGGAATGAATTATATCTATAATTATTCTAATTTTATATCTGTTCTCATTTTATTCTTATCTTAGGAAACAACATGTGAATATTATTCTTTTTATTTTATACTGAATTGTTTATTTTTACAATCCCGCTTCACAAGCTTGGTGAAATCATAGCTGCGACCTTGGCGTGATCTGAAAGTCACCAAATAAGGTTGAGGGCCTCTATAATCAGGAAGTACCAAAATTTGTTGTTCTGTACAGGGAAATATCGCTTCTTCTCTTCCCCTTATACAAATCAACCTAAGTGACAACTAAAAGCGCAGTTATATGATGTTAGGATGGAGGTGCAACTGCACTTAAGTATAAACAACGCCAAATAACTTTAGTGGTCATGGATTGTACATTAGTAAAAGATAATAAATCTACTGATAATCGAGTAGCAAATTAACTTTCATACAAAGCAGTGAAGAAGAGTAAGGGAGGGGAAAGATCCTATTTGTACAATACGCCCTTATTTCATAACCCTTTTCGTTACCACCCGCAATCAAGCCATTTTTACTATTAAACTGACCATTGACTTCGGTAGAACATGAAAGTGGGGAAGGAATAGGTGGGATAGAACTTATCTCAGCCCCATTCTTTTGGAAGGTAAATCTGCTGAATATACCCTGTCCCACCCATAAGCTAAAGGTCAAATACTATATACCAGCATTTTAAAACTACTTATCAATTGCAGTGTCAGAAGTTCACCGGTCTCTTTAATGACATTATAACCACTTTCGATATTATTAATGGCTGAGTCACCTCTTGTTTGTTTCCTATGAATGCAAAGTGGAACATTTGTTTTCGAATTACAAAACAGGTTCTGTATTTTGAATTTACGAAACTTTATATGAAACCAGGTATGTGTATGTGGATACGCATTAGTAAGTAGCTCTATAGGGTCATTCCACGTCAAACCACCCAAAATTTTGATGATTCACAACCCGACCCCTTTAGATTTCCCTGAAACTTTGCCGAATTGATGAACCCCATGGATGCTTGAAAATATCCTGAATTTTAATTTCATCCATCAAGATACCGCGGGCTAAAAGCGGGGACCCTGGTTCGAATCCAGGATGGGGAAAGCGTCTCTTTTTCTCCAAAATTACATAAGCTCTAGTTTGAGCTGTAATTAAAACGTGGGTGGCAAAAATTATTGTATAATAAATTCCCCCACGAAAACTCACAAAAATCTCGCCCCGGAGGCTTTTCTGTGTTGACCATATTTGGCAATTGTGTTATCCCTGTGAAGGGTAATAATATCTTACATCCTCATATACGGAGAAAAATGCATTTGTTCTTATCTACATTCGTCTAGTAGGTCAAGACACCGCGTGCTCAATGCGGGGACCCTGGTTCGAATCCAGGATGAGGACGGCGCCTCTTTTTCTCCAAATATAAAAAAAGCTCTAGTTTGAGCTACATAAACGTGGGTGGCAAAAATTATTGTATAATAAATTCCCCCACGAAAAACTCACAAAAATCTCGCCCCGGAGGCTTTTCTATGTTGACCTTTATTTGGCAATTGTGTTATCCCTGTGAAAGGTAATATCTTACATCCGTCAAATAGATCAAATATGGCCAATGGTCAAAAGTCACTGAAATGGGCCTGTTTTGGATTATCATGCTTTACAAAATTGACAATTTTTTTCGTTTTTAATCTACAAAGATAAAGGAGGTCACATTTGAATGAATTTTTAAAGATTTTTCTAAATATGTAACAAAAGTAAGTATTATAAGTTTGGCGCAGTATAGCCCAGATGCTCTTGCGCCATAAAAAATCCAAACAAACAAACAAAGCATCATAAGCAGAATTGTTTTAAATAGAATGAAAAGTTTGACTTTGAGTTTTTCAAAACGTTTTCATTTTATTTTTTCCAAAAAATTATATATTATATAATATGATATTATACACCTTTTCTCAAAATTTCATGGTGGGATCACTATGGGTGCAAGAGACATTAAAAATATTCGACTCAAAGGTAAGACTTTATTCTTACGCATTGTAACCGTTCATATTCCAGACTTGTCTATTATTGCATGTTAGCCCTGCGGTGGCACAGTGTGGTAACGCGTTCTCCTATTGCGCGGCTAATCCGGGTTCGACTCCTGCAAAAAGAATGCTTACTCAGAGATCTCATAAAAAGATCGCACTGCTTACTGTGGTCCGGGGTTTGGTTCCCCAGGCCTTAAGAGGTTCGGATTCCTCGGAAAACTGTAGATCCCGGCGCAGCATGACCGCATGGTCAACGGGCGTAAAACCAAAAACAAACAAGCAAACTATTGTGCATGTTGCTGCTGTTTTGTTTTTTTCATTACTTATGTCTTTCATTGAATAATATATCCTTGTTCAACTGAAAATTTTCAGAATTACAATATTTATAATTTTGTAATTATACAAAAATAAGAGAAACTTATTACTAGCAATAAAATAACTACATGTAGATTTTTTCAACAGGAGGGTTGGTGCTAGTAAAGTACTAGTGCCCCCCATGCATGATAAAATACAAATTGTTTCTCATGGCTAGCAAAATACAACTGAGTTGTTTACGAAGTTGCACTCACTATCAGAGGTGGCTTTAGGCCTCACGCAAATACTTCATTTGTGCATTAATTTTTCTTAACTTCGAAAGACTAAATAAAAATTTAAATATTTATCATATCAAAAAATTTACAAAAAGAAAAAAAATTACCAGTAATAATTTCAAATAATGTAAAATTCATTTAAAAATCATTTTCACATGCAATGCACCTTACTAAATTTATATTTTATTACGCTGATGGTGAAGACAGTTCTTTTAATCGATGTCGTTGATAATGAGCTTACTGGGCCAAAAAGTTCCTTGAGTTTGCGAAATTAAAATAGAGAAATCATAATTGTAGTTGTAACATTATTGAAAACGCCCATTTGAAAGTTGTAATAATAACGCCTCAATGAAAACACTGCCATGTGAAAAAAAGCACTACATAATACAATCCAACAAAAGGTATAATTACATCAAATAAATGGCAAAGTGCATTTTTTTTATTTTACACTAAATACACTATGCTGAAAAATACAACCTCTCTCTCCTTAGATTACATTAAAAAATTTAATTTTGAAAACATTATCTATTATAAAATTTTTGTTTGAAATTGAGGGCCCCCCATCCTTCACTAACGGTGCCCGTGCATATGCCCCCTTCAGTCTCGTTTCTTAGTTCACTTTTCTAACTACTGTGCTTTATGCACTAGGGCAGACAAGATCATGCTCTGTGAAGACCCATGGTTTTCCCCAAGGAATTTGTCGGTTTGGGAGTAAAACTCTGCACTATGAATTAGTAGAAAAATGGACGGTAAGCATTAGTCACTATTATTTAGATTCAAAGCCATGTTTTCTACAAAGCAGATAAAAGCATTGCAACTATACCACCGTAGAGAAGTTCACTACTTTTCATGTATTTGATCATGTATTTGATGGATCACTGTCAAATTACAGGGATGAGAAGAAAGGACCAAATCAGAAATAAACCAATAGGAGGGACAACAAAAGTAACAGATTTAATAGGAAAAATGTGAGATTCAAGACCAAGATGACATGTGATAAAAAGGAAAATTACGTAGGAAAACTGCCAACAAACATGGATATCAAGCATAGGAAAGGGAGATCAAAGAAGATGAGGAGGAAACTGGTAAAGTAAGATTTGGGGGAAAACGCCTTAAGAGAAGAGCGAAGAAATCTAAAAAATCTGAGAAAACTTAATAGCGAACCCATATAAAAATAGGATAAGATGGAAAAAGAAATAGATGGTTAGTGAAATTACATCAGATGTGGACATCAGTTACGAATCAGATAATTTTTTCATTTGTGTTTTATGGTGGCAATGACAGCTATAATCACGCTAGGCCAGAAACAAATTTTCCCAACGAATTCCAACCTCTACCGCCAAGCAAATCAAGCACCAATTTCAGATCAGTAGAAAAATAGCATGTATTCGCTACCATTTCAATTCAAACCTAGATTTTGTACATGACACATAACCGTAAGAAGGAATCCTAGGATAGATGCATGTCCCATGCGATGCATACAAATTGCAGAATAACAAATTTACACTCATCATAGTCTCTACATCGATTTTTAAGCTTTGCAATATTTTCAAGCCCTGAAAATATTTTATAGATTTACGCTTGCGCAATTGTGCTACTACTGCACCACCATAGGAATCAAAGTAGTATAGTTCATGATATAGCACAGCCTTGCATTGGTAATGTTACAACTCAAAAAATACCAATTTTCAAAATGCAAAAAAACTTTTTCTGGCTGAATTGAGGGATGTTGTGTTCATCTAATGACATGTGCCAACTAGCCGAAACCCAAATAACTTATGACCTAACATTTTGCACGGCAGGATGCAGCACTGTTTTCTACATCTGGTTGTAACATTAACTCATTTTAACCAAATCTTGAGTTGTAACGTTTTCGTCGCAAGGATGCGATATGCTCATTGGTAAGAACAAAATTTGAATAATATGCATATCACCACAGGTAACTGAGAAGTACAAACAGAACGATTGGAAATAGGGTAAAGGTAAACTACAGATAACAACTACCCCTGTGACTTTAATCTTTCAACATGGTGGCCATGTATAAATATTACACACCTACCATGTTGGAAAATTTGAGAAAGCTTGAAAAACTGAAAATAAAAAGTTCCGAACTGTTAACGTAAAGGAAAAAAAAAATTATATATATATATATATGTGTGTGTGTGTGCATGTGTGTGAGGACTTACATTCAATGCAGCATGAATAATTCGAAAAGAAAACATTTTTGTGTTTATTGCTCCAAGAAAAGAAAAAAACAAAACAGTTCTAACAAGGGTTTTAAAACATAATGAACTAGATTGTTTGGCTTGATTTTCAGCAATTTTCTTGAATAAGTAATATATAATAGTTCCCCTCACTGCGGGGATATAACTTCTTGTATCGAATTAGAAGGCCTAAACAGGTCCAGTACTCTCCTGAATTGCTAAAGCTTGCAACAGTAACAACTTGGATAATTAAAAAAACGGTCACCCCCAAAAATGTCTTTAAAGTAGGGAAAAACCCACATAGTTACCAGTACAATTAGAACACCAGCCAGAGATGGGTTGTGGACATATACATAGGGGATGTCGATATAGGGATTGTAACCCCCCCCTCCTTATGAACTTTCGGCATACACCTACGCAGGGGCGAACTGGGTCTTCTCAAAGGGCGCATACCGTGGATTTTCGGAGGGCGCAAGTCCTTGCCCATTTGGAGACGCGAGTCCTATCGCCCATAGTGAGGCACCAGCCGGCCAGTCCACCCCTGTGTCTACGGTTGTGGGTAATGGGCTGGTGTGTACAGACTTTAATCACAGAAGGTTTTATTAATATTAGAGACTATTTGTTAAGCAACTAACTATAACTACATTGACTACATAAATTGGAGTGATAAGGGGGTCACAAACTGATTTCTTGGTGGTTGTTACTGTTTTTTAATTGCAATTATTTCATATGGTATATCATACCAAATGTTTCCAATGCTTTTATATTTCAATATTACTACTTCGTGATATTCTACTAATCGTTGTTAACTTTATATCTATAATATACATTAATATATTTAATTAATATATTATAATTTTGGTCAAACTACACTTGTATCCCCTGTGCGATTTGTCGCCAAGCCATGGCAACCTCCTCTTCGGTTTACATCATCACATGATCGCTTCCCGGCCGCCATGTGTTTTGTTTTTACTATGTTTACTACCTATTACTCTTTTCAGATTTTTTTAAAAAAAAAAACTTCTCTTTAAGCTTCTGATTTTTTATGGCTTTTGGAATCATTTCCTCCACTTCCTCTTTGTGATGCCGCCTCCATATATACCCTACTCTGTGGAGTACAAGGCAAACAGCTTTTTAGCACGGACATTGCGATGCTCCACGTTTCCCCCATACCTTCTGCAAGGTACGAGTCCAACAGCTGATTAATGCCGATTTGCATAGTACAATTCCAACAGATTTTCATCGCCAACATTGCGATATTCCACATACCCCTCATCTCCTCCATACCTCCTCTCCCCTTTTTCCATCCATACCTCCTCTAACCTCTTTCTTCCCATACCTCTTCTAACCTTTTCTTTCTATATCTCCTCAAATCGCTTCTTCCCATACCCCCTCTCTGTCCCAAACATGCTATCAATTCCAATCTGTTACAAAATTAAAAACATATAAACATTCACACATCCTATCGTTACAACTCACAAATCACCACCAGCACAAACGGACACTACGACGCTACAATACAACTACCATGTACATGTGCTCATTTTTAACGCTTCCTAAAACTTTCCCTCTGTTTTAAGAGTATAGCATCAGTTT
>QLNU02015359.1:46330536-46357648 GCA_006491805.2 Dysdera silvatica | reverse complement strand
TCACATTAGTGAAAACTGTTTCATTAATAGACGATCTCTATCCATATTCTCGGCCTTAGAATTCCTTGATTGGTTAATAAAACTTCTTAAAGGCGGCTGCTTTCGCCGGCCTTTGTCTTTCCAAAGAGGCCCCGAAACAAGGCCGAAATTTACTTGATGGCCTTGAATTCTTTGTAGATTAGGATTTTAAAATTAAATATACGCGACGAAAGCCCTTTATTGAAGAGAAAACCTGTTAGTACCGGAGTCTTGTTATATATAACCAAGCTCGTTGTATTCGGGTTGACAGTGTTTAAAACGGTTTGTTTGTTTTTTGGTTTTACGGCTCAAAGACTACAGTGGTCATGCTGCGCCGGGACCTACTGTTTTCCGAGGAATCCGAACCTCTTAAGGCCTAGGGAACCAAACCCCGGACTACAGTGAGCAGTGCGATCTTTATGAGATCTCTGAGTAAGCGTTCTTTTTGCACTGCTGGGAGTCGAACCCGGATTAGCGGCGCACTAGGAGAACGCGTTACCACACTGCGCCACCGCAGGGCCAGTGTTTAAAACGGCCGATATGGGGAACAAAAAAATCTTTGTAGTAATTAATTGATCTTTTTGTATTCAATGTTTATTAAATATGGGATAATTAATCACACAGTACATATTAGTTTGTTTTAAACGGATGTTGGATTCACATTATGTGAAAATTCTATTTACCTTTTCTTGTAAAGTCCAGTTGCTTAAAAAAAAAAAATCGATGTGCGGGATCGCTCCCACTCATTTCTGCTAATTGCAGGCCCATCGACGTACAGTTCGCAAAATTGGGGGGGGGCAAAGCACATTTTATGAACATTTATACATTACAGTATATGTAAAATTGCAATTTATTTCAGATTAGGGGAGCACGGGCCCATTTAACTACGCCTATGTGCAGGCCTCTTGTTAAATCAGAATCTGTTTCAAAATTAGCTTATCGTCCATAATAATCGTTTTTTCGCGTCTGTCATCGTTTTCGATGCTGTTACCAGGCTTCAACAACGTTCTTGTGTATCTCCCACGATTAGATTAAATTTGTTTATGTAGCATATCTGAAGGTTTCTTTCAACTATCGTACGAGATGCTATTCATGGATGAAACTTCAAGCTCAATTACATGTTTACGTTTCGCGGAGCAGCATTTCGTAATCCGAAAAAATTATACGTACAGTTTTATCGTTTTTGAGTTCCTGAAATGTTTCACTTTAATCTCAGATTTATTATTCCAATAATCACAAACTCACATATACGGTAAAGTCTCGGTGATGCGAAGTGGTGTAAACTGGAACCGGAGGCGTAGCCAAGGGGGGTTGTAACCCCCCCCACCACCACCACAGTAAAATGTTGTATATTTAACATAGGAATACGAGTTGTGGCTCTGTAACCCCCCTCCCCTTATGAACTTCCTGCCTACGCCACTGACTTGAACCACCTCGGATCATCGGAAATTTAAGAAAAAATTGTAATCAACAATTGAAATTTCTTTTTTAATGTGCCAGAATGTTTAATCTTAATTTAAAAAGCTGATTGTGTATTGAATCCTTTTGCAATAAGTTAAATTCTCTTGAATTAACATTGGTTTATGGCGGTTTCCCGCCTCTCACAGTGTGGACAAGGTTTATTTTCACAAAATAAACTTCAGGTACAAAAATTCGGATTAACGAAGTCACCGTATTAATATAAAACATATTTACCTCCAAGTTCGGATTTCTCAGAATAGGCCTACTAGATTCTTTGGCGCAGTATAGCCCAGATGCTCTTGCGCCATAAAAAAGCCAAACGATCAATCAACCTACTAGATTCTGGCCAGGGGTATAGCCGTAAATTAAACAGTGCTAAAACGGTGTTCCGGCTCCAATACACATCTAATCCCGGCGCAGCCTGAACTTAAAAAGGTAAATACACATTACATCACCAGTACTTTACAGTACAATCGAACCTCTTTTAGACGAACACGCTTAGGACGAATTGCGGAAGAGTTCAAGTATTATGTAAGCAATATTTTGGCAATTTCAAAACCCCCTCCCCGGTAAGCAAAAATTCACATTGGTTGAGATAGGAAAATAAGCACAACGGCACCCCCCAAAGGTACTTACGTAATACTTGAAATTACTTACTTTTAATACGAACCGTTTTCTGAAGTTCCGTCAGAGTGTATAACATACTATCCTTTCCGGATAAGACGAATTACTGTTAATAGGAACAGATTTTCTGTTCCCTTTGGTGTTCGTCTTAACGAGGTTCGACTGCATTAACTCGGCTTCCCCGACAAGTTAAGCTCAGCATCACTTTGAAAAATGGATTTAAAAATAAGAATTGAAAATGCGGATAAAAATGTCGATACTGTCGTATATTAAGTGTGCAATGGAGCTAGGACTAACAGACGATATGACTGTAAAATAATGCACACTTATAAGCTCTTAAGTACGCCCTGGGGTGTGCAGTGGCATCGCGTTCACCTGCCGTGCTATTAATACGATGTAAAATTTATTGCTTTGTGTTTACGTGGAACTTAAACTTTTTCACGACATTTCTGGTAGATTTAGACTGTTTTTCCTGGTTATGGAGGAGCCAGTTTCCAGCTAAATGGTCGAAATTGCAGTCGACGAACATCAGCGAAATTCAAAGTTCATTGGGGACGTGAAACAGGGACAGACACAAAATAGGTTCATATCGTTCATTACACGTTTGCCGATGCATGACCTTTTGTTTCTTGCGTTAAAGAATAATTGGTAATCATTAGAAACTAAATAATACGGAATTAGTTTCGGATAACTAAACCACAGTGATTGAATATGAATTATGTTTTAACAGCTGACCAACCACTCGATGATCAAACAGGATTTTCACGCACATATAGAACTTGGAATTGTCTGTAATGATGAGAGTACAGACAGGGGAAAACGAGATTCCTTGGTCAAACCTTGAAAGGTAGGAGAAAACCTTCGCTAACTTCTGTTTTGAATAGCAATCTACGAGCGCGAAGCCGTTTCCCCCGACGTGCGGTTGAGTTTTGTGATTCGTTAGGGAATTTTGCTGGAAAAGGGACTTTTTTCTGCCAATGTGAATAGGGGACATAGGCGTAGCCAGGGGGTAGTTTAGGGGGGTTACAACCCCCATTGCAATGAAATTTTGTGCATTTAACATAGGAACATATGAGTCGTAGTTCCGTAACCCCTCTCATTGAGCCTATACCCCACTTAATGAACTTTCTGCCTACGTCTGTGGTGGGGAATCCTGTCAAAGACCATTTGCAAACATCCTCGCATAAAGGTTATGAACTATGCGGCCCGCGGGTTGGTTTCGTAGGCCATGAAAGATCAATTTTCTTCGGAAATTTGTAGGTCCCTTGCACTGTCACTCATAATCACAAGTTATGAACTATCCAGTCACAAACAATAAGCCGTCGAGCAGTTTTAGAACGGAAAATTAATAAATTGTCAATTATTAATATATCGAATCACAGGGCGTTGAATTTGAAAAAACTTGCCGAGTTTCAATAGCGCCGTGGCGTGGGTTACCAGCTCCCGGGGGTAAGTTAAGTATTACGCCTGCTGAAACACGTTAATGCCCACTTCCATCAATCCAATATTGAAATTTTGCCCCGGTGGCCACGCTAGCCACCAAATTTCAATACAGATACGGCGCAGTATAGCCCAGATGCTCTTGCGCCATAAAAAAGCCAAACAATCAATCAATACAGATACGTCATGGTGGCACTGAAAGACGGTGTTAACTCTCCAGATGAGAGTTCAAGTTTGATTGCTGAGAGAACAGCCTGCCAACCAGAGTTCGTTAAGACATAAACCTTCGCCTGTAAATATATTGTCACGTTAAGCCCGCTTCAATGCCCCTTACAATTCTAATGGCGTAAAAGTGAAACCAGGCTATGTATAATTTTCTAATTTTTCCTCTTACGTTCGCTCACCGGCGCAGCATGACCATTGTAGTCTTTGAGCCGTAAAACCACAAAACAAACAATACGTTCGCTCGATAAAACCTTCATTATTTCTTGTTTTTTCTCACGTTCGCAGCTAGATGATATGGGTCCCTTTTGGCTCTGTATAGCCTAGATGCTCTTGCGCCATAAAAAGTCCAAACAAGCGTCCCTAACAGAAGCGTCCAGCTTACGCCCCAATAGCTACGGCCCTTATTTTTCGTCGTGAAGAGGCGTAGTGGTAACGCGTTCATTTCGAGTCCTGTTGATCTGGGTTCGAGTCCAATGGAACCGTAGGCCTGTCATTTTTCTATCCACAGTAGTCCGAGGTTTAGTTGCCTATACGACAGGTTCGGATTCGTCGGAAAACTCAATTCCGGCGCAACTCTATCTTGGCTCTGGGATTATAGCGCCGCCACCGGCGGCCACCCTTCCCACCATTCCCTTGCATACTACCTACCACTATCTTGGCTCATCTTGCGCCGTAAACCATAAGTAAAAACAATTATTAAAAGCAATTTTGGAAATACTCTGTGTGTGTGTGTTAGTAACATGAAACACTGTCTAAAAGTATAATGAACTATTTAAACACGACTACCACAGTTAAATAGTTTGTTATATATATTAGTGTTTCATCTAAAGTGAAATTGAAGGTCGCAACGTCCTACCGTACCTATTAGTGCCCTGTCCCTCAACTTGTCCGCCCTTGTGCCCATATGTCCCACCCAACCCTCGGAAAATAACGCACCATCCTTCCCCGATGATGATTCAAATTCTCACGTTAGAATCCAAAACGCGTGATGAAATTTGTTGATTTATAAAAATTTTGTACTCCAACATTTCATTTCTGTAATAACACTGATGGTTTTGGCAAAATGAAATTGCAGACGAATATTTGTAAACAAAGCACTGTTGCCAGGTTTGCAGACTTTCAACCACGGACTACTGCGATAAACGTTAGCGGTTCCACGTATTTTTGAGATCAAATTTTTGTTAAAATCAATTTGTTTGTCTTTTAAACTAAGCATGTTTTACATCCCTATTTTATGAAGCTTGCTTCTCATAGAGTACAGGACAGCGGTTCTTTAACTTTCCTGGACCACAGACCCGCTTCAGAGATCACTTGCTTTCATGGACCTCCAAGAATTAACTCGAAGTTTAAAGCCAGGAATTTGCATCATACCAGGGTTTAATCTGGCTCAAAACACGCTGTCGTGAAAATGCTAAAATGGGAGAAAAAAAAAAAGCTGTAGCAAAATGCTAAAAAATATTGCTTTCGTTACTCGAAAAATCTTACCAATGAGAAATTATATCAGCGATGCGTAACAGGTGCTGTTGAGAATTTTGATGAGGAAACAAACAGGAACAAGAAAGATCGCTGAAGTGCAAAACGGATATTCTGGAATCGGAAAAATCCTGTTTTCAGAAAATAAACTTTTTTTTTTAACTTTTTTAAAAATGCCTGTCGCATTTTCGCGATAGGCAATAATTTTCTTTGCATTTTCGAGCAACTCGTCGCATTTTGCGAAAAATGCGACTGCAGCTTAAACCCTGTATCATACATATTTATTTCTAGTGTTTCATCACTGATTTTCACCATTTAAGGAAGGAATTTTTCGTTCCCTCATAATTTATTCTTAGCATTAAAGAGTAAATGCTCTTGTCTTAGTACTTTTCCCGAACCTTTGTTAAACACTGGGAGGCTCTGCGGACCGCAGTTGAAGAACCGCTTGCATATGATATTTGAATAAATGAAACTGTTATAGGATATTGTTTAACTAAATTAGTTATATTAATTTAATTATTATTTTGTATGAAGTTGGGATTTTTTAATCTTGCCATCTGGCAACACTGACATTAGATTGCAATCACGCACACCTTCCCCTCGCCTCTCGCATACTGGGATTACAGCGCCGCCTCCGGCGGCCACCCTTCCCAATGAAACCCTTGCACAATTCCTCCGCCTTTCGCATATACGTAACTCGGAACTTAAAAAAAAAAAAAGGTTATCTGCAACCGAAAACTAAAAAATTGAAAGAAAGCAACACTAGGAATTAAATAAGACGTTGTTTAATGGAATTAGTAGAAGTAAATCTGACGTAACCGCGGATATTCATTATGATTATCTGTATATTTAGAGCGCCAAATAAAATGGCCTTTTGCCGGGCCCTGCGCCCTGTCCTAATTCTTTTCTAGATAAAACACTATATATGTGAACTCGTATTTTTACCTCGCGTACAGCAGTGGAAACTTAACATGAACAGTGTTTTCTTACGCCATTTGGTTTGGAACTTGAAAGCTAAGTAAGATTACCCATAAAATTTCGACCAAAAATTAGGATATGAATGCAAACTTTTTATATCATATAGCTTAAAGCATATATAATTAAATGGTATAGTAATTATTTCGTTATTGGTTAAATCACAACGATAATTAATACCATAATTGTCATTATCTTATTATAATGCATATAATCATCAATTATAGTAAAGGTGTTTTAAATCTCTACGAAGTGGAAAACGTATATAAAGTATTTTATAATGTTGCGACTAATTATAACATCGATTAACTGCTCGCTGTAGTTGGGGATGTGGTTTCCTAGGCCTCAAGAGATTCTGATTCCGCAGAAAACTTTACGTCCCGGCGTAGCACGACCTTTTCTATCCTTGCGGCTTAAAACGCAGGAAATAGTTATAGCAAAACTTGCATATCGAATGTTGTTGCGTATGACGAAAAAGATGTATGAAATATTCGTCTGAGAAATAAATGCTTAAATTTCTATAATACAATATTAAGGGGAACTCGAGCCGCGTGATGTATTCATTCTTCCAGCATACTGTATTGATCAAGCACCACAAAGAGAGGAGAGAAGGGAGTTCGCCCATTTCGTAAAACTTTTCCTTTCACCGGGAATACACACACACACCCTGTACTTTCTGTGTCTTGCTAAAGGGAATCTCAAAGAACTGGAAATGGGTACGGTTTCATTTTTTGTGACCGGGGGGGGAGGGGGGGAAGAACGGTTGTGTCCTTTTCATATTAAGATTTAGCAGGGGTCCTTCCTGGTTACCAAAGGCGGCTTTGCCCGTCACTGTGTACTCGCCATTCCTCAGGAAGTGAGGGGGAAAGGCCTCCCATAGCGACTGTATGTAAGAAATTGCGATATTACTTCGTGAGTAGTCCGTATGAGTTATAACCTCTTCGCGGAATCCTAAGTCCAATTTATTCTCCTCATTTTCAGATAATAAAAAAAAAATCGTATTTATTTGAATCTTTATGGTGCAAAAACCAAAGGTCGTTCTGAATCAAACAAGACTTAAATTATAAGTAGAAATCTCGGCGGGGGCGGATGTAAAGGTCATTCGGGAGGGAGGGGAGGCGATTAATGGCTTGATTTTTGGAAATACCTCAGTGGACCTTTGTATCTTTTCAATATTAAATTTTCATTCAAGGGAGGCGCAGAATCGTCCTTGCGCCATAAAAATACAACCAACCATTTAAAGGAGGGCCGATCACCACCCACGCTTCAACTCGGCTTTTAAAGTATAGGAGAAAGATGTAAATTATACCGGAAAAAAATTACATAAATAGTGACTATAGGATACCTTTTTAACGATTTACTTTTCGCGAGTCGAACAACTATTTGGCGAAGAATGACTTGCTGTCCTAGCGCCATAAAAAAAAAATGCAATGAAACAAATCGAACTATTTTTAAGTGTTCACAAGCCTCCTGTCAAAATTAATTTTAATAACTCAAAGGATTCAACTCCTTTGAACAACGGAATTTATTTTTATCATACACCGTATACTCTTTAATATATCGCAAATGTTATGTAACATTCCGAAACTTAACACTTGAGTTGCACAATTAAATCACATTCATCGAAAGAATTAACTTCGCTAGTTTTGGCCTTTAAAACGTTATTTAAAATACCTCGAGCAATGTATTTAGAAAGAGCTGAACGTACTACGCATCTTAACTCCTTTTCCTGCCCATCTGCTTTAAGTGACGGGAGGTAGGTGAATCTCGAATATTCTTGAGACGAACTTCAGAATATTGTGAATAACAAAATTCAATGAATGATGGCCTTATCACCACTGAGAATAGTTAAGTATGTATGAATGGGCTACATTTGTTAGAGGTAAGTTTTGTAGAGACAAACTTCGGACAGTGCGATTTAAGACAAGATTATCTTTTGCAGAAACTACTTGTTTGAAGGAAGAACGTTGTTTTCAAAATCAACTTCAAGGAACACTTAGTTCTTGTCGCCACGGGATCCCAAATCACCACGTAATCCTCCGAAATGATTGAAGATTTCGTTCCCTTCCTTCCTGGCCATGCTTCAACTGTTTCAACAGTCCTTCATTACCCCAAACGATGGAGGCCTGACGAATATGTGTACGAAACGAAAGACTTCAACGTGAGATTTTCAACTTCGCGGAAGTGGATGCCAAGCGGAGGATGGCGATTCGCTTGCTGACGTCGAAGAAGTCCTTACATTCAACCCTTTTTTGCCACGCGTCTTTGCATCACCTTTTGTCTTAGGTGCTACTTTCTGACCCTCGTGATGAAAGACAATGAGAGGGAGGATGTGACGCTTAGATCTGGGACATCAGCCTCCATCTCCGTCAAAAAGTCCATTCTTTTGCCGCCATTAGAGGAAGATCTGTTTCGATTGGAACGTGACGTCCGGTACTTCGTCATTATTGTGGTCGCATTTTCCACATTCTTTGTTGGTTCGTTTGCATTTATTTGTGTGAACCGATAATTAACTGTCCCACACCCGCTCTTTATTCTTGATATTCCATCGCCTTTGACTCCCTCGTATACGATTTTCAGATGATCTTAAATAAACCAACTACGGGTTGATTTTAGCTGTATAGCATGACAAAAACAATTACTCCAATAAAAATTGCTTTCAAATATGAGAGTTGAACCATACCCCTTATATTGTGCAGAATGGCCTTTTCTGAAATGCATGTTTAACACTGCCGTGTACAGGTGTTTGAAAATACACGTAGGTTCCTCTATTATATATATTGAGGCGTACCTGAATGAAAAATGTATGGCGTATTGCCTTTCACTGCGTAGGGTCTTACCGACCTTCATATCTATTTTATAATACATGGTACACTTTTATAGTCAAAAAGGAGCTTTCAGAATATAAAATGTAGCAGTCTCCGGCACCCCATGTTCGCATTGAATAATTAAAAGTTTGGATTTAATTTATGGGAAGTTCATAACAGAATAGGTTTAAAGATCTTTGTTTTAAAAAATACCGGTACAGAACTTTATTTGCATCAGTTTCATCCAGTTCTCTCTTGATCGACAAGCGAGCAATAAAGACAAAGAAAATGTGTTTGAAATTTTCGATGAACTTATTTGGAGCGGTCTTGGCAATAAATGTTAGCCCTTTGTGTGTGAAACGGGTTAAATCTAGTTTTAACGGCAAGAAACACGTTTTACGTGTTCAGCCATCGTGGGCCGACTGACGTAGATCGGTCAATGAATTACTGTTCTTGAAGTCGGCCTCCAGTTTCCACCATTGTGACGTCAGCAATGTCGGGGGAAAAGGAAAAAGGCGGCTTGCGTAGTGTGCCCGACACCCCGCAGCAATTTCAAAGCCACGATTACTACTCCGAGTTTGAAGTAACAAAGACCATTTAAAAAGACAATTTCGTTTAACCTTTGCTCAGTCGTTATCTGTAGCTCTTCATATTACAAAGTGGCATCATGGGCTCCTCAATGTAGCGGGTGTTTACGCAGATTTTAACCACAAAAATATTGTGGTAAACGAATCTGTTGGGCTAAAATTAAAGCGTGAGTTTTAAGGTGCGTAGAGGTATGTGGTGAGTGAATGGGAGAAAATGGCCATTTTCTCATACTGAATAAATGAGTGAATGGAGAACGAGAGTAGGTCTCAACAAATACCGTTTTAAAAGAACGAGAATAGAAGAATACATTCACCAAGCAACGAACGATTTTGCTCACTTCTGATTTAGTTTCTTGAAGTTTGTAACATGTGGTCAGGGGCTGAGTTAGATCATGCAAGGAGGGGGCGATTAATGACTTGATTTTTGGAAATACGATTCGTTGTGGAGGGGGCGCGCAATCGCCAGTTTTGCTTTTGCTTGGATGTACCAAAATTCGCCAAAAAGGCGGGAGTGTCCTCGAGTAAACGATCATAAGTGGAGAGGGTCCTTATTTCTGAAATACCCCTGTGGCCATGTCCACTGTTTAGGGTCCGTTGGGCGGGATTCCATTCCCAATACGCTTAACGTGTAGCTCGGAGGTCAATTGAAGCCCTCGATCCTATCTTAGACAATCTACGGCGCAATCGTACTACGTAAAATACGCAGTATATCTATACATGGTCGTGGTAGACAATCTTCGTTTCTATTAAGAGGTCCGGGAAGAAAGTCCTTGTTCCTTTCTAGAGACCGTTCAAGTATTACTTAAGCACTTTTCGCTTATTGGGGTTGCTATTGCTTATTTCCTATGTTAGCTAATGTTAATTTTTGCTTACCAAGAAGGCAAAGGTATAAAATGGCTGTAATATTGCTTACATAGTACTTGAACTTCCCCCTATCAATGGTCTGGTATGGGGGAAGTCGGTCCTTATATCTGTGTGGTCGTAAGAAGGGTGCGAGGTCCTTATCCAACACCCTTACATTGAATCATATATTAATATAGGGGCGCTGCCATATCTTTGTGAGTGATCGTAAGGTTAATGCTGTACGTGGTTGTGGAAAGTGGGGGGGGAGGCTTTACGTGAAAAAAATAGTAAATCGGACTCCTGTATTTTTTTTTTTTTAATTTTGTCTTGTTCAAATTGAACATGGTTTAAAATGTAGTTTCTCCTCAAATCTGAAATGCTCTGGTGACCATTCCTCCATTGAATGAAAATATTCCTTTGTGTGATGGTAGTCTAGCCGTTTGTCCTTGCCCCGTGCGTCGTTACCTGTTGCGGAGGATGTTTTCCGCTGACATGGTGAGTAAATGTCCGGATGTCGGACCCGTTTCGCAAACGGGAAAGATGGCAGTCTGTTTCCGCCGTGTCTTTCGACAACCTTGTTATGAGAGGTTTTGTGGCAATTCTGGCCTCGCTTTCTAGTGTCAGAAACTACGCAAAAACTACGCAAATCGGAAATGCTAGCAGCGTGTTTCGCGGTTCTAGTCCGCCATTAACGCCACGGAGATAAGGATGTCTTTCAGAGTATACTGATTTGGTTGGCGAAACGCCATTTCTTGTAGAGCAGCGTAAACATTTCAGTGGAGTACGTTTTTTCTAGAACGGTAGTTCTGCGGTCGCCAGCAATCTAACCACATTAGATAATATTGACGTTTGAATGTAACTAGATAATTGTACAATAAATAAGTTGTAAAAGTAAACTGCTCGGGAGCCACCTATTTGTGCGCGCGCGCACACAAATAAAACCTTATTAACTTAACATAATCTGCCTACTATATATCGCATTCTAATTTGCTGGCATTAATTCATTTCCTCTTTTCTCACCCCACGTTCACCAGCTAAGTTTGATTTTTATTTTATTTTTTATTTCCAGTACACTTGGTTGTGTATCGAAATATCATGATTTGAGGTCGCGTTAAGCTATGTTCCGTCTCGGACATAGGCCTAGAGCTGCTTGGGCCCCCAATAATTTGAAATAAATTGAAATTTTACATATACTATAATGTACAAATATGCAAAATATGTTTGCGCCCCCCCCCCCTCAATAAATTTGAAAACTCTACATTTATGGTCTCGGCGCATCGTACGGTCTTGAAAGTGTAAATAAACAGAAATTATTTTTAAATGTCATAAACTTTACCTTCTCTGAGGGTCCTACTTTCGACTAGGGACTAAAGCGTGTGCAGAAGTTCATTTGGGGGGTGGGTTTACAGGTTTATAACCTGCCACTCCATGTAGCCATGTGTATGAAAATTGCATAGCAATGGGATGTTACAACCCTTTGCTTGCGCCCACATCGGCCTAGGCGGACAAGGCAGCTGACTAGGTCCCCAGACATGAAGGGGGCCCTGGCGCCGTAGTCTCCCCACTTATTAAGTCTTAACAGAAAATCATAAATGACCTGTCCATCCCCCTCCCCCTTCAATTTTTGAAATTTGTAACAGGTAAATTATGCTGTCTTATATAGACGCAGTCATTCGTTCCTTCTGCAGGGAAGTTTGTCCTGTTGCAATGTAATTTGTAAAACTTGTAATCAAATGGCTGCGTGGTATATATATACCTTGAAGGTCAAAATATGTTGAATAAATTAAAAATAAACTGTTTTTTATTACGTATTACAAAAAAAAAGTGTGGGGTCCCAGGGCCGTAGGCAGTTAACGTAGACCGGGGCTACGGTCATAGGCGTAGCCATGGCGTGGTTTTGGGGGTTGTAACCCCCTATCGCAATGAAATTTTGTATATTTAACATAGGAATATATGAGTTGTAGCTCTGTAACCCCTCCCATTAAGCCTATAATCCCTCTTATGAACTTTCTGCCTACACCCATGGCTGCCTACTGCGTACACCAGGGGTCTAAAGGAAGCAAGAAAACGTATGTAGATACGTATAAAATTCAGTACCTACCCATAAAATGCTATTATGGGGCATCTACTTTTAATTAAATTAGGATTTCGATTTATTAAACTTGCTCTTACAAGTAAATAAACTTCAAAATTTACGCGCGTAATTAAAGAAACCAAGAAAATGTGCCCAGTTTCAAACGGAAGTCAAATGACCAAGTGTCGTTTGCAAGATGAAATGGTTTTCCTTCTTTAGATTTATATTTTCAAAGCGTTTCCTGCGTATTTATAATGTTTAATGTGTTAATTATGTATTTGCAGCGAATTTAATACGTGTTTTTCGACGTGTTTCTACTTCCGCTGTAAAAGAAGTCTGAGATGACCGTGAACTGTGCGCTGGCCCAGAGCCAAGATAAAAATAAGCTCTCTGTATTCACACTCGGAATATATCCAAACCTGGGATGTGCGTTTCGAAATTTACAAGTTTTTGTGATAGTGGAACGTAGTTGTGCTTTGCACGTGACAATTTCAATTCCAAGCTCTGGGCCCACGTGGCTATGGTGGATTCACAGTGAGCTTTGGAGTCTCGTGAAATTGGCGGTCTGGTCCATTCAGTTTGTGGATGAATTCAGTTGTTTAGGACGACGACATATCGCTCCCTTGCGACGAAAGCGTTACAACTCAAAAAAAAAAATCCCGTTTTTTAGAAAACGCAAAAACTTTTTATTTGCCTATCAGGGATAATGTGTTCATGTAACATGTGCCAATTAGCGGAAATCCGAATAACTTACGGCCTAGCGTTTTCCACCGCAGGATGCAGCACTGCTTTCTACATCTAGTTGAAACATTAAGCCATTTCACCGTATTTTGAGTTGATACTTTCGTCGCAAGGATGCTATATATATTTAAGATAATCTTCGGACTGTAGCAGAGATGGCGATAGGGATTGTATTCTGAAAAAGGACCAGTATCAAGTGGACACAAAAGTAAAATCATTGTCTTTTGCAATTTTTGACGAATCTTTCAAATTGGGCAAAATATAAAAAGTCTCATATGCAATATATATACTAAATATTATGATTATACAACGTAGTTTTGAGAGATTCATAATTTTCATGCATTTTTAGCCCATTTGTTAGCAAAAAACGCTCCTTGCCATTCAGATATTTTTTAATTTTCATTTAAAAATTTTACAATATGTCTAAACTCATAACTAACGAAATGTAGCATGTATTTTTAAATTCAAATAATGGTCAGTGAAAAAAATTTTGAGTATTCATCAAAAAATAGCTTTTTTTTACGTATTCGTGCATCATCATGGATAAAATTTTACAAGAAAATTTGGTGTAATAACAAAATTCATGCTACAATTTGTTCCTATTTTAAATGCAAACATGTTTACTAAGTTTTAAAACAATTCATCAAAAATTGAATAGCAAAGAACATTTCGCATAAACCCAAAAAGCGAAACTGAGAAAAAATAGGTTTTTTTTTAAATAAAACTTACATATGGCAGTGAAAGTGAGTCACTTTAAATGTTGTTCAGCATCTTAAAATTTAGAAATTTTAAAACTGAGACCACAGATATATGCGCCCACTATGATTATGGTTATGGCGGGTTCGAGTCCCAGTAAGTTTGGTTGCGTGTAAATGCTTCTTTATTCGGGAATTACGCAGAGGCAGACTGGACCCCTCTCAAAGGGCTCATACCTTGGGTTATCGGAGGACGCCAGTCTTTGCCTATTCGGAGGCGCGAGTCCTACCATCCATGAGGGCGCACCGCCCCGGGGATCGGCGGCCCAGTCCGCCCCTGGGACTACGTGAAACCGTTGATCCTGTCCCAGATGCGTAACTTTGCCTCGAAGCGTAAAATAAGAAAGTACGAAATTGTAAATTTATTTCCTAAAAAATAAAAACCTAAGATTAAGTAAGTGGAAAAAATACGATTTTGCCTCTGTTCTAAAAAATTTGGGGGGAGGGGGCACGTACCCCTTGCCCCCGCCAGATTACGCCTATATTCGTCAATAATTAGAATGACGTTATGAGAGAAAATGAATGCAATCTCAGCTTCATGCGTATTTATTTTTTTCTGTTTTGTGAAAAAATCGAAGCTGAAGTTTACTGCACATTACTTTTAAGCGCTAGAGAATTCCGATTGATTTGTTTGTAGTAACTCGTGAACCGTGATTTTCCCAAAATTTACTTCACTGAGTTGAATAAGGACGCATCTAAGGATTTGTTTTATTTTTTTTTCAGGTGGTTTCCACAATTTTAGTCAACTCTTTCCGCACTTATGCGTCTCGCCGTTCAATGGAGACATCAGCCAGAGCACAACTAGTCCGTCCGTTCTCAGCTGTCCAGTGATTACGTGGCCCTTGACCACCACGAGGTCGTCCCCAGTTCTTCCTCTATCTTCAAAAACATTTCGGGAGCATCACTGCAATATGTCTCACTACCATAGGGACCACGGTAAGTCCACACCTCTAAATGTCAACATGTATACAACCATATCTAATTTGCGAAGCGTATCTGGTGTTGATTTGTATCACGAAGAAAATGTTCCATTCCTTACAGAAACTGGCCCTGTGGAGATCTTACCACACTTGTGGCTAGGCTGTGCTGGAGATGCAGCTCGACCAGAACTCCTGCACCAACTGGGTATTAGTGCCTTATTGAATGTATCACGAACTGGCGCGTGTCCTGATCTTCTGCTGGCAAAAGATGGAGTATCTCCAAGTCGACCAACATTTCGTTATAAAAACATCCCGCTGCGGGACAGCTCTTGCCAAGTCATCGATTGTTTCTTTCAAGAAGCTTTTGACTTCATTGGTAAGTTCTGTTTATCGATTCGTATGTTTTCGTAAGTTTTGTTGTTTAAGCTTTAATGAGATTGTGTTTTGGCTTACGTAAATCTGTGTCAGGTTGAAACCTAACCGTCCTACTAGAATGGTTAGAAACGATGAATGTAAGAAATGAACCAGTCCTTAGGCAAATTTAATGGCAAATCGTGACCATTCATGTTGAAGTGGAAGTTTTGTGGGTAGCAGGGGCGGGGATAGGATTTACAGATTCCTAGACAGTTTAGGAGATCTGATCCTCCAAACAGTCACGTCACTGACAAATCATGTGTGTATATCGATACTACTACGATTTTATAATTACGATTTCGCACCAGGCCCTTTTCATCCTGTTCATTTGCCTTCCCTGATGGATGGATTAAATGAATGTTTGCCCGACCCTACGTTTTTTGCTTAGAAGTTGACTTGTAGAAAGAAGACTTTAGAAGACTTGTAGAGATCCAAAACAAAGTAATTATCCTTAGCTGAGAACTTGAAACAGCGGAGCTTGGATTAGTCGCCTGTCGCGATGAGTTTTTGGTCCCGTTTCTAACCATTGAATAAGCCAGAAATATTAAGTTAACGATCTGTTGCTTTCTAAACTATATTTACGAAATGTGGTTTTCAAAGTTTAGACGGATTGAATTTTACAATTTCTCAGAAGTCCATCGTGTCTACATCATTTGTCAAATTTCTAATTGCTATTAAGGGAGTTCATTTTGAACCCTTGTCTACTCCAGATTCTGCGGTAAATTCAAATTCATTGTGGCAACTTTCCTCGGTGGTAATACAGGAGAATCAATGCTTTACAGGCCTAATGCTTTAGCATTGCTTCATGGATTTGTCGTGAAAGTGTTGTGTAAGAGCCACACAGTTTAATTAGCCCTGAATTAAACAGTTTTGATTGCTAGTCATAAACAAACCGACGTCATCCCAAATCGGTTAACATTTAAAACTAAACTGCTTCGAAGCAGTTGAGTCAATAAGAAAATTTAGCGTTGAGTCGAATGTGGGCTGAAAATAGGTTCTTCGCAATGAAATAATCTTGCGTAATCTGAAAATATGCAGTTCGGAATTTTTTTGCCACGTGCCTGGTGGATAGACGGAAATGCCTTCCTGGCTGATCCTTTCGTCCCTCGCCTATTTTGAGCGGATTCGCGTGCCCGGAATGATGCCTGATTCGCACGTCTTTGAGGAGGATACCTTAACATCCCTCGGAAAAACGGATATCCGGAGCGAATAGTTTAAAATAGGATTCGTGACGTCCGGCATTTGGTTTTGCTTATGCACTGTGGTATCAGGTAAAAGCCCCACGTCTCCATGATTGTGGCATTAAATTTTTCAGCTGTCACGTTATCGTCTGTCTTCGCTCCATAAAGCCATTTCCAGTTTCGGTATATTATCTAAATGTCTTTCCTTTAAATGGCTTCAGTCCATTACTCCATTTGCTTTTAACTCCCAAATGCCGTTTAATAATGTAAAGCCGTGCAGAACAGTAAGGGGCCGTTCAAATATCACGTAAGCATCTTTGGGGGAGGGGGAGAGATTTGCTTATTTTTGCTGACAACAGGGAGGGGGAGTCTGAACCATGCTTACGTAAGACACAGAAAATAATAAAACCAGCACATAGTTACGAAGTAATAGCCGACATACTACGAGTGAAAGGTGTAAAGTATATTTAATCCATTGGCTGGCCATCAACCTTTTATTCGCTTGTGGAATACCTCCCAGACTCCCCGTGGCCCCTCTAATATTTTTAAATTATAATAAATGTATTATTTTTAATAAATGTATTTTATCAAATCCACTTCTTCACTGTTTACTTACAACATAAGAAATATTAAAACAATGTGATGAAACACTTTATAATAAAGTATGATCCCTTACAGTTTAATATGTATACTATATGTAATTTAATATATACTATATTAAAACCTCTACAACAATATTATACGGACCGAGAAAAATTATCTTTGTAGAGGGAGTCATTGTTATAGGGAGGGTTCATTATACAGTAAAACCTCTCTACAACACTATTATACGGACCGAGAAAAATTATCGTTGTAGAGGGATTTATCGTTATATCGGATATCGTGGTACGGAGGATTTACTGTGTGTGTGTGTGTGTTATAATAATAGTAACCAAAAAATTAGAATCAAAATCTTACGTAAGCATAACAGAGGAGGGGGGTCAGGCATTTGCTTATTTTTTCTTACAAGGTGGAGGGGGAGTATAAAATGGCCAGAAATTTGCCTTACTTAAACGGCCCTAATTTACAAAATCATGATTTATATATAACCGTTAAATTTTGATCGAGAGCTGAATGGCTAAACTTTCTGGGTTTAAACTGACCAATTTGGATTCAAATCTGGACGTTCATGACCCTTAGTTCGAAGGTCCCCCCCCCAAGCCGACGATCTCGTATAAGGCATTTAGAGGTTAGAGTGTAGTAATATGACGTCGCGAGTAGTTAAGAGTGAGGACGTTGTTATAGAGGTTAATGGCGTTTACCTCTTAAATTGAAAGAAAATTTCCCTTCTAAACAATGTTTCCATATCTTTGGTATCCGTAGTTTAGCTTACAATTTTTGTTTGGGTTGACAAAAAATAAATATTCCATGAATTTGCAACTTTAAAAGTCTATGTAGACTTTTCCCAGACGCCATTACAAGACCTATAGCACTTTCCAGTACGTTTTTTCCCGCCTTTGGAACGGGATTTCTTAAGTAAATGTTCAACTTCCCGTGTCGGTGGTTGCCACACACACACACACTTTAATCCCGCAGAAATTTCCCGAGAGGGAAAGTGCTTAATACCGAAGAAAGCTGCAGAAACTGCAAAAACAGGAAGTGGAAAGGAAAAAATCTACCCGCACAAAAAATTTGAAAATATGAACGACTTTCGTAGCGGGGGAAATGGCGGGAATTCAAGAAGCCTCGTGAATCACGCGTGCCTGATCGCCAACAAAGTAACTGAAAAGAGGGAAAATGGGGGGGAACACCCCAAGAAAACCCCACCGTTTCTTTTATAACAAAATTGAAAATGTGGAAGAATAGGAGGGAGAACATCCAAGAAGAGAAGAAAAAATTTGGAACTGTGTGTTAGGCTTGGTTCGAAGCCTTATGTGAAATTCTCTTCAAAGGCCAATTATCTGTAAAAATTTGAAATTACAGAGATACTTCGGAAGTCGAAACGCCTAAAATTTTAAGTTACTTCTTAATGAAAAGATGTTCCAATGAAATAAGGTTTGTGTGCGCGGGAAAGAAGCATGACGTCACGTATTTTACTGTTGCCAAATTTATGACTAGTAATAGTCACTGATGTTCACAAGGGGGGCTAGTTGGAGTCGTAACTCCTGTTACGATGCAGTATATACATAAGCATACGCATGGGTATATAGTATGGGAGTTGTAGCTCTGTAACCCCCCCCCACCACTGAGATTATAACTCCACGTATTCCCATGTTAAATATACAAAATTTCATTGCAATGGGGGTCATCAACACCCCTCTGCGTACGCCAATGTTTATCCACTCGTACCTAAATTCCTTAAATTTCAGTGTAGGTTCACTGGGAAATAGTCTTGAAGAAAGCGCTTTTGTAATTAAAAAAAAATACGTGGTTTTCTAAATATGTGTACGGTAAAGCCCCGAAGTGCGTGCATTTTAATGTAGGCGTTTTTTAGACATTGATGCGTGTAGTTTTTTTTTTTTAGTGCATTTTTAATCTTGCTAAAATGCAGCTTGATATAGATGTGTTTCTGCACTTTGCATCCATTTTTTGCATTATCTTGGTTTGTGTAGCTTTTTATATTTAATGTATTTTCAGCATATTTTTAATGTAGTTTATTTTTGACTTACAGTAGCTGGCTCTAAAGAGCTATAATCGCATTAGAATGTTAAACCCTCATTTAAATAACGAATATCACTGTAGAGGTTGAACAGTCATAATAATCGCGGTATTTTCGATATCTTATTGGCTTGCTTTTAGTGGGGTCCATTACTTTATTTGAAAATTTTCACTCGCTTGGGGAATAAGTAAACGTTGGAAGCTGGCGTCCTCTGCCGTTCTTAGCAGCTGGCAGCTCTCCAGTCTACGACAATCAAATGCGAATGCTTAGATTTTTCTTGTACTCGCGTTTTGTTGCATCATTTCGGCATTCTGGTCTTTTTTTCAGGGGAGCAAACGAAGTCGGGTATCCGGGAGAAGAATAGCAAAGAAATAACTTCCGGGGGAGGAAGATCTTATATTCATATTTTGAATAGCTTCGGAAACTCCTTTTAGAAAACCCGAGGAGAGGGGAGTCGAATGACGCGGTTTTCGCGGGAAGGCCTCGCACGACGACACGCGACTTTGCACACTTTTTTGCAGATATTTATAAACTTTCAAAATAGTGTGCCGAACTATGACGTTTCAAATTTCGCTTGTCTTTAATTTTCCTTTTAGTCTAAAAAGTCTTCAATTGCCGGTTTCTGGATTTACGAAACCACGTTCCTAGTCCCACTCGGTGTAAATTATTCCTCTGTATGCCATAATCGTGCATGTATGTGCTCTAACTAATGCAAGGTTGTGCAGAAGGAATTATTGAACGATTATTCAAAATATGAGCTACCAGCAAAAAATTGTGGCAGCGAGAAAACCACGATTAACAGAAAAATTATGATATTTGGAAAACAAAAACCCGGAGTTCAAAAATCTGAAAATTGCGTAAAATAAATGCTGCCAGACATGGAAATTTAGCAAACTAAATTCAAGGTATCAACTGCTTTCCGTGTAACAGATACACATTAGAAAAACAGAACAGAGAGCTGAGGAATATTTGCGGCCTAAATTTAGTGTCAGAGTTAACGAAGTGAAAGAAATATAGTTGACTAAGATGTGCACTCGGGGAAAAAACGAGATAACACTGGACTGAAACCCCAATGAAAAGAAAGGATAAACCAAAAAATACATCGAGAACTTAAGAAATGAGTCCTAGGAAGGGAAAGCGTGAAAATAGAGATCAAAACCTAATAATAAGTCGCAGGAGTGAAGAAATTAGATAGTTCGTAAAAGACCAACGCCCCACTAGAAATTTTAAGAGTCGAAGGGGGACTAATCTATTCGATTAATTACCTATATAATTTTAATCATTTTATCTGGTAAATATATGATTATATAAACTTTCAATTACCAGAACCTGGTTTAGTCATAATTCTGAAACACCCCTCCTCACCACACTTTCATAAGATAAATTAAACCCCATACTTAACATTTGGGACAAGTACTGATAAAATAAAGAAAAGTTGACTAATTTCTATGACTGCCTACTTGGTCAATAGTTACAGCTACAGTTAAGCTAGGTTAGAATCCCAGTTCAAGTCATCTGTCAACGATAGATGCTAGCCAGTTAATACATGTCCTTTCCGCTCCAAATGACCTGTTTGAAAATAAAATTCAGTCTATTGTAAATTTTACCTTATACTAGAATTTGGACAATGTAGCGAAATAATTTTATTATCCCCCTCCCCTCCCCCACCTCCACCCCAAGACTTGAAAGAAAATAGGAAAAGGGTAGACTTCTGTTTTGGACAGTTTTCGCGTGGGCGACTCGAATCTTTTAATATGATTTCTATAACTCCCTTAAAATAGATTTTCCTACATTTCAGCTTACTCATCTTTTAGGTTTCTCTGCCAAGGTAAAAGTACTCGGTTCTGTTCGAATTGCTGTCACAATCATCAAAGGAAAAATTCAAAGGGAATCCTTATTTCTTCGTATGTTGTTTTATTCGTTTTTTGTCCGTTACTTTTGTCAGCTTTTGGGGAAGCCATAGTGAAAGGAAAGGTGGTCAAAAGTAGACAGTAATTCTGAGATGAAAGGCAGCTGCTGCTTTTGACGAAATCGCTAATTTTGGGACAATACATCTAGAAACGATTAGCTAGTGGTAAAGCAGATTTCCAAGTTACGTGTTTGAACCTTAATTAATATTACTAAATTATAAATTTTTTTTATCTAAACATTTGATCTCTTAAAAACGAATGCCAAGTGTCGTAAGCTAGTTGAAGTGCGCAAATGACTCTTCCATATTTCATACTTCTTACCTGTCCTAGAAATCCTTTTAATGGTGTTTGACAAATTTATGTAAGGAACCAGCTTTTGTATTGGGGTTTTGAGGAGGGGCATGAAACCCCCACGAGTAAAAGAATCTTGAGATTTAAGCCCGACATGGCATTCATTTCCAGCAAACTATTTGCTTCACTAGGAATACAGAGCTTTTGATCAATGACCTACTTTCTGTCAATAATAACTTCTATTAAAAATAGTTTGCTACCTAGGTGTACGAGACTAGTACTTGATCATTAAAAAAAAACTCGTTCTGCGAATAGAAATGGATATTTTCATTCTCATTCTGTGTTTCATACAGAAGAATGAAATTAAGAGGATGTATTGGTCAAAGTGAATGCCCCGACTTTGACGGTAGTAAAAGGAGTTTGGGATTTACATCCCAATTTAAATATTACCAGTAATTTCTTACATGAAAAGGAGAAAATTCGATGCCCCTCCCCTTTATTTTAATCCTATGCATGGGCCAGTGCTGTAGGCAGAAAGTTCATAAGGGGGGGGGGTTATAGGCTGGGAGGGCTACTGAGCTACAACTCATATTCCTATGTTAAATATACAAAATTCCATAATCACTCAATTGCATATGGCGCAGTATAGCCCAGGTCTCTTGCGCCATAAAACACCTAAACAAACAAAATTTCATTGCGAGGGAGGATTACAACCCCCAAAACCGCCCCCTGGGTACACCTATGGCACGGGCCTGTTTTTCGCCATCTTCAGTGAACTTACGAATGTTCACTCTTGATTATATATATTACAAATCCCCGGTTTAAATCCATCCACGGAAAATGGCATCGAACGTGACGAACGGTGCATGATATAATCTGGTTCAGTGAAAAGATTCGCATTGTTTAAACCAACCATTCAAACGACTTTAAATTAGAAACAGCAAACGTAGCAAAAGGGTAGTTTCTGAAAATAGTTGTCCTCGGCTGTAACAACCTTTGTAGCGACAAGTTACTAAATTTGGCTTTCTTTTACAGATGAGGAAAAAAGGCTTGGTGGTAAGGTATTGGTGCATTGCCGAGCAGGAGTTAGCCGTTCCGCCACCATCTGCATAGCATACCTTATGGCCAGTAAACGGCTACGCATGGAGGACGCCTACGAGCATGTAAAGTCAAGGAGAAAGGTTGTTTCACCAAACTTCAATTTCATGGGCCAACTCTTAGCTTTCGAACGGCAGGTTTTTAACTCCGGATTGTCTCCACGTCCGGGATCTCCGCTGCCAGGTTCGGAAGCTTCTACACCGGACGGATCCACAGCAATAGCACCCAGGCACGGAGCTCAGCTTTGCAATACTGCAACACCTGCATTTGACTTTGGACTTGTGGCGCCACCTTTCGCCGAAAATACGATACAATCTCCGTGGGACCACATAAAAAAAATTGGACTTGATTTTGCATAATGTTTTATTTATAAACTTTTATAACGGACGAGGAATTGTTTTAGTGTTTACTTTTTCGACGTAACGTAAACCATTGTTCCTTTGCATATAAATTGACAATTTTTAATGTTTTTAACTTTACTTTTTGTAAATGGAAAAAAAAAAAAGGGTAACCTAGTCTTGCCTAGTCTGTTGCGTAAACGATTTGTATGAAGATGTAAAAATATATATAGCTAAACAAATGCAATCAGCTACTATCTAGTCAAGATGTGGCGAACTGTTTTTAATGTAATATAAATGTATCATCATGAAATAAAAGATGTTTTATGTAATTTAAATCTCATTAATAAATTTGGACGTACTCTCCACATCCGCAGTTTTAAAATACATATACAGGTTTCCCAAGAACCTGGAAAAGTCATTGAAAATAGTCTTAACTGTGTTCTGAATAGTTAGCCTCACGTTCGTATGAAATTCATTTCTTCAGAAACGGAAATTCACACGAAAAGTTGGTCAACTGAAAGTTGCCACGTAACCTGGAATGGTCAAGGAATTTGAAATAGACCCTAAAACTCAAGTAAACGAATTTTTTCAGACCTGGAAAGGGGGGGGGGGCGGACAATTTTGGCTTCTATTTTGAATAATTAAATCTCCCACAAACGTGACCCCATTTTCTCCGCAACCGAAGTTTGAAGTCGTTTGTGAATGGTCAATGAATTTTACCCGGAAAGTTAGGGGAAAAACCTGGAAAGTTGATTTTTTCTTTTCAAAGTAAATCAAGAGTTTCAGAGTTCAAATAAAAATGTTTTCAATTAGTTTGGGAGTTTTTTCTCAGAGGTGAGTGGGGAGTCAATAATATAATTATAAACGATACTGCATTTCATGCCCGTATGCAGAAGGGAGATATTAGGGATCGGTTCCCACAAACTAAATTTTTAATGGGACTTGGCTCAAGGGCGAACACAGCCTTTCATTTGGGGGGAATCAAGGACAGAATTTGCCATGGTCTTGGAAGAACATCCTCCATTTATCACGAAAGTTTGAACTCTTTATAGTGAACAAATGTTTTGGGGGGCATGATTTCAGTGTCCGCTCTTGGCTTGGCTACTGCTTTGCATAGCGGTGATCGTATCGGTACGTTAAAAAAAAAATTTGAACCCCCCCATCCCCCGAAATAAATCCTGGCTACGGCTTTGCTGTGTTTTTGTAATTCAAATTGCACTTATAATGTGTCAACACTTGAAGTGTTGATTTGAGAGGGAACTCCTGAATTTTCCCTTAGTGTAAAATTATAAGGAATTATATTCATATACTGAAAATGAACTCGGTATACTTCAGATTCGATACCTTATGGTGCCCTAGCATTTATATCATTGACCTTTTAAGTTCCGGAGAGAGAAAAGATTGTTCAGAACCCGTACTAATGCAACCAGTCATTAACGGCCATTCAAGTATTATATAAGCATCTTAGTAAGAGGGGTTGGAATTTGTTTCTGACGACTGGGAGAGTGGTCTGAACCATAGGCGTTGAGTTGTATGGGCCCGAGGCCCTTCCCCTAAATAATCTGAAATAAATTGCGATTTTACATATACTGTAATGTATAAATGTACATAAAATGTGTTTGCCCCCCCCCCCGAATAATTTTGAGAACTCTACGTTAATGGTCTAAACTATGCTTTATGTAAGACAGAAAATAAAACTAGAACGCAGTCTCAACGTGACAAGTCTTGACAGAACTGCAATACTTGGATGCACGGCACGCTGCAAGTCGAATATATACTCATGTTTGTAAAAATTGCAACACCATGAAGGACTCGTTCGAATTGAATGAAATTTAATGTACAAACGACCTGTGTTGATACAAATAAACGATTAAAATTACAAAGCAAAAAAAACAATATTACATGTCGAAAATCAGTATTTGGTGAAGCCACCACGCGCTGCAGTAAGTGATGCTATACGACGTGGCATGGAATCAAACAGACGTTGAATGTGTGCCTGAGGAAGAGCATTCCAGATTGCTTGTGTGCGACCCCAAAGTTCATCTGTAGTAGCTATGGGACGAGACGCCGACCAACGAAATCCCACACATGTTCAATCGGCGACATATCCGGCGAATAGGCAGGCCAAGGAAGAAGCTGTATCTGTTGTGATGAAAAGAAGTCTTGAACATTCCTGGCAATATGTGGGCGGGCATTGTCCTGTTGAAATACAGCTCCGGGAATGCCTTGAAGGAAGGGAAAAACTTCGGGGAGGTCGACCTGGGCGCCACAATTCAAAGGGCGAAAATTAGCCTTTAAAAAACAAACTTTGCTTTGTTTTGGTACCACATTGGATGGGGGGCGGTAATGACATAAACCCATTGTAGCCGCAGGCGCCGATGGTTTTGCGTCAGGAGGATCCTGTATAAAGGAACTCTTGCACGCAGTCCACGGTGCAGTAGACGCCGACGAATTGATGAAGCACACAATGATACACCTGTAGCAGTGCACCAACGTTCTGCCAACTGTCCAGATGAAGCAAAACGGTCCGTCACCGCCATGCGGACCAGGTGTCTATCATCCCGTGCTGACGTCACCTTTCGGCGTCCACTCCCGGATTTCCGAGTTGTCTGGTTCTCTTGAACCCACTGCTTCCACACTCGCATCACTGTGCTGCTGTTACGCCCCATACGAGCTGCTATTGCACGATAAGAAAACCCTCCTTCACGAAGGCCGATCATTCGTCCCCGTTCAAACTCCGTAACTTGCTGAAATGTCGCCCTCTTTCGTCGTAGAGGCATAGTGACGTCTCATGTAACGTTTACCACTAGCAGATAACCATACACGCCCCGCTACAGCCCTCTATTTATACGGATCCATCAGCAGTTCAGAGGGCGCTGCTCAGCCCACGCATGCGCGATGACTCTGAAATTCTAATCATTTGAATAGCATACCCTAATTTGCATTTCCTGAAAGTTTCAGCTCAATCACATGATTCCTTCATGGTGTTGCAATTTTTACAAACATGAGTTTATAAAATACACGTAACAGGGTGTCTATGGAACTGGAAAAGTCGGAGAAGGTTTTGCTGACTGAAAAAGTTAGGGAAATTTTGGAATATCACAGCCCAAGTCAGGGAAATTTGAAATTCATTGTTATAATAAATAGCTTATTAAAGTAACTTTCATCTGAACTGTGTTTTTTGTACCACATTGAGTTTGTCAAAATTTGCAGTATACATACTTTTGACTGAACTTCCAAAAATTACCCTTTTGCACCAAAACTAATATAATTTATATAAAATATAATTAATATAAGTATATAGCCCATACATTTCTCGGGAAATTTTTTTGGCAAATATATAAAACTTGGAAAAAAAAAGTTTTTAGCTAAATTATCTAATCTGTAAGGAATTTTGATCATACCAATCTCCTTTCCCTTATAGTCATACACACTTTAAATGGAATAGAAGATGAAGCATCAGCTTTGCGATTATATAGTTAAATTTTTATAATGAACTCAAAAAAAGGGTCGAAAGAAAACGTAAATGTTCAATGCAAGTTCTTTTGTGCAAAGAAATGCATTTTTAATACAGTTTTTGTATTTGTAAATTTACTTTAATTGAGTTATAACCGGCTTTGCAGTTCGTGTCAGTGGATTTTATGATCCTGAAACTTGTTTTTATTACGAAAATTTTAATGCATTGTGTGTTGTTTACTGTAATTAGCGACTGGAAATCGATTAAGATTTGATCTGGAAAAGTTTGGTCAACAAAACTTCCTAAAGTCAAAAATAAAATTTCGCAGAAATAAGTTGATAAAATTGTTGTAAATGGAGATCTAAGTTTTCGAAAGCAGAGATTTGCAGGGAAATAATGAAATTAAATTTTTTGTACCTACTGGTTTTGCCCCGCTCTTGATCCATATATTACAAACTGAGCATATCACGTCCTTTCCCGTGGCGCAGTATAGCCCAGATGCTCTTGCGCCATAAAACATCCAAACAAACAAACAGACGTCCTTTCCCAGAACCGTCACAATTACCAAAAGTGGTAAAACTTAGGTGCCTTGATGAGCAGTCTTATGGAGGGGTTCGGAAAAAAGCCCAATCTTTCGTTATTTCTTTTTTTCTTCTACTACTTTCCAACCTTCTTTATAAAAATTACCCGTTGGGGTCCTGTGTATTGTACAATTTCTGGTCAATTGCTAATCGCTTTCGTGAAGATTTTGCTATTTCTGCGAATAATATCCTAATTTGTAATGCACAGATCAGAAGGCTGTGGCATGGAGCCATGGAACGTAGGCGCAGGAAATTCAA
>QLNU02015359.1:46297015-46314116 GCA_006491805.2 Dysdera silvatica | reverse complement strand
ATTATTTATCTTAATATATGTGTATGTGTATAACCACAGAGATCTGACACAAAAAAATACACATAGTCAATTTTAGATCAAAACTTCTAGTCCACAGATGTTCTAACAAATGTTAAATAACCAATTTAGTAAATGACTACATAACTAACCCATATGTAATAGACACATATTTTAACAATTATAACCATCAATTGTTAATTCATTAATGGGTTGATGATAAAAATTTTTAAACAATAGTTTTGAACTCCCTCACCAACACAAACACTCAAGTAAAATAATAATAATAATAAATTGTCAAGCAACAAATTTTTTTTTTTTCTGGGCGATTTAAAATGGATTGACCCATAAACATAAGGGAACCACTATGGTACATATTAATATTAGCTTACTACTTTTAATGTTCCAAACTTTCTTTTCTTAGTTTCCAATTTCTTTACATCATTTTTTTCCTTACTCTCTATAAATGAACTTTCACAAGATTCTTCAACAGATTCAACAATTAAATTTGATTTACAAAAAGTACATTTATGAAGTTTTTAAATAACAGCAAGCACACAATATCCTGCTACATAAGCTATCACAGGGATTTTATCAGTTATGCCATGAATATCATCATCTGAAATGGTAATGCTTTGAGTAAAAGTTGGAAATTCATTGGGCATTTGGGAGGTTTCTAATTCTATTTCATTATTATTTAAAATTACTAGGGATTCACCATATTTAAAAGATTTTAGTTTTAAAGGACAAATGCTTTGAAGGCGTAGTTTATTTTCCGTTTACAAATACTTGTCGCAAAGATATCAAATATTGAGAACCTGTAAGTTGTCTAAACCTGCCAAACCTTCGCTCTAAAGCATCCGTTGGATTTTTCCAGTCAAAATATATGAGAATCCTAAGTTATTTACACAGTAAGTAACAAGTTTCAATACACAGTAAATTTCATGTTTCAAAGCAGTATATGTTTCTTTGGTCAATACGCCAGTTTTATAATTCAAATTTTTCCATTTTTCTAACCAGGTTAGGAATTTATTCAAAAAAAATATTCTTCTCATCAGTTTCACACATATTAAGTGGTTCTTGAAATACATTTCTTTTGCACTGTCCTTTAAAGAAACTTTTGACATTCATAATAGACCACCAAGTATATATCAGGCGAATGTAATCACTTGTATCTTGATAATGTTGCAAGTCATTTTTTTTTCACTGAACTGGTATAAACTCACAATAACATGATCATTAAAAATTTGTCAAACAAACTTCACATTCTGCCGCTCAAGGTTTGTTGACATTAATGCCTTTAAGGTTATTCCATAAGCAAATGTCAATAAATGTTCCGTTTCAATTGAATGCAGCTTTTTTAATGTCCCAAAACAAGCAGTTTCTGTAATGTGATTATTTTCGAAATTAGGATAATACATACACTGACCTATGTTCTTTTGGTTTAACCAATTATTTCTGATGCATTTGAAATATGTACAGGGTCTTAAATAAAAAATAATGGCCTACTAAAATCTGATATGTGTTTATAAACAAAGTCATGTTTAGGAGGAACGTTGAAAAAGGACACAGCTCTACAATTAATTGCATTATTATCAGAACTCACACATATTGTTTTGAAACCAATTTCTTCCAAGCCTAGTATTACTTTTTTAATCACAATAAATAAATTTTAAGCATTTATTTTTTGTATTGGCAATATGTATGCAACATCTTTGTATGTTGATAAAAAACTTTGCACCATGAAAACATATGCACTAGTTGCACATTTTTCACTATCGTATGCATGGCTAACAATATTCTCTCCCTTAAAATCCATGGCAGGTTTAATGTGAATTTCACCAATCATTAAACAAATCGTTAAATTTTGGGACTGCAATGTTTAATAACTAATTAACGTTGCTTAATGTTGTTCTGGGGACTGCAATGTTTAATAACGTTGCTTAATGTAAGATAAAAAATTATGTTCAAATTGTTCAATAGCTGGGTTTAAGAGGAATGATAAACATATTCTGGATATTATATACGGATGTGGCAAAATAATATGATTAGAATTTCTTAGAAACTTGTAAACATGTGGATATATAGAATAAAGTAAGCT
This sequence comes from Dysdera silvatica, assembly GCA_006491805.2. NCBI lineage: Eukaryota > Metazoa > Arthropoda > Arachnida > Araneae > Dysderidae > Dysdera > Dysdera silvatica. The sequence continues at coordinate 46,312,018 of QLNU02015359.1, read as the reverse complement.
TGAGAAAATTGAAAATTCAGTATTGTATCTAAATCGGTGTTTCCCATTAATGGTCAATGATAGTTGTTAAAGAAAAAAAATCTAAATTTTTATTTAAAGATAACAATGGTTTTAACAAAAGTACCGAATCTTGTATTACATTGAATATTGATTCGATTGAATTAGTTTCGACATTTCAATTAACTGACTCGACTTGTTGCGATAATTCAGTCGCGTCATTAACATTATGCAACAAAAAAGGAAAATTAAATGGTTTTATCTTCGTTAGTGGTATATCCTGATAATGTTCAGTTGCATTCATTAAACTGTTGACGATAACACATTTGTGAATGGTTGCAGCTGGAGTAAGTTCTATCATTAAAAACATCACATTATCCGATATTACTGTTACTGTCCATCCTTTTGGGATACTGATGAGATCGAGTTTATTTTTAAGTTCTTTAAAAGTTTCAAATGATCGCTCTTCATCATATGAGGCCTTGCTCTCCATGCTTTGCTTAATTGCTTCTTCTACATTTTCAAATTCAAGTCGCCTTTGTTATTCATTTGGAGCTTCACTTGAAGTACTTGGCTTGGAAAGGTATTGTGGACAATCAGGTAAATAAGATGGAATAGAACATCCTTTTAACTTGGGGGCTGCTAATGGAAGAGTTACTGATGAGCAGGTTTTCTCATCGTAATAAGTATTCTTCCTTATTTCCTCTGATGCAAAATGTTGTTCACAAATCTAAATAAGAATGAGAAAAAAATTCTTATATGTATATACACAACTCCTACTTCAAAAGTGAGCACATGTTGGTACGTTTCGTTCAATGATCACCAAAAAATTATAGTAGAATGGAATTTGCTGCTTTACATCATCATCATCAGTAGTTTCAGCATCACATATAAACAAATAGCATTTGAATATATGACTATGAAGAAAAGTTTGCGCGTTTGTTTTTTCCATAAAATAATCATTTATTTTTTGTTTTGAAAACTTCTAAAACTGCATAAATACATATAAAGTAAAAATAATATAAAATTAATTAAAATTGGTATTAAAATACTTGACTCAAATTTCCATTTATTTAAAAAAATATAAACACATCTACCCTTTTAGTGAATCAAGATTTTGGAAAGGAAGAGGGAGAATTCAGTTCATAAGGAAAGGACTTATTTATGCATATATTTGATTGATATCAATAATTAAAAAAAATAAAGTTGATTTAAATCAATGAACCCTGCTATAAAGGGAGGGATGCATTTAAACAAATTTGAATATATATATAAATTATGAACATATATATGTATATATATAAAATTTTAAATGAAATAGATGAAACAAGTTCAAATATTCATTACACTTGAAAAAACCCATAAATATTCATCATCATAAAAATTCATCACTACATCATGATAAGCATTACATATTCATGTGTAGAGAAATATATATATATTAAATCACTAAAGCTTTATGAAATAGTAAAGTGTAGAGTAGAATACTAAGATATACAATATATTAAATGTTGACTAACATTACGAGCTAGTAATGAGGTTTAAAATCACTTTTATAACCGGTTAACGTTCACCTCCAACTATATTGTATAAAGACCAGGGCTTTTTTTCTTATACAAAATATAAGCATCCACCAAAAATTTTTAAGTGTATAAATGGATTTGGAAGAGTGAAAGCACTGTATGTCCCATATGACATAAAATTAACAGCAATACAAATTTCAGAAAACATTTTAAAATATAAAAATGCACAATGAATATGTCAATACTAAGCCATAGTTCTCACCATACAACAATGATGAATCTCGCCATAAAAAAACATGTTAAAACTATTTTAGTATACGGTTGCTTATGCATTGCATCATGGTGAGATTAAACAAATAGGGCAGAAACGCCCACTTCTTCACACATAACGGTAAACACGTATTGGAATAATGAACAAGTTAACCTTAATTGCTCTACGCATGCGCTAAGAAAACGATTATTTCTTTCTAAATATCGATGCCTATCGATTTCCTCTAATCGGAACAATGAAGTACGAACTTCGCATTTCCGTGTTTAAACTGTAATTTTATTTATTTTGGACATTAATTCTTAAATTTAATACAAATCTCGCGATTCCCGCATGTTACGTTAAATCGTCTGTCCCGTTGAAGTTCTGCCGCTTTTATTTAGGTGTAACAATTACTTAACCAGTAATAGGGATCATGTAACCATCTGGAATACCTCTATGTAAAAAATAACTTATCTCTAAAGCTTCCTTTAATAGACTAACAATAATTAATTTGGATTTATGGTGAGGGAGGTTTCAAGTATTACGTAAGCAATATTTTGGCCATTTCAACCCTCCCTCCCCCGGGTAAGCAAAAATTAACATTGACCAACATAGGAAAATAGGATTAACGCCACCCCACCCCCCCAAGTTGCTTACGTAATACTCGAAAACTCCCAAAAGTATAATTTAGAAGAAATCATGAAGGAGTGCTGGAATTTTCTTCTTCTAATTATGTGAGCTCAGGAAAGAGATTAACGGAGTTTTGAAAATGAGAAAATTTTTAAAAGAATTCTTTCATTAAAAAAATTAAAAATTTTCAAAACGTAATTTTAAGAATCACAAATTATTTTTAAAAACTCATTTTCTTCATTTGGTGTCGTAGTTTTGAAATATAGAAATATACTTTAATTATTTCTAAATGTGGCTTAATTTTTTTCTTGGATAAGATTGGGAAGAGGTCCCAAACTATTCTGAAGTTCCTCAAAATTATAAACAAGAGTAAATTCTTTCGTAAGCATTGTTGTTTATACACTAAACACAAATTAATATTCAGTTAAAGTACGTACGCAAAAAACTAGAACAATAGAGAAGGAACAAACGAAGAAAACTGTGTTCCAAATCAGGAAAGCAGTTTACACAGTTGGCCTAAATTCTAAATTCATGAAAGAAAAGAGTAAATAAAAGAGCGTTCTCAATAAATAAATAAAAAGTGCGTCTGAACAGAAAAATGTCGTACTTATGTTTTTATTTATTTATTTTTTGGTAGGGTGAACAGAGACAACATTTCTAAACCATTATTATTATTAATATAAATTCATATTGAATCAAAATTTAAGTTGTGATAATGCGGGCAATAGATTTCGGTATTTTGTTAAGTAGAAAATAAGCATTTCACATTTTGTAAATTAAAAAAAAAATGTATTCAAAAATAATAGATATGATAAGAATGCTGACTGTATGACTACTTTAACTGTTTTTATTTCATTTCAATTCATATAATACTTTCTGAGTTAACAAGTTCTGAAATTAGTGCAAAATTTGGTACTTTTTTGGATTTTAAAAGTCCTATGTCAACTTAAAAAAATGTCATACGTTAGAAAATAAAAAAGAGGAACAGGGCGAAAACACCCGAAAATCCTAGCCCCCGAAGCTCGCGGATTCAGAGAGGGGGAAGGGCGACCTCCTCAAGGTTAAATAGGAATAAATAAAGACGATGAAGGATATTTTACTTGTTGTTTGTGCCATTACGACTATAATAAACAAAAGTCCCACACCAAAGTCGTGTAAATAATTGTTGTTGCTTCAGCAGAACGTAGTTTTTTATCCTCGAAGCGCCGTCAAACTTGGCTTTCACCATATTTGGCGCAGTATAGCCCAGATGCTCTTGCGCCATAAAAAAGCCAAACAAACAAACAAACAAACAAACTTGGCTTCGAATGCGACTTTAATACACACCCACAGAAACGTTGATGTAAATAAAGTGATTGACAAATTTTCAAAGAAACCCATATGACTACACTCTTGCGCCATAAACTTCAAGTTTTAAAAGCGTTTGTTATAAAAGTTATTGTACATATTTTGCTGTTGCCAATATTCTGTTATACTTGACCATAATCTATCCTAAACCATATAGTTTAATTAAAGAAAAGCCCAGCTTTAATTCATTGTCGTAAATTAAATATTTTGGTGAGTATAAAGCAGGGTTGTCCAACCTTTTTGGGTAGTGGGCCACTTAAGTAATTTCCACGGATCTCGCGAGCCAGTGGCTTCTTAAAGAAAAAAAAAGGGTGGGGGGAGAATTAGACTTGACAGCCTCCCTTTAGAGTTTGTTTCAGTTTTTTTTCTGCATTTGCGATGTAGAAAGGGGTCACCTCTCCTGTCCCCAAAATTTTTCCTTATTTCTGAAAAAAAAAACCTAAAACATTTGTTTGAGAATTTTTTTATTTCAAATAGTTGTAAGCGGGCTGGATTACCATTGTTTGCTGGCCGGATTGTGGCCCACGGGCCGTATGTTGGACAATCCTGGTATAAAGGAAGGCTAGTAATATAACAACATTTACCTAAACTATTTAATAGTCCAAAACTAAAAATTTTCCCCGAACTGCCCCCGTAATAACATCCTGGATTCGCCAATGCTCTAAGTTTTACTAAATTATTTAAATTTGTAAATAAAATTGCTCATTTAATAATTAACGTTCATATTTTAGTTAATGAACACCGATTTAAGTCCTTGAAAACTTCTGTTTAAAGCAACAGCCACACATTCAGGGCTGTAGTCGTAAATTAATCAGTGCTGAAACGCTTTGTCCTTTGCGATGTTGTTGGGAGGGTGACAGGTGCAAATTGGAGCGGGAGAAGCCTTGAAAACAAAGTTTGCTGGAACGGCGTTCAGGCTACGCTACACCCCTGCCTATATTACATTTTTAAATAGTATTTCGTATCAACCAGTGTCTTATCAATTAAGGAAAACGGCGGGAACCCTTGATATAGAGACCCCAACATTAACTCTGTGATGCATTGTTCAACATTAACTCTGTGATGCATTGTTCAACATTAACTGAACGTTGAGATTATGTACTATGGAAGAGCCTTAAACGGAACAACGCATCTAGCTTTCCAATGGAGGGCTTGGAACCCCTCTTCCCCCAATCTCCCCCCGCCTTCTATGCCTCTCTATTCGTGTATCACATCAACAATATTCTGAGACAAGAAGTCACATAATACGTACTTAACGTGATTTTGAATTGACGATGCAATGCTGTCCGGAGACTTCACGTACCTTTGTTAGGAATTAGGTCACGACCACGCGGACAACTCAGACTGTGGTTAGGTAGCGCCCGTCGTGAATATTTGAAACACGGGTTTCTATTCCCACGAAGACTGACTTTTTGTCACCAAAATCGATCGTTATTTGGATTAAAAAAAATGTAATATTCAAGTTTTAAATTAGGTCATGCTATTCAATTCAGTTGCGTAATTAATAGATTTTGCGTTGAGTCCAAAGATTTTGTAAACGCGTTTGGCCACATTGTACTTCAATTTGTATTTTGCACATAGGGAGTATTTTTTCTACTTTAAAATTTTTGATTTATGTGAAACTAAGAGACTATAGTCTTTTTATTTATTATTATTTTTTTTATTTTTTTTTTTTTGCTACAGTAATACCAATCATTAGAGCCCCTAGAATTCTAGGCCGACGCCTCAGCCGCCATTTTATTGTACACTTCCGGTTTCATAACGTTTACCATCGAGAAATTCCATTTTTTTCTTTTATATATACAGGTTCTGGTGCAAATCTAAACATTCTGTGTTTATTCCTTCAGTGATTTGAAGAATTTACAGCATCACATCTCACCCTATTTTATTAAAAATAACACACTTGTAAATCACTCAACTTTAACACAGCAGTGAATGAGATCACGTGATACGATGGCATCAAAATGGCGGATGCGCCGGTTCCCTTTTTTTTTTAGGAGCCTTACTAATCATGATTCAATTAAAATAAACAGTTACGTCCAGGGGCGGACTGGGTCCTCTCAAAGGGCGCAAGTCCTATAGCTCATGAGGGCACACCGTCCAGTCTGCCCCTGCATACGTCGTTAAGGATAATCATGAAATCGAAATTGATAGTTCCGTCGAGTGTGGTCCTAAAGTACATAAAAATTGTCTTGAAGCATTTCTCGTGCTATTCAATATATAATTTGTTATTTGTTCCTCCGAAAATAAAATACACATTTACATATTGATATCACAAATATGTCGATTTCCTACTAGCCATGGGCAGTTATGTCTTCATCTGCCAGCTTACTTTTATTTATTCCAAACGTCTGTAGTTTCTACTTCATTACGAAATACTTGATTGATCGTTCAGGATTTGTTTATTTTTCCAAATCGTTTGATTTGGAAATATTACAGCTTAAAAGGAAGTGAACACACTTGTTTTTAAACTTCATAACACCGTGATTTTAATGATAAATAATTTTAATGTACAACGTGGAGCTTGGCAAATTCGGTCTGCACAGATCTAGTTGCCATTGGCGACTAGGTCTTCGAAGTTGGCAACTAAATCTTCGCAGTTGGCGACTAGGAAATCTTTTCCTAGTAGGTTCCTAGGCCTTCTTATCGAAGCGGACAAGAACTGTCCTTATCCGGTGATTGCCGTTCGCTATGACTTGTCTAGCTTTGTAGGAAGGTTTACATTTTAATAGAAAGCTCTCTCTCTCTCTTTATTTTAAAGTTTTGTTCTGACGCCATTGAATACTTACGTATCGAAATTTTTTAATTTATAAGTATCTCCATGGATTAAACGTAACTTTTCAACGTGTTGAACATCAGTTTAATAAAATACCTTACTTTTTTGTGCGTTAGTTAAAATTTAACCATGTAAATAGATGGTTGTACAGATAGATTTCATAGCGATATTGATTATAGGATTATTTTCATACCTCGGCCCATATTTACTATAACGTTAATATACATAACGAGTTTTAGATATTTTTTCTAGCTATGGTGTAACTATATATATATACAGGGTGTTCATTTAAAAACGCACCATCTTAATAACTTTGGTTCTAAGATAGGCACAATTTTGAGTAAAAACACGTCAATTTTTATTTCCAGGGGGAAGTCCAAAATTAATATCAACGATTTTTTTTCAACCCATCCAAACACACCAACTTTAAATTGTCGCATGGTACCCCCTACCTTGTGATATATCATTGTAAACAACATAAAAAATACAGTATTTTTGGTGAAAAAACTGCTTAATACATTCTTGTGAAAGAACTAAAAATGAAATCGTTATTTTCAAATAATACTAGAAGAGAGAGAAAGAGTTCGCTTCTATCTATCTTTGGATTAAATCAGAGGTCTTCAACCTTTTTCAGTCCAAGGGTCAATTTTGCTTATTCTTGCAGGCCCGCGGGCCGCACTACTGTATCAGCAATATTAGGACTGAACAAAAGCGGCTCGAGAGGCGTCCTCCACCTCACTGAATCAGCCTTTATTGATATTTTTTCCTTAGGTCTATATTAGTTTTGCATGCCCACCCAAAAATATTTTCAAGATTCGCCTCTGAGACAGTATATATATATTACAATGTAAAATACGTATGGAAGCAAAAAACATTTACAATACTTTTAGTTGTTAATATATAAAGCGAAATCAAACCTTTTAGCGAGATTTTTGGCACTGCTTATTTTTAACAATCCTGTCAATATCAGGTCTTATTTTTGATATTGCAACCCTAAGAGTGTTTCCAAGGTGGACGTCAGTTATTCTGGTCCTAACTTTTCATTTTATCAACTTCATTTTTGGAAACAGCTGTTTACAGATGAATTGGCTTACGCATGGGGAGTTGATGGGGATTGTAATTCCCACTGAACGAAATTTTGTATATATACATATAAATATATGAAGTTGTAGCTCTGTTACCCCCCACCTCTCAATTGTAAGCCTGTAACCCACTTATGAACTTTCTACGTCAGCCTATATGTTACAAATGTAAGTGTTCCAGAACAGCAGCATTTTCAGAGCAGTCAGATGGTTGGGAAGGTGTTCTTATCAACATATTTAGAATAGAATTTGATGAGTCCTAATAAGAAAACCCACCGAAGTTCACACGCTGAATCTAATGAATGTAATTCAATCATATGTATACACTATAAGAAACCTGACATGTGAAAATTAGCAGATATCTCCTCGGATTAACACTAAAGATAATAAATAAAAAAAATGAATTTGAGTTAACAGAAGAGAGACTTTATCTCCATTTGGCGCCTTTTAATTTCTTCCATAAATTCCTCAAAAAGTATCCAAACCACATTAAATATATTTATAGTCTGTTCCATGTTATCCTCATACGGATAAATAGAATACAAGCGATACTTCGTTACAGAATTTTTAAAATAAAAATAAATGATTCTTTTATGCACAAACTGAATTGCAACTTGCAATGTGATTATAAAAATTAAAGTAATTTGTTTTCTGCTATAACTTTCAGAAATAAAATAAAAAGAATATAGAACTTCAATTTAACGAATAGAGAAAAAAATAACTTTACAGCTACTTCAAAATCTAATACGTTTAAATTTAACAAAAGAGCCTAACAAATAAAAATTAACGCAATCACTGTATTACTGGACGTAACTTTCGGAATATGTCCTCGCGTTTGCTTCTCACCTTTTTCAATCAACTAGTTATCTCGCGAAGTATCGCCAAAAGTGTTGCAATTGGCGCTATTTTAGCTACTTTTTAATATTTAATTTCTCGATTTCTAAGAGGAGATAACTGCTCATTTGCACACGTTAAGGTTTTTATGGTGGGTACATTAAGCTGAATTAAATTCGTTAGATTCGGCGTGTAAGCTCCGGAGGTGAGGGGGGGGGATTCCTTGTAAATTGAATTATTTTTAAATCACTGTTGCACTGCAAATCAATAAAACTAAACCTAATTCCCATATACGCTAGAAAACTAAAGTAAAACACGATTGAAAGGAAAACCAAGTGTTACTTTGGTTCTATAGTGTTTTAAGATATTTATTACGAAATATGAAAATGCCAACAGAATAAAATACATATATTTCAGACTCCAAGGGAGCAGGGACGTTATTTTTGTGTGAAACAATTTGTATTTTTTCATGAGCTGGCGGGCCGCATAAAACATGTCGGCGGGCCGCGGATTGAAGACCCCTGGATTAAATGAAGGGATGTGTGCATGAATTTGTACGCTGTCTCTGCAGAAAATCAGGTTTCTTTTGCAAGCCGGTCTTGCGCAGTGATACTAGTAGTATATTATTACTCTTCTCAGGGATAACACAATTGCCAAATAATGGTCAACACACAAAGCCACCGGGGCGAGTTTTTTGTGAGTTTTTCGTGGGGGAATTCCTTTTTACTAATACATTTGACACACATTTAAAGTTCATACTAGAGGTGTTTGTTTTTTTTGTTGTTTTTTTTAGGAGAAAAAGAGACGCTTTCCCCATCCTGGATTCGAACCAGGGTCCCTCCGTTTAGCCCGGAGTGTCTTGGACCGCTAGACGAATGAGGACAGGAAACAACGCTCTCTTTCTCCGTATGTAAGGATGAAAGATCTTACAGAATGTAATGTCTCACATGCGGAGAAAGAGAGCGTTTTTCTATGTCCTCGTTCCTCTAGCGGTCAAGACACTCCGGGCGCAATGGAGGGACCTTGGTTCGAATGGGGGGACGGCGTACTTTTTTATCCTATACCAAAAAAAGAAACCTCTAGTATGAGTTTTAGATGTGGGTGTCAAGTTTATTAGTAATAGTAGTAGATAGCCACAAATACTAAATTCAGTATTAATTATTACTATCGGGATATCAGTCAGAATTACACAAAATAACGATTCCATTTTTAGCTCTTTCTCAGGAATTCGTGAAGCAATTTCAATTTTTTTTCTCAAAAATAGTGTGTTTCTTATAATGATATATTACTCTTTACAATCATATATTACAAGATAGGGAGTGCCATTTAAAAATCCAAAGTTAGGGTCTGGGGTTGAACAAAAAATTCTTTGACATTAATTTTGGGCTGCCCCCTGTAAATAAAAGTTGTCGTGTTTTTGCCCAAAAGCGTGTCTACCTTAGATCCAAACTTATTAAGTTATGGCACTTTTAGAACACCCTGTATAGTATGTCATGAACAAAATTTTGTCCTCTTAAACTCTCAAATCCTCTTCCAAAATCTTATATTGTCCTAGCTCCAGCATATAACGGTTTCCACGCATTTAGAGGACCTGGAATTGTCGGGGAACTTGAAAACGCCCCTAGAGGTCAGGGAAGAACATATATATAATAAAGGGGGGTTACAAGCTCAATGGGAGTTATAGAGATACAATTCCATATATTCCTATGTTAAATATTCAAAATGTCGTGCAATAGGGGCTACAACCCCCATAAACACCTCCCTACCTACGTCAGTATGGAAAACCATCTCAACTTCAGTTTTAAGTGGCTAAATCTTCCACGAATGTAAAACCATTTTCCACGCAACCGAATTCCAGTTGAAAGTTGCCTGTGATTTTTCATGAAAAATTTCCAGAAAACTCAGGAAAAACCTGGAAAAGTCAAGAAATTTTCCTCCAATGTGAGTGGAAACTCTGATCTAAGTTCACCTCTGATTCAGAAGCTTCTGCAATTAGACGCACCAGTCCAACGTTGCGAATGATAAATGGGATTTCGTCTCGCATATATACCACAAGATGCACGTGTGTCTTTGTGTATTCAACAGACTGGAAAGATTGGCACGAGGCATGCTAGCCATTCTTCCTCGGCGAATGGGACTAAGAGTTCAGGACACCTGTCGCAATTATCCTGGAAAATCTTTATTTCTTGGAGAAAGCAAAAGCACGCAGAGTTCGTACACCTAAAGGCACGTAGAAAAGAAGCTTTGGAGCGGAAAACTATGACTGACATAATGCCGGAGGAACGGCCGACATCACCAGGGTTGAAGAACTGAGACGTACGTCACGTTGAGTATAAAATCACTTCTCAGAGGGAAAAAGAGGATTGTAAGCTTTAGTGATAATCCTCTCGTTAAGCATCTTGTTAACAAATCCTTAGTTGTCCATAAAACAAAAACTTGAAATAAAAAGGAGTTAAAATTAGGTGAAACGACTATTTTGCGCACTGGAATGTGAAAAGAAAGCCTAGGTATTGGAAGAGAAAGGCTAAACCTATGCCTTAGGAGGAAAAAATAGTGTTTCAGATGTTAGGAGAAAATGCAGTCTCAGTAGTAGAGCCGAATGAAAGTATTCCTACGCCCTCAGGCAAAAAAGCTAATTTTGACGCCGTTTTAAACATCTTAGGCTTAGGTTTTATAAAGAAAGAAAAAGAAAAGATGTAAACTTTTAGCTTCTGGCGCCCCTGTAAGGCTGTGTGGTGCCTAAGGCGACCACCTTGCTAGCTCACCGCTTAATCTAGTGCTGCTCGTGTATTAAAAAGAGAAAAGGCAGTCTCGGGATTAGCAAAAGCAAGCACATATGCGAAGATTAGCAAAAATAAGAACGTATGCAAAGATTAATAGAAGCAAAGGTGTATTTGAATAGCAGACGCAGTAAAAAGTTTCTCTAATACTTAGGAAAAAAGCAAGCATTTTCTCTTTGATGCAAAAAAGTAGATTTCCCTTAGGAATTGGAGAAACAAAGCCTGTTCTAGAATTAGAAAAATTAAAGACTGTTCTAGAATTAGGAGAAGCAAAGACTGTTCTAGAATTAGGGGAAGCAAAGACTGTTCTAGAATTAGGGGAAGCAAAGACTGTTCTAGAATTAGGGGAAGCAAACACTGTTCTAGAATTAGGGGAAGCAAACACTGTTCTAGAATTAGGGGAAGCAAACACTGTTCTAGAATTAGGGGAAGCGAAGACTGTTCTGGAATTAGGGGAAGCAAAGACTGTTCTGGAATTAGGGGAAGCAAAGACTGTTCTGGAATTAAGAGAAGCAAAGACTGTTCTAGAAATAGGAGATGCAAAGGTTTTTCCTAGGTTTATCAAAAACAAAGGCGTGTTCCTTCAGATTGGGAGAAGCAAAAGTGTGGGTTCCAGGATTCGCGAAAGCAAAAACATTCCAGAATTCGGGAAAGGCTGTGGTTCCGGAATTGAGAGAAGTACAGAATAGTTTCAATATATATTTGGAGAAGCAATATCTATTTCCAGGTTTGAGAGAAACAAAAAACTTTTTAGAATTAGGGGAATTAAATGTAGGGTATAAATTATAGATTAATACAGGTATAAACTAATAATGAAAATGATAAATTATATAATAATCAAAATGATAGAAAAATTATTTTTGTATTGAATTAAATATAATGTTACTTATGAAATATAAACATTTTGTGGAATAAAATTATTTTCCGCTTTGAATCCATGAGATCCTTGAATTTCACAAAATACAAATCATATGTTCTGATTTTTTTTTTTTTAATCATTCCTCTAAAAGTGTGCTGCCAAAATTTAACTTCACTCAAATGAATACATTTTGAATAATGGGCGCAGGAAGACCCTAAAGACCTTTGACCCTGAACTACGTGTATCCTTACTGATACTGTATGTTGAACGTAGTGCACCCTTATATCTTGTACCATTGTAAATATGGGGGAAGTTCTATATGCAGTTCGACTTTTTCTGGGGAATTTAGAAGACCTAGGGAGCGGTGTGGGGAGTTTCTGACCTACATATTATGAGCAAGTGAAAGGTTAGACCAAGGGTCGGTAACCTTTTGTACCGTTGGATGTTGGGGTGTTGTACCGTTGTAATACTGCAGTCTTGTTTAGAGCGTGCCAGTCTAGACCCACCAAATTACGGATGTGTATGTTACTATTTAACTATTAATACAAATTAAGTAGATATTTTAGTTACCTTCCTGATCCGTTAAACTAATTATTTTCCTTGAAAATGTCCTTGTTCGCTAGACACAGAAAATAATAAAACCAGCACATAGTCAGGAAGTAACAGCCGCCCTGACAGAACTACAATACGAGTAAAAGATATAAAATACACGTAATCGCAGTTAAATATTTAATTATTTAATCCAGTGGCTGGCCATTAACCCTTATTCGCTAGGAGGCTACCTTCTATACTCCCCGTGGCCCCTCTAATATTTTTAAATTAAAACGAACGTATTATTTTTAATAAATGCATTTTATCAGATCAACTTCTTATTTACTTACAACGTAAGAAATATTAAAACATAATAAAAATGTGGCAAAACACTTCATAATAAAATATCATATTATCCCTTATAGTTTAATAATATGTATACTATATATAATTTAATAATATGTATGTTGTTTAATAATATATATTTTAATAATATAATGTATATAGTTTTATAATAATAGTAACCAAAATCTTACGTAAGCATAAAGGGGGGATCGGGCATTTACTTATTTTTGCTTATAAGGAGTAGGGGGAATATAAAATGGCCAGAAATGTGCTTACCTAATACTTACACTGCCCCTATACAATAGTTTGACAATACAAAACTCAAAGTCCTGTGATTTTACTGTATCAATCCGCGTTCTCTACTCCAAAGGCTTTAAAAAGAATGAATGTTAAATTTTTGAATATTTACAGCAGACGCCATTAACTACTCGTGACACTAACCGTCCACGAACACTGCCGTCTTGTTTCGTGGTAGTGTGGCGAGCAGGCAGACATAAGTAGTAGTGGAGAGTTCGGGACAGTGAGAAACAGAAATTTTGAAGTTGAATAAAACGTACAAGAGGTCAGTCAGGCAGATTTTGGGTCATAGCCAGAATGGAGACAGAAAAAACTGAGTCCACTCCGGACAATATTTTCTCTCAAAATGAATTATTGCCGAATTTTGTTCTTATAAAATTGCACACGAGAATGGAAATCGTTCTTTGATATTAAAAACGTACTGAAAACAGAATTTCATGGTAAATCTTGTATGCATCATGTTAGTTTTATAGAGGTTTGTGTCTTCATCTGCTCTATAGCAAAAATAAGGGAAATTGTAAATTTTAGTTTGCAAGGCAAAATTTATGCCAAGAAATATATGAAAGTTAAATATATTAGTCTTCTTAGATATGAGTGTTATTTAATGTAGTGTTTCATCTAAAGCGAAATAGAAGGGCGCAACGCCCTGCCGAACCTATTAAGCGCCCTGCCCTTCAACTTGTCCGCCCTTGTGCCCATATGTCCCACCCAGCCCTCGGAAAATAACACATCATCCGTCCCCGATGATAATTCAAATTCCCACGTTAGAATCCAAAACGCGTGACGAAATTTGTTGATTTATAAAAATTTTGTACTTCATTATTTCATTTTCGTAATAACACTGATGGTTTTGGCAAAATGAGATTGCTGACGAATATTTGTAAACAAAGCACTGTTGCCAGGTTTGCAGACTTTCAACCACGGACTACTGCGATAAACGTTAGCGGTTCCACCTATTTTTGAGATTAAAATTAATTTATTTGTCTTTAAGTTATAACTAAGCATGTTTTACATCCCTATTTTATGAAGCTTACTTGTCATATAGTATAGGATATTTGAATAAATGAAATATTTATAGGATATTGTTTAACTAAATTATAGTTATATTAATTTAATTATTATTTTGTATGAAGTTGGGATTTTTTAATCTTGCCATCTGGCAACACTGTCGTTAGATCGCAATCACGCGCACTGGCCCCTCGCCTTTCGCATATACTTAACTCGGAACAAAAAAAAAAAAAATCCTCCAAAAAATGGTTACCTGCAAACAAAAACTAAGCAATTTAAAGAAAGCAACTATAGGAACTAAACAAATTAAGACGTTGTTTAAAGGAATTAGCAACAGTAAAGCTGACGTATCCGCGGATATTCATCGTGAGTATCTGTGTATTTAGAGCACCAAAAAAAATGGCCTTTTGACAGGTCAAGTGTCCTAATTTTTTTCCTAGATGAAACACTATTTAATATTATTAAATATATTATTAAAATATAACAACACATTAATGAAGTGCCTGAAGTTTTAAGAGCTCCCCTGTAAAAGATGTTGAACATCGGCCTTGGGCAGACTGCAACTTTGCTATTTTGTACACCTTTTCCGTACTAATATCTAGCAATATTCTTTTTTAAGAGGCGTGAAAATATGAATAAGTTTTATTTGAAAACAAGCATATTTCTTTTAAATTTTAGCAATAATATTTGTAATTTTACTTTTGCTTTAAAACCACTCTGTGTGTCATTAAAATTTAGTCCACA
>QLNU02015359.1:46265159-46281747 GCA_006491805.2 Dysdera silvatica | reverse complement strand
GAATTCAACACAGCGCATGGATTGATTTCATTGCATTTATTTTATTAGAATATTACTTTATCAGCAAAGTACCGCATTATATATAATTTAACATCCATATTATTAAGATTAACACAAAAACTATATTTATTTATATATCACTTGCATTTCTCAATTAATAATTTTGTTTTTGGCTAAAATGTTCTATATTTAAATAAAAAAATGGCCCTTTATTTAATCTAACCATTAAATCAATGATTTTGTTTATTTTGATTTATAGTGAAATAACGTATATTTGCAGAATTATATATAATTTATACATTATTATGTCACAATTGATATTTCTTTGTTTTTAAAATGAACTGGTCAAAACTACATGTATTGCAGGACATTTCGGTTATGCTTGCAACTATAATGTATTTTATTTTAAAATTAGCACAACAGTGAAAATGCTAAATCAAAATATATATAATTATGCATATTTATACTATGCGTAATGGAAATCTCAAGCTAAACGTGTTGAAAAATTAGTACATTGACCAAACTTCATTGGTAATTATTAATAATAACCGGTCATCGTAATAAATTTTCATAAATTATTCACTTTAACCGGCTTATTTGGTTATTACTAATAATCACCAGTTGTTATTAATAATAATCGATTAATCATATTTACCGTAACATACACATCCATCTTATTATACAACACACGCTGCTTGCATGTGTGAATTAAAAATCTGATATTTATTTAATGAATTGATTAAAATGAAAATTACAAAAATGCCTGTCTCAAAAGTTTAGTCACAGTGAGATTTTTTTTTTCTTTTTTTTTTTTACAAATTTTATTAAGTACAGGCTTGAATGAAAGAACTGACGTCACGAAAACCAGTATAAAGCTTTCTTTTGAAAGGATTTATAAGTATGCTGAAAGCAAAATATTGAACAATAAAGGGACAATTTTGGTGTGAAGGTTTAGGTCTAATGGGAAGACTATATCAGAAATTGTGATGCAATTAAATAGATCAAAGTGTAGTATTTATAAAGTATTAGCCAACTGTCATAATTGGAAATCGAAATTTTGTTCTGGGAGGCCACATTCGACCTCTACGCGATGACAAAAATGAATTGTGAGCATGGCGTCTTTTCTATAGAATGTCCCTAAAACAAAAAGACAAAGTGAGCTGCAAATTTTAAAAGACATTATTTACCGAATGATTAGGCAAACAAGTGCAATAGTTTACCGAAAAATGGCTCGAAAACCACTGTTGAAACTAATGACACAAATTAGCAGATTACAGCGAGCACATAAGCATATGTCGTTGGGTGACAAATGGCTATCCGTCGTATTCAGTGACGAAAAAAAATTGAAATCTCGATGGTCCCGATGGTTGAACATTATATTGGCATGATTTTAGAAAAAGTCCCGCTCAGTTTTTTTCGTAAACTGCAAGGAGGACGATGCACGATTGTCTGAGATGGATTTGGATTTAATGGACGAACGTCGCTTTTATTTATAAACGGAAATATAATTCTAAAGACTACCAAGATACACTTGAAAATCATATTGTGCCTTTTTGGAGAATTTCTTGGGGGGTCGAAAATGGGTTTTTCAGCAAGATCGTGCACCAACCCATGCATCGAATTCAATAAAATCGTGGTTCAGCAAAACGATATTGCAATTTTAGATTGGTTAGTGTGCAGTTCTGACTTTGACTGACTGACTTTGACTGACTGACTTTGACTCTGACTGAGAACGTGTAAGGGACGTTTAAGTCGCAATGTTTATGCCGATGGTAAATATTTTTTCTCCGTCGAAGAGTTAAAGCGTTCTATAGAGAACACATGGTGCACAATCGACCCAGTAATACTATAAAACTGTTTCTTCAGTGGAGGGTAGTCTACGGAGTTATGCAAAAAAGTGGCAAAAGCTTTATAAATTTAAAATAGGCTTTTCATATTTTAAGAGGCAAAATTCGAATTGTGACTAAACTTTTGAGTCTGGTATTTTTTGTAATTTTCAATTTAACTAATTTATTAAATAAATATCATGGGTTTTGAATGTACATATATAACAGCATGTATTGAATACTAAAATGAATGTATTTAATATTTTGTTTATATTATAATTTTTTCTTAAAAGCTAAATAAATTTTGTGACCAAACTTTTGAGACGCACCTTTCACTCACACACACACACACGTGTGTGTGTGTGTGTAATATATACGTATAAATATATGTTATCTAAAAATATATGTGGTGTGGTTTTATATAGGTTAACTAGCACTGATGACGTATGTTCAGAATCGGCTGTAGGCTCGATGTACAATCCCTTTGAATTAAATGCTAACGATGTTCCAGCACCAGGAACGAGTTCAAGCGATAAATACCCAGTTGGTGATTTAAGTGGTAAATTTGGTCTCTTGGATAGTCAACCAGCGCTATTCAACCTGCATCTGGGCATTCATGCGGATTTTAACCTCCCTCTATTCGGAATTCACAGTGTGATCGGAAGATCTGTCGTCATCTCGTCTTCTGAAGGACGGCCTTGGATTTGCTCGACTATTGGGTAATGTATTCTTTTATTTAATGACAGTAATAAACAAAAAAGTAGTATATGGATTACTTAGAAACCAAATAAATATACACGCTGCATCTAGGAAAAGAACAACACTGTCCACACTTTCAAATCATATTCTTCATCAGTCCCATGTCAGACAATCATGTTTTCTTTCTGTTTTGACCGTAATTTCGAAGTGAATACACAGTTCACAGGAGTAATTATGTTCTGGGATTTCAGGAAATTTCAATTTGCCTCCTCTTTTAAAAATTACAAAAATTTCTTTATTTCCTATAATTTCTTACATTCCTTTGCAAATCAGTATCTTTACCAAAAATATTACGTAACTTTTCAGGGAATTTTCTGGTATGTTCAGAGAATCTGGTTTGGACTTACAATCACCCCTGCAGATCAAAAGTCCAATTATTCACGTGTGTTTGTGTGGTTCTAGGGTTATTAAAAGTTGGATTAGTAAAATGAGGGGATAGAATAATAAATGTATTCATTGAACTATGGTTAGCAAAGAACGTTCCTTGAATTTCATAGGAGTCTGAAGAATTTATGTTCGATGACGGAAACAACAATTATTATTTAAATGTGTTTAATTTATTATGTATTTATTATTATTTATCTATTAATACGCAGCGTCAGGCTACACTCTTTGCTAAAAGATACATACCCAAGCAAGTATTTTAGCGGTATCCGTATGTTTATTTTCGTAAGGAAATAAAGGCGAAACTTCTGTGTGCCCATACTTTTCATATAGAATTGCCGATTTCAGTGTACTTTGATTCCTGACGACAAAAAAAGAGAAACCCTGATATGAGTGAATTTATTTATAGCTTGAAACGACAAATTCATCTCATTGTCAGTTGCTTATGTCAAGATAATGCATAAATACGAGCTAAAGTAATATTAGATGATAAATTTCTCGCAAAGAAAAAAAATGATTTCACGCTGCCTTGTGGGAACCGAACCTACGATTTTTTTTTTGCGAGCAATTGATCATCTAATATTACCACGTCATCGGCTATGATGAAAAGATTTTCTCGTACTCTAATATCATGCTAGTCTCTTTTTTCGGATGTTCGCTTCTTTGACATCGATTTGATTTGGTTTAAAAAGCAGTCCAAGACACTGCTCCAAAACTTCAAAAACTCGTTTATAGCGAAGCTTTGTATGGGCTTGCAGAGGAGATGTAGGTCCGTTGGTAGCTCCGTTGGAAGAGCCCTTGGTCGGATACCAAGAGGTCATGGGTTCGGTTCCCAGCAGGCACCGTGAAATCATTCTTTTCTTTACGAGCAATTTATCATCTTATATTGCCATATCATCGGTTATGGTGAGAAAAATTTCCCGTACTTTAATATCACATTCTTGTGGATTCATTTTACAATTTTTTTTCTTGTAGATTCATTTTTCAAAAAGAACTTCGATAAATCTCTTTTAGACGCTCGTTATTGTAAGGAATAATGGCTTTTTCATTGATGCAATGAACAATGTCTTTCCATTCAAGGTATCCAAGTCCAACAAGAATTGCTGTTGCAACATTTGTGTTTCCAATTGCTGGACAAGTAATCATGCGGCAGTCTGCTAACGACCCATTATCAGAAACGACGGTCTTTGCCCAACTTCATTACGTAGATGGCAGTGTCAATGACACTTATGAACACCGATGGGACGTCCATGAGAAAGAACCCGGAAGGGATTTCTACAACTGGACAAAACGGTAAAGAGATTTGCAATCCAAAAAATTATCATTGCTGATAATGGGAAGTTGTATTTACTGTTTTCAAGAAAATTTTGATTTTTTTTTTGTCCCTCCTTTTCTTTCCGGATCTTAGATGTGAAAGTACCGGAGATCATTACAATCCATTTAATGTTGGTTCAGGCCGCCAATACGAACGTTACTGCAATCCGGATAACCCCTTTCGATGTGCTCTCGGAGATTTTACAGGAAAATACAAACGTTTGACAGTAGCATCAAATCCTTTCAAAGCTGGCAGTGTCAAAAACAAAATCTTTTACACAGATGTGCAACTTCCGTTATCCGGACTAAATAAAATACTGGGAAAAGGTTTGTATTTCAGCGAATTTTTTAAAATAATACTGTAATAATTTTTGTAATGTCCATTAAAGACTGATTTTTTTTTAAATGTAATAAAAAAATCATTATTTTCTTCTAGACGAATTTTTAAATTCTGTTATACTGTGTAGATTTTTAAATTCTGCGCAGATTAAATATTGTACAGGTTTTAAAATTCTGTACAAATCAAATACTGTACAGATTTTTAAATTCTGTTATACTGCAAAGATAGCTTTTTATCTTCCGTATTCTATGTTTTGATCCTTTGGCCAAACTGGACAAGGTTGCTTTAAGTTAGGTCACATAATTACTGCCAATTTTACCTTGAATGATCTTGATCAAATACATAAAGACTAAAATTTTGAGTATAGAGGCATTTTTAATGCAATATTGATGTCACGAAGCCCAAGATTCTGGCCAAGATAGGACATTGCAATATCACTAATAAATATTTTGGAGCACATAAGACGATTTCAGAAGTCAATACTCTGTGAAAAAAAATATTATTGATGAAATGCAGTGAAATGGTGGGAAAAAATTTAAAGAAAAGTTAAAAAAAAAATTTTCCTTTATCAAAAAATTATCCAAAGATTTCGGGGGTGGTCGGTGCCCGGTGTGCCCCCCCCCTGGCTACGACAGTGGCAATAGCAATATGTCTAAAAACTATATGCGTACATTAATTAAGAACTTATTCATTACTAAATAATGCTAGACATTATCTAAACCTTCAACGAGTGCAACCTCAATTTGCGGCAACGCCTTCACCGACAGGCATTCACCGCGTTCAGAGTTGCCATAACCCTTCAATTTCGAAAGAAGCCAATATTTGCGAAGCTCGATATGTCTATATTGCTTTTGACATAATGGAATAAAAATTTTGAATCAAGAGATGAAAGCCTCAAGAGAAATTTCCCAGCGATGAGAAAACGTTCGCTTCCATCTCCTAAAAAGGGCTACATAAGTAGGAGAAGCGGGGAGAGAAATACTTGTAACCTAAAGTTAATTAAATATTGAAACATTTTACTTGACAACCTTAAAAATATTGATAGTATTAAATTATTTAAGAAAATATGAATAATATGCTTATAAAAAGGAGTTTATACGCTGATGCACTAATTGGGTCCCCAACTGGTTAAATTTTATTTATTTTACTGGGGACCCATCACAGACATACATCTGTATCGTCTTGTCTACTTGTGTGATCTATGTATTCGCAAAATTATGGTTGTAGTTATGAAACTTTTATATTTTATATTAAAATTTTGCATTTCAAGATTTAATGCATAATGTACTACATGTGACAATTATTATTATTATTAGACGAAACGTCTTTCATAAATTTAAATAACTTTGCAATAAATATTAAACTTTAGTAAATTTTTCCTATTTTTTAATTGAAATAGTACCGAAAAACAGGAAAATGTTTTTAAATATTCTTAACAATCTATTAAATTGTGAATTTTGCGCATTTCGCAAAAATACATCTTTGCCTTATGATATATATATATGAGTATATCGTCGTACTTTAGAAATATTACGAAATTGATACATCTTTTATTATATTAAAGGACTGGTAATTCATGACGATGCTGCGCCACCCCATCGTGGCGATCGTTTAGCTTGCGCAGGGATTAGAATTCGTCACCCTGTGAAGGCTGCAGTTCGTCACTGGCTGAGCGGGCCAGCAGTTCCCTCTAACGTCTCTGGTGTGATTCGATTTGAGCAAGAAACGACGACTGACGTCACAGAAGTTAAGGTGGATATTTCAGGCCTGAAGCAAGAAGCCAGTGGTTATCACATTCATGAGGCATGTATTACTAAGACTTTTCTGTGGTTGAACGATTGCCAATAAAGCATTCTCTAACTTAATAATTTGCATTTATATCATTGCATGATGACATGGTTGACTTCTTGTAACAAGCAATGATGTCATAATATCCTGCAGGTATCGGTTCCGATAGACAAAGAGTTTCCTTGTACTCCTGACTTAGTATACAAACATTTCAATCCATTCTTAATAAATGTGTCCTTGGGTCCAGCGCCAGGAGTCGGATCAGATGATCAGTACGAAGTTGGAGATCTTAGTGGCAAAGAGGGAACGCTAGATGGTAAATACGAATTCTACATCACATGCGAGCAATTTGATGTTTATTTGTCTTCTTTTCTTGTGGCCATCCATGCAATGTTTAAAATTGTGGCAAGCCACGAGTTCAACAAGCGCTACACACTACAGACTTAAAAAAAAACAAATGGCTTCATGCCTCACTAATTTCCTAAATACTATGGTAGTGGAAGAGAAGCCAAGGGCGATAAGGTGGAGGACAACAAATTGGAGCATAAGGGTAAAAGTCGAAGAGACGAACGGATGAGTACGAAGAGGATGTATCATTAAATCTGGTTACTCAGTTCAGTAATCAATGCGTAATTAACAAATCTAGGTGCAAGTGTTTTCATTTCACTAAACATCAAGAGAAAACGAAGGGTGGCAAGAAGGCAAATGCAATGACAAAAAGAAGAGAAGTGTGTGAATATAAAGTAAAAGAAAACATGGGGAAAGCATACAAGTATCCTCCATGTTAAAGTGACCTTACGATGTAACTCCCAGCGGCAGGGTAGGGGAGTGATAAAGCTTACCCACTACCTGCTCCACTGTAGTCCAGGTATTACTTTCCTGGGACACGAGAGGTTCGGACTCCTCAGGAAAATGTAGGTTCAATACCCTACAGTAGCACAGGCGGACTAGGTCACCAGCCCCCTGGCCGGTATGCTCTCGTGGGTGATAGGACTCGCGCCTCCGAATAGGCAAGGACTTGCGCCCTCCGAAAATCCACGGTATGCGCCCTTTGAGAAGACCCATCCCACCCCTGTGTAGCAGCGTAATAGCAACGCATTTATCCACCATACCATTAACTTGGGTTTGACTCCCAATGGACTGGCAAACGCAGAGGTGTTGATGTGGGTTGTAACCCCCATTATAATGAAATTTTGTATATTTAACATAGGAATATATGAGTTGTAGCTCTGTAACCCCCACATTGAGCCTATAACCCCCTTATGAACTTTCTGCGTACGCCAATGTCCCAATGGTATTATAAAATGCGTGCTGTTTTTCCCCTGTTCATCATTGTTTGGAGTTCGGTTCTCTTTGCACAGCAGAGAGAGGTTCCGATTCTGCTGAAAATAGGTCTCGACAGTACAGCCTTCGCTGATCTTTGCTCTGTCGAAACACAAACTACATTTTAAAGAATTCCTACTACAGATCCATATATTATCTTTTCATTTTCGGCGCAGAATGGCCTTTGTGCCATAAAAATCCAATCAATCAACCGTCAGCTTATTTCCGATTAAGCTTAGGATTATAGAAATTCAGAGGCAATTTATAAGATAATGAAATTACATACCCTTTAAAATATAAATTTCATGAGTATCTAACAAAATAATAGTTTCACCCTAGGATTCCACAATAGTTGTTTAATAAGCTTCATTTCTGTATACAGTAAAATCTGGCTATAACAATATTCTAGGTGCTGGAAAAGATACCTTTATATAGACAAGGCTAAGTTTGATGCATTCTAGATCTGTCGCGACAATGGAAAATATTGTTATGAGCAATATTGTTACAAATTTCACTGTGCTTATTTCTTTATAATTTTTTTGCCATTTTGAATACAGTAATTTTTGAAAAATTGCCCATTTTTGATAATCCTATCTTTTTAAGATATGCCAAGCAGACGAGCCATTTTCCTGGATAGCAACTTGCCTTTACATGGACCGCATAGTGTCGTTGGACGTTCTGTGGTTATACACAAGAGAGAACGAAATTTCGGGTGGTCGTGTGGAACGATTTATCCTGAATACCCATCTGATATATCCAGAGAAGTGATAGGCCTTGCATCATTCGATAAGCCGGGATCTTTCCTTGAGGGCTTCATCAGAGTGGTATTTCTCTTAAAAATTACTTTTTCATTGTACAGTAAACACATCAGGACTTGAGTGTCTGCCCGCTATTCCTAAGGGCTGGGGCATATGAGGTATTGGGACTGGGAATTGGAAAAATGTCCGTTAAATATGGTTGTGCGCCACCGGAAAATACCGGTTAAGGAGGTTTTACGGCAGTAGCTTTAGTTTTTCACTAAACAAATTATCAAACGCGAGTTATTTACAAATAATAAGTGTATCACAACATTTCATGTTTTATTAAGATTGCTGTATTAATCTAGCAGCATGCATACGCGTAGGTAATCGCTACAGATGCACTGAGTGGCTATGTGGACTCCATTCTGAAACAAATTACACTTATTTCGATAACTGAATTATTATGCATTTGTTAAGCAATAAACCAACACAATTTATCTATTTATTTCTTACTTATTCTTAAATTTTGAATTTGAAAGAGCTGTCAGGAGAATCCGGAAAAATCCAGATTCACCACATCTCTGAGTACGCTGTCGTTTTGCACATTTACTGTGCTTTGTTAAAACATTACGGACCAGGATATATAAAATCGACAGATCGAAATATTATCCTTAAGTCGTGTACTTGAAGAATTTGTGCCGCATGATAATTATGCCATATAAACCCTGCCAAAAAGTGTGTTCTGTCACGAAAACAGCGCCATAATGGAATCTAAGCTAAAACTATCATCTTACACTTACAGGGCTCAAGTTTGATCCTGAGTAAACCTGGTTATTTGTAAATACATCGTTGTTCGGATATCCCGTAAAAAAGTTAGTCCCGTCAGAGGTAACCTACGGTTAGTTTCGGAACCTAAAATCCAACAACCAACTACTCCACAGCATTCTAGAAGCTGAATATTAATTTATTTTGGAGCCATAAATACATTTGCTTTCAAAATAATCTAATTTTTTAATAACCAAACTTTCACTATTTAAAAAACTCAGTTTGATTAATTTTCTGTTTAACTGCGCATTTACTTTCAGTTAGCCGTAATTTATTGTATGTTAGTTTATTTTTAATTTTTATTATTATGACTGAATAAAAGATATAGAAAGTGCAGGCATCACTTGAAGGCGGGGTAGGACACTAGGTTACTGGCCTGGCCGGTTCCACACATCGTCACATACGTTCAGCGTGTGGGTCTCCTTCCAGTTAGATACCAGCAACCCTTTTGCAGGCCATATATATATATATATAATGATATTTTATTTCGTTTGTGCTTAATTTTATTATTTTTATAGATAAGCACTTATTACCTGGGCTTTTTTTTGTGTTTATTTTATTTTTATTTTTTTTCTATTTCATTTTCTGATGTCTCGTAAATGCAAAATGTTTCTGAAATAATATTTATGTAAGTTCAATAATTGTCATTTAATGACTGACTAATATTTAGTTTTTTGTCAATGTTTGTGTAATATTTATTAGATGCATCGTTTATTGATTTTAAATTATCAGTTTTGTTGTTATTTATAGTTAATTTGGTTATATTATGCGTTCTTTTATTTACTTTAACGAATTTATTTTTTATCAATAATTTTTCCAAGCAATAATTATTTTTTTCTTTTATTGTAATATTTAATTCATTTCTGAATTTAGTGAAATCATCCCTTACTTTTTTGGTCTTTCATTCATAAATCTTTTACATATATTATTTTTCGTTTTTGTTTTATTCTTAAGTTTTTCATTAAACCATTGAGAGTTCCCCCGTTTTATTTAGTATTATAATTCTTCAAGTAAAGCTTTAGTTATATAATTCTTTTAACTTTTTTGCAAATTTTTCGTGGTTTGTTTGTTGAGAATTATCGGAATTTAAGAAGTCAGGCCAATTAATATTTAATAAAGCTTCGTGAAATTTTTCAATATTGTTATGAATAAAATTTCTATTTTTTTATTCTTTTTGAACGTTGAATATTGGTTTTTATTTTTAATAGGATTATCCGATGATAACTTATTGTATCATTTGCTAATGACGTTGAACTATTAATTAAAATTGTGAATATTAAATCAATTGTAGATGAACTTGTTGATATTGCTCTAGTTGGTCCAATTACTTTGTTAATTAATCTAAATTATTCTAATTAGTTTAATTGTTTTGTTGAGTCGTTGTTTGTTTTTTAATATCAATGTTAAAATCACCCAGTGTTAACATTTTTGATTTATTATATAGGAAATAGTAATAATACTTCAATATACAGTAAGTTAATATTGTTTAATGTTTATGTTTCAATTTATGAGTTTGTTTTTCAACATATTTGTTGTCAACACGAAAATTTTTGGCATATATTGAACGTAAGTTTTTATGTTCCTACCAATGGATAGTGGGCGGCGGACAGGTGAGAAGTGGCGGCAAAGATACCCAGAGACAGCAAAATGGTAAATCCGCCCATGAGTATCGGAATAATTTTTCATATCCAGCACCTATCTCAAAGAGTCTTTCTTTGTATTTTGACGTTTGTGTGTGTGTGTGTGTACATATAGCAGAACCTCTATTAACTTCATCTTATCCGGAATTCTTTGTTAAATGGCATTGTCGGTTTACGCAGCGATTATTAATTTTCTTGGGATCTGGCATTGTTAGAGCAGAAAACAAATTTGGATTCGCAATAGAAATAATTCCGTTGAAGAAAGAAGCCCTGTGATAGAAATGCAAAATAAAATAATCCAAACTGTCCCGGAAACGAATTTTAATCACAAAGCTTCGTTGAAATGCTTCAATAAATTATGTAGAAACCAGGAAATTTTATTTCTAAAATAAAAACATACTTTTGTCGTTAACTGTATAACTATTGTCGAAATATGTGCTCGTAATTAGTAGGTATTATACATGTTGACGAATCTACGAATTTATGTATTTTTGCTTATCCGGTAATTTCGATTCACAAATGTAGATTTAGTTCCAATTGATTCGGATATGAGTTCAATTGTATTTACTTTTTTCCAGCTTATGAATAGTTAATCTGTTTAGAAATCTAGTGCGCATGACGATACGGCTAGAGTATCCGCCATTTTAATAATCTGCACATATCTCTGAAGATTTTGATAGTGTTCTTGCTTATGTAGCATATGTCCATGTTTTTTTCTGTGTCCCGCTAACTTTATAAATTTTTGTTTTGTCTCTTTGAATAAGGTTACGCCTAATAGAAATGTATATATTATTAAATTAACTTTTATTTGTGTGATAGTTTTCATATTGCGGGAAACAAGTTAAAGATTTAATATTTAGGAAAAAGCTGTGCGTATCAAACTTAGCACATGCCTCAGAATTGAACGTAATTTGTAATCCTTTATATTTGTTTTACTAAGCAGCTTTTTTATCTTTATAAGTATGTTTCTTACTTACTTTCTAGAGTATTTTCCTTTTTAAATGCCTTTATGCTGTTTCCAAAAAATTAGAAATTTTAAATAAATTATAAATTCGTGCGCTTCCCCGATATTTGGAGTTTGAAAACTAAATTTTCACTTCTATAGTTCTTAAATTTAGTTATGAATATATATTTTACATAATAAGTTTTGTTAAGCTCTAATTTTATTTCATTATTTATTGAGGCTTCCCTATTGAAATATAAAATCACTTTCGGAATTTGCTGCTACAAACTAGGAGCATTTCCAAATAATATTTAATATTTATGGAAATTGAAAATAAAGATTGTTATCCCTTAATTACATTTCTCTTAATCTCATTGTCATTTAGACCTTTGATGCTTTTATGATATCTGATTTATTTTTCTTACCGTTGTTTAGAAATTTTATCGTTACGCTTTAAAATATGTTTTTCCTTTGCTAGAGGATTGTGAAAAATTTACTTCCATAATATGCTAATTTAATAAAAGAAGAAATTGTTTTATTTCAATCGCCAATAATAGCTCATAAATAATAAGCATTTTTGTTGCCATTTCTTGGAGATAAAAGCAATAAAATTATAAAATCCGAAGTAAAGATAAATCAAATTTTTCACATGATGCTTTAATTTTAATGATTTTTACTTCCAAAGATTGCTTGAAAAATTTAAATTATTTATACAAACAAGCAAAATATAATGCATATTCCTGAAAAATTTGATTTGAACATAAATTGCCTTATGTGGAAATAATGGAAAATATTAATATACATATACATTGCCGTTTCCCTGGCGCTTGCGCAATATATATTTAGCGTATATTGGATTTAGTGTATAAAGTATTTCACGCATAAAATTTTTAATTAGGGCATATAAAGTTTTATTATCATAACCTACTTAAATTATCCTTATATAATTGTCAAAGATAGCATGTAAATTTTCATTATTCTCACGAATCGTATTCTATTAATTTATTCAATTTATTTTCTATAGATGATTATTCAATATTTCATAATCAATCCATATTTTGTTGAATTTATTTATTTTAATACATGTTCCTGTTCTGTTTTGTCACTCATGATTATGAGAACTTTGTCGTGCACATGTGAGCTTTTATTCTTATCACCACATTTGCATCTTAGTTGTTTTATTATATGTAAGATTTTGAACTTGTGCTTGAATGTTATGATACATAGTAAATAAATTGAAATTCAGCTACTATCACTCCCCTTCAAGCTCTAGACCTCATCAAAAATTTGTCAATCAAACTGAGATTGACCTTATAGTCCAACATTTTTTGATAATTTGGTCGGGCCTTCTCATAGCTGGCCTTCACTTTAGTCAGTTGACGTCGAGTGCAATCCACTAAAATACTACAGCCATTTTTTAGAAATTCCACTTTGACCTCATGGGATAGATTACAGTGAAAGCGACGCAGGCGCACAACAATTTATTTAGAATCTACATAAGGACGAAAAGTAATTTCCTAGTTTTAATCACGTTATTATTATTACTGTTATCAATGACACGCCCCATTTTTTGTACTGGTAAGTGTTTAGGTATAAAGAAGTGACTCACAAATTTTCACAAATTTTGTTTTCAAAAAATTATTAGAAACATTTTATTTAATAAAGACTATGTATATATCTTTTAATGGCCATCCATTTAGCATAGATGAACATTGTTATTTACGGGAAAAATGTTAATATAAACACAACGGCTAACAAAAAATTGTTTCCGTTCTGGCAAGAATTACAATTGTTATTCGTCGACGTGTTTGCATATCCCCCGTTCGCGAATTTTTTTTCGCAGAGCTGTTCTTCAATATGTTTGGAGACTGGCTCGTAAATCGCTTTCCAGAAACAGCACATTTGGAGACGTTTTCTGTCACCATAGCAAATAGCAATCCAACAGTTCTTCTAATCCATTTAAATCAACAGTTCTTTCGTTGTTAAAAAAAAAGCATTTTAAAAAAACTCGTTGTTTTGGTTTCCATTGCGATTAATGAACAAATTTCTATTACAACCAGGATTATTACCAGGAATTATGCGTTATACAAATTATAATACTCATTAAGTGAGTTCGCATTCATAATCATAATAAGCCATTAGGATTTAGAAATAAAATTTCAGTTAAACTTAATGCAAATAAAACATTTTTCATTGGCTTATATGCCTATTTGACCTAGCCAAAACAAAATATAGTTAATACTTTTGTAATACAGTGGTAACTTGGTATGGAATAGAAATAGATGAATAACTAACAGAATCAGTAATAAAACACCTTTCCCAAGATGAAAATGTAATCTCGGCAATCTGATATGAACTTTTTTACTTTGGCCCTTTGTTGATTCTGTAAATGATCTTAGAGACGTATATGCGCAATGACATTTATTTCATCAGTAACGATACCTCAGATACACTGTGATGTCTCATATCCTATTTTCTGATTTAAAGATATTGTGAATAGTTCCTGTTTTAAATACGTAGTCAAGCTCTGTGCATGCATATTTCTAAGAAAAGCAATTAAGAAGTTATTAAAAAAAGTAAAAGAAATAATTGGTCTATCTGAGCTGACATAGATGTTCTCATAGTTACGTCCTTTTCATATGTAAGAATGTTTTTTACAGGTCTATTACATTTCCTATAAAATATAATTATATAAACTGACTATACTATGCAAATTTATGAAAACTTTTGAGCAACAGGTCTATTCATTTATTATCATATTTGATGCTTGAAAAACAAATTGAATACTTTTATGTTGTATGAAAACTGCATGAAAAGTTGCTAAAGAATTTGCTTAATACTAATTTCGTTCACAACCACATACGCATAAGTTATCGTTATTTAATATATTTAGTCTTCCAGGTTTCTATTATGCTCTCGTATTTCTTATCCATATCCTCCATCACGTCTTGAGAACACCACTGTTCCGAATCCACAACGAATCTTTCTAATAACTTATTGCCAAAATCATATATTTGTTGATCACACTTATGGGCCGGAATTCCTAAGATGCATACGTTTTTATTGACCAAAACATACCTATAAATAAATAATATAACATATAAGAAACATATAAAAGGAAGTACAGTGAAAATCGCTTATAACGAGCTCGAAGGGACCTCCTAAATTCGGTCGTTATAGCTGATGGTCTTTATAAATGGTGTTTTTTCAATTATGGTATAGTAAATTATTTTAGGGTTATATAAATTGCTTTGAAAATATATAGTAATGAACTTGGTGGATTTTAAAATTAAACAAAAATACACTTAACTGCAATAAATTTAATTGCTATACAAAAATATAGTGCCATCACATTAAATATTACTTAGAAAGTTTTTAATTAAAAAATTGTAGAAAATATTATAGAATATAATACTGAAAATAATTATGATCTATAACTTTTCTTTTACATTCAGAGTACTACAGAATATTGCCGGTTTAAGGTTTTTATAGATTCTAGGCTGAGAGGATAAAACGGACCCCTAAAAATGAGTCCATCATAATATTCAATTCATAAGTCATGAGGTTTTTTAATGTCATTATTTATTTAATTTCTTTAATAATTATTATTTTTTTAATTTTTTGATTTTCATTATCTCATATATTCAGAATTATCAGTTTTGAAAATTTTCGGAGATTTTTAAATAAATGAGATTAAAATAACACTTAAATTTTAATAACACAGGGTCGCTGTGGAATACAAAAATTTCGAGTCCCCGTGTTATAACTTCCAATAAGTATGATTCTACATAAGAGCCAAGTTATATGTATCCACGATTTATGACTTCAAAATCGCGTCGATATGTTCGATACGAATTTTCTTACTTAGAAACTAATTGAAGATTACAAAATTGTCGTCATCATAGCAGGTCTCGTCATTATAACCGATAAATATATTTAGTAAGGAGTAGAAAAGGAAACAAACCTTCTTGTAAAAATTCATCCGTTATATGTGGTGGGTTCTTATAACCCATGCCTTTATAAATAATTTCCCCTGTATGTTGTATATACAATATTTACATGAAAGTGTCTGAACAGTTATTTTGAAATCATGCAAACAACCATTGTTTATATATATATATATATATATATATGACTAGCAGTGGCTCCGACTTCGTTGGTTCGAGACACTTTTTAAATTTCAATAATTTTGTCAAAATTTTGTTGGATTTTCACTTCGAATATCTTACGTCGATTGTAAAGATGTCTCGATAAAAAATTTGTATTCATTACGAGCATATGTCATAGTTTGAAAGAGGTCGTGCTATCGGATTGAAAGAGGCTGGTTGGATGAATCGAAGAATCGCTGGACATGTGGGTCGAAGCGATGCGGCGATTGGACGGTGCTGGCAAGAGTGGGTCAACAACGGCAGATGTCAGCGTCGGGACGGCAGCGGTCGACCTAGGGCCACAACAGAACGGGAAATCAGAGCGAAAGTCAGTGCAGTTGCCACAGCATTGGAATTGGTCATAACATTGCCATTTAGCCATGCACATTTAGCAAACATTGGCCCGCACACATGTGTCCAACATGACTTTTCCAACTGTGTCCTGACGACAACCGCAGACGTGTCTGGAGACGTCCAGGGCAGCGTGGGGATCCTGCGCTTACTATCGCACGCCACACATGCCCACAATAAAGCATTATGGCCTGGGCTGCCACCTCC
>QLNU02015359.1:46193422-46265059 GCA_006491805.2 Dysdera silvatica | reverse complement strand
GTGTATAATAACCCGCCTTGGAATGCTCAAATGCCTGGCTGGTCAGAATTGGGGAGCTTCTCCGAGGAGACTGTTGCAGTTCTACAGGGCCTTTGTTCTGTCAAAGGTATTATATGGCGGAGCAGCAACTGTCTCCCTTCGCTCCGATCTTAGGGTACAGCTTGATAGGTTCCAGTCCCGCGCCTTAAGGCTCTGCCTTGGGGCCCCGCAGTGCGCCAATCCGGCAGCCATGCGGGCGGAAACCGCCAGTCCTCCTATCATCAAGGAAATGGAGAGCCGACTGGAAAAGGTCCTCTGCAAGATGCTGTTCCTGGCTCCTGAGCACCGCATCCACCAACGTCTGCACAGCAGGGCTGATGGTTCGGTGATCGCCTGCCATTATAGGAATTCCATCCTATTACACGTCGCGCCGCAGGTGCAGCGGGACCCTGTTGCTGTCCCATGGCTTCTTGCACTTCCGACAGTGCACCCCTCCCTCCATGGAGTGCCGAGCAGGGAGTCAGTGGACGCCGGAGTCCTGCGCGACCTGGTACGTGATTCCATCGCCAACCTGGACTTGCCCCACTTCCAAATATTTACGGATGGGTCCTTCTGTGCAGTCTCCAGGAAGGGGGGCGCCTCGCTTGCGATCCCGAAAATCGGTTTGGCCCTATGCTTCCACTTACCGCTGTGCTCCTCCTCCACGGAAGCGGAGCTAGTCGGTCTGTGGGAAGCCACCAACTGGGTCCTTCACCACGGTAGCTCCGATGCTACCGTCTTCTATGACTCTCAGGCTGCTTTGCTTGGCCTCCAGGCCGATCCTGCTGTTTGGCCGGTCTGCCCCATTGTCCAGGACATTGTGGTCGCGGCGGCTAGATGTGCGGATGAGGGGAGGTCTGTGACGTACTGTTGGTTTCCTGGCCACACCGGTAATCGTGGTAACGAAATTGCGGACACTTGGGCGCGTCGAGCCCTAGAGGACGTAAACGGTTCCTGCAGTAACAGACCCTCCCCGCACAACCCCTCCCTTTCCTGCCGTATCAGGAGTCTGAAGGACACCTATCGAAGTGACATGGTGAACCTCTTGATAAGAGACATTACGGGGCACTTCCGATCAAAGTTCGAAGTGCGAAAGTCGCCATACTTTCTTTCCGATTGTCTCCCAGGTGGGGGCACAGACCAGGCTGCATCGTTTCAGAATTGGCTGTGCATTCACCAACAAGTACCTCCACCGCATTAGGCAACTCCCGTCGCCTGTGTGTCTCCAGTGTCAGGAAGGTGCTGACGAAACACTGGAACACATTCTTTTGCGGTGTCCGGCCTACGGCTACCTCAGGGAGGAGCTCCTTCTCGCCCGCCGCCGTTTAGGCCTCGCCTCGCCACCAGGTCTGTCCGACCTCCTGGATCCCACCGGATCCCCCCGCCTTCGCGCTGCCTCCGTGGCTGTGCTAAACACCTTCCTTTCCGGTCTTGGCCGGTTCCTGTAGGTTACTCGGCTGGCCCATGGGGGTGTCTCCGGTCCTGCTGCCTGGGCCGTGGCCGTTCCCCGTGGCGGCCCCCCGGCAGCTGGTTTCGGTGTGCGTTGAATGACGACTTTACGTGAACGTGCATCTATGAATGCCGTGTTGATCGGCAATCCATCTCCCCCTCAGCCGCCTCGGCGGCTGATTACGCTGTTCAAGCGTCCTGTCTGGGATTACAGCGCCGCCACCTTCGGCGGCCACCTTTCCCATTGCCCTTCTGCGTAACAACACATATGCAGTTGTCAAGTACTTGGAAGTTGTGCCCGTTCCAGGTTAGATGGAACTAAGGGGACTGACCAAGCGTGGTGGTAAAGCGTTTGAGGTATTGTTTCATACGGATTAGTTTTTAATAATTTTAAAAGGTGACGCATGGGATTTTGACTTTTTTAGAGACAACTGGAATATTCTGATGGTGGCAGAGGCGACACGTGGATTGAAGTTGATCTAAGACATCCTGGGAAGCACAATCGCAATGTGGTTTGTATCTGTTCATACTTCTCCAATGAATTAAATGTTTGTGTTTTATGGCGCATGGACAATAAAAATCATTCTACTCCAGGAGTCTTTTTGAGGAATCCGGGCGCCTTTACCTTGCCTAGGGATTCATATCCCAGACTGCGGATTTGTAGAAAATAGTTGGCAAACGCTGGTATACTTTACAGAAAACTATAATCAAATCCAGAGTATTTGTATGGTGGCCAAATGTGTTATCCACTATTCTATCGCAAGGATATTAAATTGTCCAACCAACAATTAACAAAGACCATCGTAAGACCGTCATTCAATTGGAGATTGGGTCTTCGGAGCTGGAGACTTCTAGGAAGGCAGTTCATAGAAGAAGAAAAATTCCAGTAGTAAACAAAAAGGAAGAGGAGGAAAAAGTTTTCCTTTAACATACTGAAGATTTAAAATTAATTGCAACCACACTGATATCCAAAATTTACAGATAATCTAGAAAAGCAAGTACATTTCACAGAGTATTTCAGAAATCATAACAATGTATAGTCCGTTTGCGGAAAATTGGCGGGTAGCACCTTTAGAATTTAAGGGAGCCGACGTCACAGACGGCTTGTTTCATTTCAGTAGAGGGTGGAGCGTCTTTCATAACTCGTTTTTCACTCGCGAAAAACGCTCCACCCTCTACTGCAATAAAACAAGCCATCTGTGACGTCAGCTCCCTTGAATTCTAACGGTGCTACCCGCCAATTTTCCGCGAACGGATTATAAATTAAGGTAACCGACCCTTTTTGGTGGGCATTTTTCGGAATTTCTTTTTTATATTTTTCAATTTGTTGCATTTTCTCATGGGTTGTACTGCAATTAAGATATATTTATTTATAAAGGGCACAAAATTAACTTATTCTGAAAAATACATGCAAAAAAACACTGGTAATTTTAGCCCGAAATTAGCAAATACTATAAACATCGAACTAAAACATTTCTCATAACAGAGAACTAGTTTTAATTTCATTTTATATATACAATCAATATGCATACTGCGAACAAGAATAATCAGAAAACTTAACTTGAGTTTTATGAATTTTTTTTTAACTTGTAGTCTATTCTATGCATAATAATATAGAAACCCTAAGTGAAAAATTTCACATGATTCCATTAAGAACTTTTTTAGTTACCATGTTTGACGTAACGCAAGTCTTGAAAAATACGATTCCTCAGAAATCGTATTTAATTTTTCAACTTAGCGTTATTTCCGGTTACTCATCTATTGCAAAAACTGTCATATCTCAACTTCTAATCAACATACCAAGAAAAAATAAACGGCTTCTAATGGCTAAGGATGTGCATATTGAAAAAGTAACATAAAAACGCAATTTTTGGTCGAAATCTGTCATTTGAACGAGTTTGATAGTTACCTTAAAGACGCTCATTGCATAAAATCAGAAAACCCAAGTGGAATAGAATCAGTAATGGGAAATATGCGCGAAGTTTTTAGGTGATTCGTATGAATTTCAACCACAGGTGTGGAAACCAGAGGCGTGTGAAATGAGGGGTTTAGAGGCTAAAGGCCTCCATTGAATATCAAGGTGTATTATTCCCTTCTACTCCGCCTCACATGTTCTTTTTTAAAACTAGTTAAGCCCCCTTCCATAATTTTTAAATTGCTACGTCACTGAAGAACATTAATCCAAACATTTCTCATTAATGAATGTATTTCCGCGCAGACATAACTTCCATTTACACAGTGAGTACTATTGGTATAACCCAATGGCAAAATAATACAAAGTAGGTTATATAAACTTTTTTACATTAAATATTCAATGCATAATTGGCATTGTGCTGCTGTTAACTTATATTAATGGTTCTTTTAATGTTACGTACAGTTGAACCTAATAAGGTGACCACTTTTTATGAGAGAGAACTAGTAGGGACTTAGCTATGCCTATACCAAAGTCTGTTCTGTGTAGTGACCAGTTGTCTATGGCGATCATAGCAGTCCAGCTCCAAAGGTGGTTACTTTAGACAGGTTTAACCGCACTTCCTTTATGAATGCAACCAAGGAGCCGAACATACTGGAAAAAGGTTAACCCCCCTTCTACATGAGAAGAATTCCGAACCAATAAAAAATTCGAGCAAATAAAGAAGAATCAGGGTCTCGGGAAGCTACAGCTACTGATGTAGGAAAGGGGGGTCACATAGGGGGGCTCAAGCCCCCCAATTGGATATCAAAATACATTTTCTCTAATGCTACATCACATGATCCCCTTCACGGCTACTTGAACACAGTGACATAGGCAGAAAGTTCATAAGGGGGGTTATTATAGACTTAATGGGAGGGGTTAGAGCTACAACTCATATATTCCTATGTTAAATATACAAAATTTCATTGCGATGGGGGGTTACAAACCTACAACCTCCCCTGGCTACGCCTCTGCTTGAATACCCATAATTTTAGATTGCAACGTCACTGACTACAGATCCTTAGTTCTTGATTTTTTTTCTCAGATAAAATAATGGTGTCCACAAATCTAATTGCGCAAACTGTTTTTTTTTTTGTACAAAACTTTAACTTTATCGTTGAATAGCTGCACAAAGATGAAGCACATATTAAATACCCTATTTCCCCGCCCCTCTTTTTTTTTTTACAAATATAAAATTAGAAAACATTGGTTTTTTTTTTAGTTGTTGATTAACTTGGGTATATTGTGTATATTTTTTTAAGGATGAGATAGGCGAGTTACAATGTGAGACCCCCTCGAAAATTGATTAACCCCAATAGTTCATGACGTCATACAACTTCTTGGGGAGGAAGGCTTAATTGAAATAGATGAGTCGCCTTGTTGAATTGTTTCAGAGTACATCTCGTTTCATTAACGCTCCGTTGTAAACGGTATCCGGGCTATAAATTAGAAAATTTATCCTCAGTGGACTTTCTTTAATTTGACGTGATAGGAGGAAAGACCCTTCCCTCAATTTCCACACTTTCTAGAAATCGTTCTTCTTGATGACACATCAACTCATTTTTCAATAGTACAGCCCTCGTCTGTTTTCCTCCTCTGCAAATTATGAAATAGCTATTATTCGAATTTGCAGCATCTGGCAACACCCAAAGATGGTAACGTTTTCATAAGATTTTTTTATCCCAAGGGATTTACAGGCCATTGATTGATTTTTAAATTGATTTTATTTATTTACTTATATACTTTTACATAAGCAAATATACTTTCAACCCCATTTTAACATACCAATATTCATAAAAAACATACTTAGCATTAAATAATTTAGTTACATATTTACACTAGGTCACGTAAAAACCGAAAATGGAAATACTTTGTTGCAGAGCCGTAGCTAGCCTGGGGCTAGAGGGGGGTAGAGCCGCCCTGGAAACGTGGTCAGCTCCTTCCTTGAAAATAGTTTTTCAAAATAAATTACCTTAGAATTTTATTTTAAATGTTTTGTTTTGCATAAATTTGTACATGGCAGTGGAAATTATTCTTTGACGTTAAAAATGTATTCAAAATAGATTTTTGAGGTAGATCTTGTGTACATTATGCATTTTACAAAGATTTGAGTCTTCATGTACTCTATAATAAAGATAAGGGAAATTCTAAATATTAGTATACCTCTCTAAATTTTCAATGCAAAATTTAAGTTAAGAAATTTATTCATTGATGTTAAATATATTAGCCTACTTAGATATTTATGTTATTAAATATATTAATAAA
The DNA here is from genome assembly GCA_006491805.2 of Dysdera silvatica. Lineage (NCBI taxonomy): Eukaryota > Metazoa > Arthropoda > Arachnida > Araneae > Dysderidae > Dysdera > Dysdera silvatica. Next base: position 46,259,373 of record QLNU02015359.1, on the reverse strand, counting down.
ATACATCAAAACATTAAAGAATTTTAAGCCCCTGTAGCTTTCAGAGCCCCTCTGTAAACAAGCCTCTAGCTACGAGCCAGCTTTGTTGGTTGCATTTGATAGCTACCGCAAAAATGGGAGAATCATGCAGAAATTTACAGAATGCGTCATTTTTGTCCAAAGTATATGAATCAGCCACTGGCTTTGGAAACGAGAGAAGACTCGAGCCTCCTCCATTGGATATTAAAACAAGTTCTTCCCTGTAACGCCGTATTTATTATATCATCTTATTTAAAACTACTTGTGCGCCCTCACCACAATTTTCGATTTGCTACACTGCCGCTGTTAAACAGTAATTGGTAATTGCGTAGGTAGCAACAAATAGCAGGAAATCGCAAGTAGTAAAAGGCATATGATGTCATTAACTATAGTTAAAAGCAGCTGCCAGATTCACTTCTTTAAATGCCCTCCAGAAAAAACCTTCATCAGCTACCAGGGTGCCAAAGTCGCCACCCGTTGTTACACCTGGAATGCTGAAACGTGGGGTTAAGAACCCTCTAATTTGGCGCGACCTCTTTAATCAAACATGGTGGTGTGATACCACCAACCGTTGAAGTGAAAATATTCACGACAATAAAAGATGTTTCTATTCCGCCATCTTGAATGCGTCATCAAAAGGCAATGTCAGCGTGAACCCCAATCATCAAATGCAAATGCATTCATACCGCCTTTTCAACTTCCCACGAAAGATTTCTTTAGCTTCTAATGATAAAGAATTTGATATCACATTTTTGGATAATGATATTATGAATTTATATAGCTGATATTTAGGATGTTAGAAATAAACATCTTCAGAAAATGCAAATGGACCTTTTTAAAAACTTCATCATTTTGCAAAGGTAAGTGAACCCTTCATGAAGTGAGCGGAAAAATGAAAAGGCACAATAACCTATCAAGTCTAAAAACAATTGCGAAAACAAACAACGTAATTACAAAATCAAAATAATTACACAAACAAGCAATATGATTACAAAATCAAAATAACTACGCAAACAACCAACATAATTACAAATCCAAAATAATTACGAATACTATCAATTCACGCAATGAACAAACATTCGACTGTATAAATCCCAAATAACTAATTTTTAAAATTGTGCAAAAATTCTTAGAACACTTTTCTTTTTTTTTTAAACAGGATTTCGAATCCTGTAGAACGGATGATCTACACCCGACCTCAGTCTTTCCCAAATTTGGAGAAACCCCTCAACTAATTTTTAAATTTCATGGAACTTTTTCATAAATATAATTATGCTCACAGTCTAAGGTACGTCAGCATTCACGAGCTACATAAATTAGAGTGAGTTCTCAAAAAACAAGATAATAATAAATAAAATGAAAAAAAAATATGGATTGTATGACCATGAATTACAAGTTGAAAATAGAATTTGCGCTCATCAATATCCATGTGACAATATCAAATGGCCAGATATTCACCATGTCCTTTGCAACGGGTTAAAGTGGCTTAAAAATAACCGTGATGGGTCATAATCATAATACTTACCTTCTCGCTTTAGACTAGATAGCACTTCTAGTTTCTGGTCAAAGCTTGCTTGTCTATAGCTTCATTGTCAATTTCTGTTTATTCTTGCTATAAGTGTCAGTAAAAATAGCCGAACCAGGTTCCAGTAAAAGTGGCGTAACCAAATGAAAATGACCTATTCAAATACGAAGAAAAGTAGCATAATAGAATTGTTTAAGTTATTGTAATCGTTAACAAAGTACTATAATTTTTTTCCAGACGAAAGACCATGGTTGGGCAGTATTTGTAAATCAAGTAGCGCACGATGCTCTGGAGAAAGTTGAAAACTTCCGCTGCATAGCCTCGGGATATAGATGGAATCCATATAATATCGCTACAGACGATGTAAGTAGAAACAAAATAATAACAACGGTTATTTCGACACTGGCGTAAGGTTTAAAACCTTTCTGCCTTCGGATGTGAGATATTATTACCCTTCTCAGGGTTAACACAATTGCCAAATAATAGTAAAAGGGTAATAATATCTTACATCCTTATATACGGAGAAAGAGAGCGTTGTTCCTGTCCTCGTTGGTCTAGCGGTCAAGGCGCTTCGAGCTTAACGAAGGGACCCTGGTTCGACTCTAGGACCGGACGATGTCTCCTATACCAAAAAAGCTCTAGTATGAGCTTAAACGTGGGTGTTAAATTTATTAACCGTAATTTCTGCCTTCACTTGACAAAGGGAGCAGTTGGCTCCCGAAACGTCGTGTTTTTAAACCTTACGCCAGTGTCGAAATAACTGTTTGTTATGGAATCTCCTGGTGAAACTCTGTATTGTTTCGTTAATCGATACCATGTGATTTACCGAATCATCGATGATAATATGTTATTAATGTAACTATGTAATAACCCTACAGTAATTTAAAGCATATAATAAACCACTACGAATATATTAGGATGCATTTTATATGAAAAATCGAAAAAAAGCAAAAGCATATGTAACATTTCAGAAACATTCAGCCTTATCGTGAAATGCTATAATACCTTCTACAATTAGGAGGTTTGGTCCTTTGAGAAAAAGAAATTTAACAAATGGCCTTTTTCTAAACATGTACTGCCTGTCTACAACGAGAACTTGTAGAACCTGGCCCACTTTCAATGAGGACGCTAAAAGAAATTATGCGCAGTGGCGCATCACCTATTGAAAATGGACCAAACTCTACAAAGAGTTTTCGTGATAGACTGTGCAACAAATGGCTCTTAAACATTATCTTTTAAGTCAGACTTTTCTAAGACCCGAACCCAAAATTTCCCTCATGACATATACCAAAAGCAAAAATAAGCAACCGTTTTTCAAAGACAATCGGAAGCCGCAGAAACAAAAGACTTGCTCGGAACATACTTTAATTAGCAGTTTCTACTTCTTAATAAAAATTAATTTATTAATAATTTTATATATATATATACTATCCACACTTTACAGGACAACTATAAAATTGAGTGCCAGCAAAGGAATCCATTTCGATGCCAAATGGGCGATTTATCTGGCCGACATGGGAACCTAGTGATCGGCGCTGGCAAAAAAGTCTTCACTGATGTTAACCTGCCATTAGTTGGCAATTATTCTGGTAAATATTATGCAAAATCATACATAATTAATAATAACAATCAATTTATACTAATAATTGGTAATTGAAAATATATGTACACTTTCTTCCTGAATTAAAAAAATAATATTCCTTAAACAGTGATGGGGCGATCAATTATCATCTTCGCCAAAGATGGATCTCAAAATAAAGTATCTTGCGCCAACATTTTACGAGACATTCATTTAGTACAGCATGTATCTGTTAAAAAGCATCCTGGATTCACTGCGTAAGTATACAATAACCGTTTTACCATTCCGCCTAATTACTCAATTTTATCCTTTCATATTGCTTTCATTACCATCTAGTCCTTAGCACAATATTACTATAGTAATACCAGTCTTATAATTCCAATATTGGTTTTTCATTACGTCAGTATCTATATTATTTATACTACCTCATTAGTATTTATCTTATTACAGTATCGGTATTAATTTTACCGCGGTATTGGTATTTATCGTACCGCAACATTGGTACTTATCTTACTGCAGCATCGTTATTACAATCTTATTCTGAAAGTATCGGTATTACAATTTATTCTGGAAGTATCGGTATTAGATTTATTCTAGCAATATCAGTATTACAGTTTTATTTTTCTTATTATAGCTTTATTATGTTACAGTATTAGTATTATTGTAATATCAGTCATACTTACTGCAGCATTAGTATTATTGTAATATCAGTCATACTTACTGCAGCATTAGTATTATATTTTTTTTTCAGTTTAGGTATTATAATCTTCTTGCACTGCCAGTATTATAGTCTTATTGCGTTGCAGTATTATAGCTTTATCGTAGAACCATTTGTACTTGGCGCAATATTAGTCTTACTTATTATATCAGCAGTCTTGTCTGTTGTGGTATCAAACTTACTTACTGCAAAAGTTATCAGCATTTCAATCTTATTATATAAATCACCAATATATTACTAGTTAGCTTTTTCTTTATATACCACTGAAGTCTATATGTGGAACACCTTAACTTCGTTGTTTTCAACCTTTGTATACCTGCTCAACTGATATCTTGTATAATATAGTTTATCAATTGACGTCTGTAATTTTTTTTTATCGCAGGAGTCGCTTCATTGAGCACATGCGAGAGCTACTGGAAACCAAAGACTGGCTCGTAGTTCCAGATCTTCAATCTCAAAGAGAAATTTTAGATGGACTTTGCATTCAGATGACTGTCCATTTCTACGGTAATAACAAATCATATTAAATTTAAAGTCGTAAAAACAACGAATATATATAACACGTTTACCTAAAAGTTCAAATAGAATTTTTTGTTTCATGTCATCGTGATTCATGCATCTGTATTTATCCGAATTATCACTTCAAAAATCAGGTTCGACGAACATTGCAGAAGTATATATATATATAGTATTAACGAAACATCGCCCTTGTAGACATTTTCTTGAACCTTGGGAGATTTTTCAATTGCGGAATCGCGCCATTAACATCTCGAAACCCATGCCTGAACCATACAAGATTTGTGCAAGAAGATAGGAAAAACTGGAATAAAAAGTTCAGGGGAAAACCGAAAACTGGGGGCTACAAATACAGGGCATTTTCACTTTCTCGATCGACACTTCACTTGATAAAAGGAACAGCAATTCTTGAAACGTCGCGATATTTTTCTTATGTTGCTGGTTAGGTTTACTTATTCTTACTCTTTCTCTATTTCTTTATGCTTAAACCTTTGCACTCCACTGGCTCCGCTGGAGCGACATTCAGTATATGGCTTTGAATTCCTTTGGCTAAATAGCCTGGAGTGCAAAGGGTTAATTTTCTTTTTTATACAACCTTTTTTTTAATTTCCCTGAATTTTTCTAATTTATTTTTCTCCTTTCGTTACTCTTATTATTTTTATTTCCAATTTACTTTGCTACCTTACTTATTTTTTCTTTCTATTTTCTTTGATTTCTTTTTTTCTTTCGCATTCTGACTAGTGGCAAATTTCATTTACTATGGTAAACCCTGGTCAATCGTTGTATTCTTTTGTGTAGTATTAACAAATTGCTAAACATTTGGTAACTACTGAACATTCATAATATTAATTAATAACGAAATTGAACATTAACAAGTTGAATGATGTTAACCGTTCAGTCGTGTCCGACTTTTGGCGATTTTGTGGATGAACGCCGTCTATACTCTTCTCTGCTGGGTTTTTTCCTTCAATTCTTTCAGCAATAAGCCGCCATCTGATCTGATGTTATCAATCCATCAGGTTTGTGGGCAACCTTGTCTCCTTTTTTTTTTTAACAATACCAGACTAAAACGTAAACACTGCAAAATTATTGCTTTTAGAAAAATATAACAGCCAAACTTCTTCCTAAAGTGGCTAATAATTGTTCTGGCAAAAACTGCCAAAGACAGGCAATAGTAATTCCACTGGCATATAAATTTATTTTATACCATACAGAAGGTCATTCACACATTACGGAAATGAATGTAAATTGTTGTTTTTGTATCAATAATCCAAATTTGTTTTTCCTGGAATGTTCTATTTGAAGGCCATGGTTCTTGAATATTGCCCTGCAACGGTATTTCCATAATAAGAAGCTGTTTTGAAGTACAGTCATATCTTGTTTCTCCCACCGCTCTTGTGCTATTTTCCATAAATCCTGTAATGCTGCTGGCTGCCTTCTTCCAAGTGCATTTTCCAAGAGACCGAACGCACAAAAATCCAACGGCGCTGCATTAGGTGACTTGACAGGGATATGACTAAAAGGAATGGGTATTATTCGGATTTCATTTTGCAATTTCACCATGAAATCCTTGTCCGATTTCTAAGTATGGCTAGAAGCTTTGTCTTGATGAAAGATAACGTTTTAAGTGTCTTTTCTATAGTGACTAGAAATATATTTTCGAAAAATCGGCTCCAGAACATCTCTTTGATAATATTGGGAATTGATTTTAATCTTAGATCCCACTTTACGTAATTTTAGTTTACCATTATAACTAAATCCAGTAACCATTAGGGAAATTTTCTTTACATTCGCAAAAGTACTTTTGCTGGTCGATACCATCACGATGGCGGTAGCAAATCGCTTTTTTTTTACCACAATCACTTAGATAAAGCTAGGCCTCATCTAGGGTCCCAATTTTCTTCCATTTTTCACCAGACGAGTTGTTCTCATACAATTTTTTGCAGTTGGTCTCCCTCTCCTGAATATGGCGAGGCAGAAGCTTGTGAACCTCCGGTTTGTGTACAGCTTTAAGGTTCAAACCATGGGTGATGATTTTACTCACAGTTGTAGGAGATATTCCTATCTTCATGGCAATGACTTTTTTGCTTTGAAGGATTTTCAATGGTAACCATAGCTTTCACTTTTCGAATAAGATCCTTAGTTTGGATTTTCTTTGGATATAATCTTGGAACAGTTTTCTGACCTATTAATGTAGCCATGCGTTCTTTGCCACGTCGGTGAAGAATATTATAAACACCCTTTTTGGAAATGGTATATCCTTTGTTCTCGCATTTTTTCAGTTTCAAAATAGGAGTATTTCTCTTCGGAAAGAGCCATCACGTAACCTTCTAACCAAGGATTTATTTTCAGACACATTTTTGCCGTTAAATTAAAATACTGCGCTAAATACCACAGCTTATATAGCCAGAAAACGTATGATAGGGCCCCACCTACATGAGTATTAATTTTCATATTACAATGGATATTTAAATTCGTTTCCATAATGTGTGAATGACCTTCTGTATACTTACTTTATTTATTCCCAACTCCGTTTAATAGCCACTTAAGGGACACACAAAAGCTTTATTGAACAGCATCATATGATTCCAAATCTATATTAAGCTATAAAATTTCTGAAATACTTTTGTAGCCAAAAAAAATTATCGCCTTCGTTGTCAAAAAGTTCATTTTAGAAAACGTTGGTGTCCTTTAAAAGAACGAATCGCGACGTAGGTTTTCAGTTTTATAAAAATTAGTCACTTACAATGGATGGGGAACAGACTTGGAAACGATTACAATCGGTTTACATGATTACGATTACCATATTAGGATTATGATTACAATTACCTAAGTATCAAAATTTGGATCATTATTTTGACTACGATTACAGGCAATTTTCATTTTTCGATTACGACTATAATTATGAATACACATTAAAAAGCGATTAGGATTACAATTACTTACATGCAACCAGAAATAATCAGTTCGATTATAATCATGGAGATTATGATTAAATGAAATTTAAAAGTGTGATTATGATTATATTGCAGATTACAGCTACTTCAAAACATTCAATTACAATTACAGATGTGAGTACGCGAAAATGTAATTATTACAATCGATTATATTTATTAATAAAATGATTATATAATCAAATGATTATATAAATACTTGATTACGATTATTCGGAGTCTGATGGGTAGTATTTTGCTTTTGATTTTATATAGTGATATATACAGGGTGAGTTCAATCCACCGCACCCACGAAACATTTTTGAAATAGCCATCTGTTCACTGATTGGACTAGTTTCACCAATAGGCGCTAACGAGTAACTACTGGGTTGTTTATTTTTCCGAGATAACCTTTTCATTGGTTCTATACTATCAGAAAAAGGGTAAGCCCAATTTGGCGACTTTGCATGCTGTCTTCACCGTGTTACGAACAACGAAAGTAAAATTTACAATATTCTTATGAGCGAGGATTCCCAGTTTATTAGAATTGGCGGCCTATCGCTATTTCTTAAGCAATAAATTTTCAAATCGATTTTTGTCGCTATAATTAATCACCGAAGAGTAATTTCATAAAGTAATTTTGTATCATGGAATTAATGTCAGTTTTTCGAAAACAATATTCATTATTGAATGCCTTTCTTTTTTCAGGTCCAGATGCTAACAGGTTGCAAATTGAATTTAGCAATCTCATCAACTTCGAAAGCGTACAGAAAAGCACACGATTAGGCACAAAACTTATAAAAACACACTATAAACCCTGTCGGAATCGTAAGTTGAACTTAGTATTCAGGCATAAATATACTAACAGTAGTTATATATGCATCAAGTATTTCTAAAGCTCTTAGTATGTAATTGAGCATTTCTTGTACATAGCAAATTTTTTTATATGTAACTACACATTCCATCTACATAGTAAGTTCTTAATATATAACCAACTATCCATGTACACTTAGGTTCTTGGTAGATAACTAAGTTTGGGTCCGTACAACTGGAGTTCAAAGAAAGCGATTTGGTAAAAAAGTGGGGGATGATTTTAATAAAATTTTCCTTTGTAAAGGATATTATTTTGAAGCTAATATTGTTCGGGGCACTGGCGTACACAGAGAGTGTTGATGGGGGTTGTAACCCCTCCCCATTAATGAAATTTTGTATATTTAACGTAGGAATATGTAAGTTGTAGCTATGTAACCTCCCTCCCCATTGAACCTATAACCCCCCTTATGAATTTTCTACGTACGCCTATGTGGGATTAACGTCTTTATACACGAGCTTGACTAGGTATTACTTATACAAGTTAATTTCTTTATATATATAACTGGATGCTTTTGCCTTTTCTCCTTTTTGGACATTGTAGTAAAATACGCAGCTCTGGCTTGAGCCAAAGGAAAAAAATATTATCTAAACTATTTCTTTCATTTACTACTCGTATTTTCTCCCCAACCCTTCTCTTTTTCTGGTGGCTTTTTGAATTGTATTCTTTTGTGTATCAAGTTCTTCAATATTATTTATCGCAGCGAAATCAATTTACAAATTTCTGGAAAACACCGTAGTTAGACGAGAAAAAAGTACTCTAACCACCCAATGCTTTTCTTCATAATAATCATAACTTTTACATTTATTAAAGTCAAATAATTTTAATCATGGCGGATGATGTGATGATATTGGATGATAAATTACTCAAAGAAAAGGTGGTTCTCTTGGAGCCTGGTGGAGAACGAACCCACGACCTCTTGATAACTGCTCACATGCTTTTTCCCATTGAAGTTTGAGTAGAAGTAAATTTTGCAGAAAATTTGTGAAAGGTGGCGCTGTGTTCTCAGGTCAGGAAGTTTGATTAGAGTTCGATCAATACCTGTAGCTCTATATGTAAAAAACAAACAAAAAAAAACCGGGGTATTTTGGGCACATTGGAAACTTCGATGGGAAGAAACAAAGATAGCTAGAGTAAAGGAGATGGTTCCGTCCGCACCTTTCCTCCTATTGGTCAATCATTGGAAACTTTGATGGGAAGAAACCAAGATAGCTAGAATAAAGGAGATAGTCCCGTCTGCACCTTTCTTTCTACTGGTCAATATCGACCAATAAGAAGAAAGGTGCAGACGGAACTACCTCCTTTATTCTAGCTATCTTGGTTTCCTCCCATCAAAGTTTCCAATACATCCAAAATCCCCAGGTTTTTTACATTTCTACCTGTAGTGCAATGGGAAAGAGCACTCGATTGATTATCAAGATGTCGTGAGTTTGGTTTCTCTGTGCCTGGTGAGAACCATTCTTTCCTTTGCGAGTAATATTTAATTTTTACAAAAAATGTAAAAGTTGATACACCTTCTGCATTATCTCTTTTTTAATTTTACTGTTACCAAACTTTGATATTGCAACTTCGTAACAATTTTTTTTCTTCTAGTTAACGATATCAATGGCAACGGATCATCGCAACAACAATTATCGTTGGTAACAATACTTCTCAGCAGTGTAATTTCGTATTTGTTCGTGCTACTTTGAAGGAAGACCAAACATTCAAGGTAGTGTGGGAGATTTGTCAAGATATTACGTTTTTTCGCAAAGAGGACGTTTTAGAAGAAAGTTATAATAACGTTACAAAGTCCTGCGATCTACCAAATTCAAGAAGAAATCTTCTCCATGGAAAGTGTGCTGGAATATCGGACACATTGATTCATTTGAAACATTATCAAATTTGAAATCTATATTTAAGCAACAGTTTTTAGGTATTTCATCCCAAGTGTGAGCTTATTTGGTTGTGTTGTCCCAATATAAAAATGAATGTACATAGTTTTTATATTTTATACTATTCTCAGGCAATAATACAGGTATTATTGTTTAATAATATTTTATGTAATGAAGAAACATAATAAAATGTGGAAGTTTTAATTGTTTTGTCTGATAAAAAATTCACTAACAGAGTTTACAACCTCACCGGAAATTATTGCTTCGTCGTTATTTCCCTATTTGGGGCAACGATATGACATCAGCGCTTCTATTATGCCCTTTCTAGGAGATCATTGGGTGTTAAACCCAGACCAGCCCTATACTAGGAAAAAAAACACCTTCGAACGGACACCCTTCAAATACGGTAAGAAAGCAATTCCTCCAACATTCCTTCAGTTAGTAAGAAAAGTTATACGGCTCACATACAGTGTGTACACATACTGCCAAAAAGTGAGGTGTTTCGAAAGACTCTGTGCATCACTTTCAGTTAATGCTTTCTGATTGTTTTAGAAGTTGAGTTGAAGTTCTTATAGGAGAGGGACCATGGTCTCTCTCTCCTACAAGAACTTTAATTTGACTTCTAAAACATTAGAAAGCATCAATTGAAAGCGATGTACTGAAACATTCGGAACACCTTACTTTGTGGCAGTATCTGTATATTTTATTTATATATATATATATTATATGTTGAATGTAAGTTATCTTTTCTTATTAACAAAGGATGCTCTACAACTTTCTAACTGAAAATATTTCGCTATCTTTATTATTTTTCGAAATAAAATTTTTAACTTCCTCAATTCGCCACCAGGGGTGCTGCTGTTCATCCTATCTGGTAAGTATTGGTATAGTAAAATGACAATGCACTAACTTTCTTTGCAAGAGCTTTCTTTACTTAAAAGTTATTGGCCGCATCCGGTCTTTCCTAGGAACCCTGTATACCAATGGCATATTTAGGATATTGTCCCTCCTAGGCATATGCAATACAGCTGCAAACTTCCTCCCAAAGAAAAGTTCTCTGAGTAAGAAAAATGCTTTTGATAAAAAAACGGAAGAGGTAAAAGAATATGCACCCATACGTTTAGAGCCCCAGTTACAAGGTAAAGTTTTTCAGGAACGGTTCCAGGGTATAAGAAAAAACCCATTTCTCTACACTAACATTAAGGAAAGGGACTCTTGAAAATGCGATTTTGCATGATTTTACAAATGGATTTTAAATTTATATATTTGCCTTAAAAATATGCGTTAGGTGTAGAAAAATGTGTTCTACTTTATGCAATTCGCAGCATTTCAAACGGAAAATTTTTGAAAAAATTGTGAAAAGGCTCTTGCGTAAAAAGGACTCGAACCAGGGACATTTTGGATGAAAAGAGAGCAACGTCACAGGGTCGTAAGCACAACCCCGACATGGGATGGCCATTTCTTTTTTTAAATTTCACACCAAAAACGGAAGTTTGGCTCCACAAAATGATTAGATGATATTACAAAAATTAAATGGAAAAAAGTTCAATAGCAGGCATGGGAGGGGGACTAACCACTTATATACATTACCATTAGGAATAAAAAAAGGTTAGATGGAATTAATGCATAAAAATGCAGTTTACCTGATACACTTACCTTAAAAAACACTTGCAATTTCTGGTTTATCAAATGGATGAAATTTGAAAAAATCATAACTGTTTCTGTGTGAATGGACTTGAACCCAGAACCTTTCGGGTGCAAGGAGAGTGACATCACTGAGACAATAGCCAGAATCCCAAATACGAAACTCCGGATGTGATGACACTTTTTTTTTCAATTTTGCCGCTAAAAATTTAAATTTGTTTCCACAAAAAGAAAAAGGATACCAACTGAAATGTAAGAAACATTTAAGGGCAGCAATAGATAAGCACATTTATGGGTTTTTGGCCACCCTAGTGCTAAAAGAATATTGCCCCCCCCCCCCAGTAATTTCGTATTATTAAGTAATAATTTGATAGTAAATGGCGTTCATCAGAGCATATAAATGCAGTGGTAAAGCATTCTCCCAGTGCGTGTTAATCGGGTTTGACTCCCAGCAGTGCAAAGAGCGCTTACTCCAGAGATCTCATAAATATCTCACTGCAGTCCAGGGTTTGGTTCCTAGGCCTTAGAGTTAGGATTCTCGAGGAAAACAGTAGGTCCCGGCGCAGCATGACCACTGTAGTCTTTGAGCCGTAAAACCAAAAAGGAAGAAAAAGAAAGCATTTATACGCATTACCAGGTGGGGATTTGAGACTGTTGTTCTAAGGCATAGGCGGTACAGCTGCACAATTCTTCCCTTACAGAGCAAGAAAAAAAGAACAAACGGGCATCTGGAAGCCCAGTTATAAGGCAGTCTTTTGCACAACCATTGGGAACGGTTTACAATAACATATTTAACACCATGTGGTGCTGAAGCGATCAGAGAGCAGCCGTTAACATGGGGACACTGGGTCTATCCTTTGTGCGATCTAAACTCACTACACAGAGTGGTAAGTACGATTCCCTATATGAAAATGACAGGATTTTTTTTTCCTTAAATTTTGGACTTGAAATGGAAATTTTGCTCTGGAAAATGAATCAATATATTCAAATAGGAAAAACGTTCAAGAGCATCGTGGGAGGAACCCTCGTATGTGCATTAAAATTAGAGAGGAATTATGCCGAAAATGTGATTTTGCAGATTTAAAAACTTTTTGTTAAAAAATGAGATATTCATCTAAAAAATATTCAAAAATATGCATTAGGCGCAGAAATACGTTCTACTTTATACAATTTACGGCTCGTTAAATAGACAAAACTTAAAAAAAAAATGGTAAGAATGGTTTCTGTGTGAAGGTACTCAAATCAGTAACTTCTTGGCTGAAAGGCGAATGACCTCACTGCACAATGTCACAGGTACAATTCTTGGCAGAGAAAGGACTTTTTTTTTAAACCTAATAAAGGAATTTTGCTCTATAAAATAAAGCAACACACCGAATGAAATGGAATCATGCATGAAGTCAATCTACGTCAGTCTAGAATCTAAACTCAAAGAGTAGAAAATGATGAGCACTAGTAAAACAATTTAAAAAGTCTACTTCAATGAAACCACTAAAAAAAGAGAGTTTTCAATTTCAGTGATTTTCATGCTTTTATTGCAAAAACAATTACAATAAAATGAGCTGAATGTAGATCTTGAAAATTACTAAATAATTACACTTTATATTGTTACGCTCATTTCCAGACATGATGATGAATTTTGTAACTATCGACAAGCTTTTACAACTCCAACTAAAGCTGGTCGGATGATTCTGTCATGAAGTTTATAGCCTATCTTAGTCACCATCGCAATGGTGCCAGGTTCTTTACTTGGGTCCTCATGTTCAAACAGTGCTTCATGTAGATTGGGATCAAACCTTTCACCAATAGGATTAACATGGGTAACTCCATAACGACGAAAAACTGACTGCAATTGTGCTTCCGTCATCTGAAGGCCTTCGTACAAGTTTTTTAAAGACTGGTTATCGTCAGTGAGAGCTGCTGCTGGAACTGATTCTGTGGCTTTTTTCAGTACATCAGAAACGTCTAATAAATCTTTAACAAAATTTTGGATTCCATACTGTTTTGCATCAGATATTTCTCGTCGCATTCGCATGCGAATATTTTCATTTTCGGCAAGTGCTCTTTTGTATTTATCCTAAAAACAGACATGTAATGGTAATTTCTAATATCTTCATTCAAAAATGTAGAAGCATAAAAAAACATCACACTCATATTTTCCATAGTTATGAATATACTAAACACACAACAGATTTAAATTAATTTGCTCAACGCACAAAGACGGTTAAATATATGTTGTGCTAGGATCAACAATTGTACAAGGAATTTGAATCTTCGTTGAATGCCCGTATCCAAAGGGGAGAATTTTAAGAACAAATCCCCCTCCCTGAACCGAAATTTTTAGTAATGAACTTGGCTACATGCTTGCATACTGTATGGGTGTATCGTCGTGCTATAAAAATTTTGCCCCAAAATTAAATCCTGACTACAGCCTTGCTTTGTTAGATAAAGAACAAAACTCTTGACTATGACAGGTAGAAAAACTGCATGCATCCTACACTATCAAACTAAAGTTGATGGCACAATGAACAAACGTGTTACTTTGATTCCACTGTAGGGATTAATGAATTAAAAACATATAAATTGCATAAACACTTTATAGTCATTTTTCAGTGTGCTTTGTGGATAAAAGTCTTACCACCCCACACATGGACTGCATATGTGTGAATTAACATTACACTAATAAAACCTTACTCGGAGTTCCCACTCTCACTGGAGAAAAAAAAAATCCCTAACTTTTCCATGTTTTTTCCTGATTTTCTGGCAATATTCCCTGACCGATCACAAATAAAACTTTCAACTGAATTTGAGTTATGTGAAAAATGGCTTCATGTTTGTGGGAAATTTTAGCTATTCAAAATAGAAGTTAAGAAAGTTTTCCCCTGGCATAGAAAACCGATTTCAAATCCCCTGACCAGCGTTGGAAATATACGAATACAAAATATTTTATATGATTACTGTTTATAACAAGAGTATATAAAACTATAATTAAATCCCATAACTGCAATTTATGGAGCTTTATTTACAAGGGAACCTTTTACGACCTGGAGTCAACGAAAGGATTATTTTGCATAGTTTTTAACGCTGTCTTTAGTTTTTTGCAAAACTCATTTTTCAAGCAATTATGACCACTGAAAGATGACAAGTTGGTGACCTTTTGGCGAGAAATGTATATTACGGAATATTTAAGATTTGGCTCGAAGTCATTTCGTAGCCAATGTAGTCTAAACCAGGTGCTCACTCAACGAGTGTAGTTCATTTCAGTTTTAAAAGTTCGCCAATGTCCAAGAACTGTCTTTTAAATTGTGTCGTGAGAATTGTGACATTTTGCATTATGACAAATATTCATTTTTAAAATGTAGGCATTGTCATAATTTTTGGTGTTTTCCCATTTTTACATACAGTTTCACTACCATTAAAAAATTATAATATTTTACTTGACAAAATTAAAATTTCTCGCCAAAAGGTCGCCAACTCTTCATATTTAAGTGGTCATAATTTCTCGAAAAATGAGTTTTGCCAAAAACTAAAGACCTATTCTGAATCAACATTAAAAACTATACAGAATAATCCTAGTGCGATGAACATGATAAAAGGTTCCCTTGGTAGATTAAAGCTTTCTTATGATAACTAGGCATCTTTTCAAAACTAAGGAATCCAAAAATTAAATTATTATTTTGTTTGTTGTTGTTTTGTACTCAACACATTGGAGCAACGCCACTTGTTTGATAATGTAATTTTATCAACAAAGCATGACCACATTAAGTTAGCATAGCACATTAGTCATCAAAAAAATGCAAAACACATTTTCAGTCTTCTGGATATCCACCAGTTAACGTCAATTTAATAAAATTTGCATAATCCAGGTATTTTTGCATAAGAGTATGCATATTTATGTGATTCCAACGCCTTTTCCTCCTAGTGGTGAAATTTAACTACTATTTTTTCTTTTTTTAGAAATCAAAATCACATGATCCCAGTAGTATGCACATTGAATTTGGCTATAAGGCTCACCTTTAATTATGGCCACCCTGTAGGTATACATTCCCATGTAACTAATTTCATGTGCCTACCAAAAAGAAACTATCTCGATCTATCGATTCTGAGCTAAGACCAAATTTAATCATAAACCCATAGCAAAAATGCAAAATGTGAAGTGAAAACTTAACATAAACATGTCTGTTAAAACTTAATTAAACAACAGAAGAGAACTCTTTCTGAAACAGTATACACAGCATTACAGTAGTCAGTACTCTGGCAGCAACTTGTGCTATTTGTACTGTAGCATTTTAATATCTGATTAACGGGGATTTATTTTACGGCGTAAAGTCAACTAAGGTCATTTTGCACCAGGTCCTACCACTTTTCAAGGAATCCAAACATCTGCTGCTAAAGCCCCAATTACATTAGGCAAGTTTAAATGCTCCTCGCTGGCAAATTTACTCGCTGTTGCTAAACTCATCCAGTTAACCCACTGCTCGCTCTGCTAGGGCTAGTGAAGTTGAGGAATGGGCTTTTCACGCTACCCACCAGGGTTTTCTGGAATTTAATTGGATGAAACGAAACTTCGAAAGAGGTGGGTGGAGATGAAACTTCAGAAAAATCCATGCTAGTAGTCATCTACTGAGCACCTCTGCTGCATATTTTTACTGAGCGTGTTTTACAAGCTGCGTGTAATCAAGACTCGCTGAGCGAGTTAAAACTCGCTCATATACTGACTAGTTTACAAGCCAGCGAGGAGTGTGTAAACTCACCCAATGTAATTGAGGCTTTAAGGAACCAATCCCTAAACTACGTTGGATCAGAAGAATGTAATGTGTTCCAGGTACTGTTGGAATATAACCACGGTTAATGACACCATAGATGGACATGCTTTCAGTATACCGCAATAAGACAACCCACAGGGGAGGAGGTGGTAATCATAGGAAAAATTTAAATACATTCGATCCAAACTGAAAATGTATGTGAGGCATATAACCTCTGAACCTAAAAGCAATCGATGAATTAAGTAAAAGAAAAAAAAAAAGTCTCGCGAGTGCAACATGCAATAAATTTCCTCTTTGAAATACAAATACCTGATACACTAAGCGAATCATGAATAATCCTTCTTCTGTACGCTCTTCCTCTTATATTTAATAACTATCCAGAATTTATCCTTTAACATTGTCCCACATTCCTGCATACTGAGAAATCTAAAGATTTCTCATTATGCAGACATGTAAAATCTTCAGGCGTTCAAAGATTTTACACACGTATTGCAGCACCCTTTTAAAGGAACCACCCTTCATATTATACAATATATAGTGTTTACTTGGTTGGGTTATATGAATGAATAATTACAATTTTAGAATGTCTACAGTAATTAACACCCTATTAGTCATCTCTAGTCACATGAAGAGGAAATAAAACATTCTCAATCAGTGACGAACAGAAAATTTTAGAGAATATATTGACTTAGCGTTTCAATGACAGGTATCAAGGAAAAGTATATGAGATTGGGGAAATTTACCATTGAAAATACAAGGAGGAACTCTAATAAAAGCCAATAGCCATTCAATGCTGTAAAAATATGAACTTACAATGCTATACGACCCACAACAACCCCCTCTCCTTCCTCATTATATCCGATAATCAAAGATACCCGGAAGTTTACACATGCAAAAGTAATAACCATTTTTTTTTTCAAATATCATATAATATCACTTTTCTTTCTTACATCGATTTCATTCAATCTTTCTAGAAGTTGTTGGTTCTTCTCTAAGATTTCTTTCTCTTTTTGAGACATTTGTGTTTCTTGGATTTTTTCTTCAGATAAAGGTTCATCCGATGAGGGGCCATCATGCTTTTCGTTTACTCTAGACTGATCATTAACAAATAGGTTTGATGAAGTGGAGAATAATTTCAATGGTTTTATCCTGGAAAAAAAAGTTCAAGCAATCAAATACTATATACTCAAAGCTTCACATCTTTTGGCTAAAAATACAGTGACAGACCTTGATGTTCCAAATTTATTCAAGTCATTAAAAATAAAACTGACTGCTTAAGGTGACATCTAAATGATAACTTATTCAGAACTTATTAACAGAGAAGTCCTTAAGATTTCCGAGGAAGAGAAGTCGTGTGGAAGAATGAATCATTGTGATTAAGTATTACCCCCCACCGTTTATAGGTTGTATTATAATCGCCTTTTGGTTCATAATAACTAATGGAAATAAATTTTGCACATACCTACTTTTCATTGTGATTAACTTCCCAATTTCCATTAAATAGTGGATTTTTTTTTTACTTGCAAATGCATATGACATTATGGTAAAACGCGTTTATAATATTAAATACACGCATGCACAATAGAACTAAGACTAAAAAACTATATAAAGGTAAAATAAATATACAGAACATGAACACATCAAATTAGAAAATTTGGTGTCTGTCCAGTTTAGGGTGTCCCTTAGCTGGGAGGCGGTGATAAATTGGCAATTCTAGTTTCCGACCACTTTCCTCAATTTCATTTCTTGCAACCTTTTTTGACTTTGCTGGAGCAAACTAAAATTTTCGTTATTTATGCTTTTTTACCAATTTAAGGTTTAGTGAATCAGATAGGTACTGTGCTGAAGTTCAATGACAACAATGCAACTAAGGAATGGGATTTGGACAATCACTGATTCATGAAATGTACTGATGGACAAAAAGAATCTAACAGACAATGACAGCTCACCATATTGGATCAACCACATCATCAATCAATACTGATTTCTGTGATGTCATGGTCACAAAACAGCAAAAGGGCAAACAGAACTCAAGAACTTCGAAAGATTCAAGGTTAGCCACACTAGCTGCTAAGTTCTAAGATTACAAACACCGATAACTAATGAGACAAATAAAAGTCAACTGTCAATAGTACGAGATATGCTGATGCTTTCAGTGAAAAAAAAAATTAGGTACTTGCGTATTAACGGGTCGTCAACGCCATTGTACTAGAACTGGCAATTGTTTCACGGGACAAAAATCGTAACTTGGAAACACTGTTTTGGATTTTATCATAAAAATGCTTTTAAAATCGTTACAATGCCACCATTTTGTTTGTTATTTAATTATTATTTTTACGTTAAGTATTTTTTCATGCACAGTACACTCACCTGAATCACAGGGACAGAACTGAGGGTAGAGTGTAGAGAGGTATTAAGTAACACTTTGTAAATTTATTTCTGTGAATATACAATGATTTCAATGCTAAATTTTTTTTCAATTGAAAGAGGAACCGAAATTATGGAAAACATTTTTTTATACCTATACAATTAAAGTGCTGCTGACAAAAAAAATTTAAACGTGCTATGTATGTAACAGAGTACAAATTACATGTGCACTTTAAATATATTGTTGCATTTATTTGTATAAATGATTAATCCACATACAAATATTACTAGTAACTATAACTGGAATAAAATTGGTTTACAAAGCGCACATGTTAGACGTCATGGGTGCCTATATGGGGGGAGGAGGCAGAGGGGTACCCCTCTAGCCATTTAAAAATTTGATTTGCTGGATTCTGCTGTACTTTCAATAGTTTTGAAGTCACATCATTACTAATTGCAAAGCAATATCAATTATTTTTTGTAATATTTCAGTATCTTCTACATTCACTAAAATGTCTGACAGCCTTGAGAAGGAGATAATATATTAGTTTTCTCAGCTACCCATAGAAGTACTCATATGGGAGCCTATGTTAGAAGATAAATATAATTGAAAAGATCAATTGCAACCATAGGTGTATGCAGACAGTTCATAAGGGGAGGTTACAGGCTCAATGGGAAGTGGGGTTACAGAGCTATGACTCACATATTCCTATGTTAATACACATTTTTATATACATTATTATATTATTCCTATATTACTATGTATGTTTATATACAAAATTTCATCGCAAATGGGGGGTTACAAACCCCATCGACATCCCCCTGTGTATGCCAGTGATTGCAACATACAAGAGAAAAAAAAAAATTGGAACACTGTACTGGCCTATAATATCTATCTACTCGTATACATCACCGTATTCACTAAATACGACAAAATGTATCTGAAATTACAGGTGTTGGCGGTATTTGCAATATATCAGCCCTGTTCAGTTTATATTGCTTAGCATTCTCAACATATGAAAATTTATTTCCCGATACTTTCTTCAGATAAGAAATAGTGAAGTCATTTTTATTTATGGTGTTCATTATAACTTGACATACAAGTTTTATTTGTATATGCCTTTTAAATGCTCAGTTTAAAGCCAATTATAGCACATTTTCGAATTTGTTTTAGGTAATATAACTTCAAAAGCAAACACGAATGCATGATCATTTTTCTCAGCCAATCTAATCGTTGATTGCATAATTTCTACTAATTTAAGCTTGGTAAATATTATACCTAAAATTCAGTTTTTCTTACTAATTTTGGTTTGTGTGCAGAACCCATTCTTTTTAAATCCAATTGAACACTCGAATTTTTTGTTATACATTAAAGTTGGGAGTGGGGTTTATTTCATTGGTCTGTAAACGGCTGTTTCCAAGAAATAGTAAGAGAAGTTTCCTTTTCTTAGTTATGTTAGGTGAAATGGGTGGAAGTGGCTAGAGGCTAGCTAGGTGGTGAATAATATTTCAAATCTATTTTTCCCTCTGTACGGAATTCCACTTTAAACCTCTACTTGTTAGGTCACTTAAATAAATTAAAGCACATTTTATACAGCTTATGCACAAAAAAACAATCTCCCTGAAAACAGTTCCTTTCTCAATTATCTTTTCAAGAAACCTCTAGCATACGATGAGCTTTAACCGCATTCGGACCAACAAGTTCAGCGTTCGAATCCCCTTGTATGCACAAGTAATCGTTTTTTATAATTTCACCCGCTTTCCAAATCATAAATTACATTAAATAAGACATCTTTCTGAAAGCGATGCATATTTTTTCATTTTTTTTTAAGAATATTTCACTTTTTAAATCTATTTTTAAAAAGTAATTGAAATCCACGACTTCAGTCCTTATTCTCTCCTAATAATTTAAAGAAAAAGTTGAATCTTATCTGCCTAGGTCAAAAGAGCATTTTTTTTTTCAAACCTTGTGAATATTTAACTCGAATTTTAAACAGAAGGACGACTCTCCTAAAATCCCACACAACTGACTCTTGTATTTTTAGGAAATTTTGGCAGGACATCTAGAGTTTTAGCATTAATGCGGCTTACATTTATCCACAATAAAACACATAAAACTGCGGGAAATCTTCTGGGGGTTGCTGGCCCACCCTGGCCTTTACCTACTTACGCCTATGGTTTAGTGAGAGGTACAAATTAAGAAAACTAATATTAAAGTTTCATTCTGATTTCCACCTGCGGAACATTTTCGGCATTAAAAAGAATCAAAACCTACCTCAGAACCACTTAAGAGCAAGTACCCTTGAGCAACTTCGTTGTTTTGTCAATAAAGAAAAACATTAACTTTTAAATATAAAAACATACTGCAGAAAACTTTTAATGAAAATGTCATACTCGATTTTATCAAAAGGGAAGGAAGAATATGGAGTTCATGTACAAATAAAGTAGTTAATAGTGAAGTGTTAAAATCCCAATGAATTACCATCATGATTACTTGATGTTATGTTTGCAATATCATGTACATAAAATATAAACAAGGTATTTCTATCTTTTGATGAAAAATAAGTTTTGCGATGTTTTTAAAACAATTCTAGTGGAAAGAGATAAGATAGCCCAGGTATTGGACACAAGATACGTCACTGATTTACACAGTTTGCAAATTTTACTTTTGAGTCGCAAGTTTCTATGTATGTTGTACAAAAAGTCAAAGGAATATCGAAAACAAACAAAGGAAGGAAGCCAACAGCAATAACTTTGCAAGCTAGTGTTGCCAACTGACAAATTTATAGAAATTAGGCATATTTGGCGAGAAATAGGACTCAACAATATCTGAGCCTATCAAATATAAAATCCTCTTTAAAAAAATTCCTCACTCCCACACCATCTTGTCTTTCGATTTTTTAGTGTCGAAAGTGAAACTACAAGATAATGGTATGGGGTAAAGCCATGGTATTTTGGGACATGTTTAAAATTCAACAAACCATGATATTTCATGTATCATATTAAACTAACAAATGATCCACTAAAACCTTGAAAACCCCACAAGCAGGAGTGACATATTTCATGTTTTTTCTGTCCTTCCGTAATGACATACATTTTTCAATATACATTTTTTATACTGCAGGAAAATTTTCATACCATTTCAGTTAAAAGTAGTATTAGGCCCTTTTCTTAAAATGACTTACGAAAAACATTGCAGTTTAATATTTTGAAATTGTAGAAAACATTGACCATGAATGTCGTTCTTCCGTAACATTTTGAATACCATGGCTTTACACTAAAACTGTCAGTCGGACACCATATTAGGCAACTCATATCACCATGTATAATTAAAATGTAACTCAATGCAGAATTAATATGAATTCACATATAATAGAAATCAATGTATAATTAATAGGACCCAATATGTTTAGTGAATTTAATGTCTAATTAATAAAAATATAAATAAGAATTGCTGTAGTGGGACCTATGTAAAATGAATAAAAAATTATTATTTTGCGGGATTCTCAAACTTTTATAGTACTGTGTAAATTTATCTCAAAACATCCCAAACCAATCACTAACAAGAAAACAGTATTTACTAAGAAATACTTAAAAATGATCAATTTTAAATATTGTGATTATTTTGAAAGACGACAGGTATCTAGTGTATCACAATTTAGAAAAATACAGAAACTTCTAGAATAAAAGAAACAGGCATAACCTAGATGGATTAAGATAACTAGATCGTTAATACCCAAGGAAGCACTCCAAAAAAGGACAGAAACTTCTGGAACATTCCGAAAGGTTCTAGAAGTATTGAAGCTTGATCTTCAATATCTCTTCATGAGAAAGCATGTCTTATAGACTTTACCAATATTTCAACAACATGTTACTATTTGTTTGTTTTTTGGTTTTACGGCTCAAAGACTACAGTGGTCATGCTGCGCCGGGACCTACTGTTTTCCGAGGAATCCGAACCTCTTAAGGCCTAGGGAACCAAACCCCGGACTACAGTGAGCAGTGCGATCTTTATGAGATCTCTGAGTAAGCGTTCTTTGCACTGCTGGGAGTCGAACCCGGATTAGCAGCACACTAGAGAAAAAGCAAGTACTAACACTGCGCCACCAAGAGGGCCAACAATTTCACACAAAATACATATAATCAAAAAAAGAAAATCTGCAGTAATCCATTTGCTTCTTTGTTAAGCCTTCATATTTGGAATGAATAAAGAGTATTTGACCCTAAAATCTGTTCCTTTTTTTTTTTCACGATTGTAATATGAGGTGAGGTAGAAAGTTTTCTTTCACAAGATTCGGCCATATATTATATGCATCAGCTATTGTTGCTGTGTCCATTCAGAGGGCATCTGGTCCAATAGATATTGGATTTAACTACAGTATGTAGTTTTTATACTGTCTGTACCAGTGGTACCCAATTGGTGGTCCGTGGACCACTGATGGTCCAAGAGACGGGTCAGACAAAAAATACTTATAAAAATTATTTATTAAATATTAAAATTAAATATAAAAATGAAATTGATGGTATATTTGTAGTATTTTACAATCTGATGGAACTTCAGAAAACGGTTCATATTAAAAGTAATTCGTCTTAAGCAGGTTCGACTGTATTGTCATTAATTTTTTTTTCCGTTTATTCTGTTTTTTTCCAAAGAACGGTTTTATTAACACATTTCCCCCAAAAAATACCCTACTCCCTTTTTTATTAAGGCCTTGCTGTCAACTCGTAAGAATATTTTAAAGTGGTCCACAGGTATAATTGAGGTGAAAAGGTGGTCCGCAGCTTAAATTGAGTTAGGAACCACTGGTCTATACAGACTGTAATCCATAATTAGATGGTCAATTCCATAATCCCAACCGGAAGACTCAAAGCCTTCGTATTGGATAAGAGGACACATTGTTCTCTTTAATATGTAATCATGATAAAAATTACCTTTTCCAAAGATACTTGAATAAACTTCAAAACTGTTTTAATTACTATTAGGTCCCTGATCCAAAATAATTTTTTTGAAAGAATGGCCTGCTATATATATATATAAAAGCATCTACACAGGTCAATTAGCTGTTCCACCTTGTGTTTACTGGCAATTGTGGCTTCAGATTCTAAAAATTCACCAAGCCATCTTGCAGGGAAATGGTGCTTTCTAAAATAGTACTGTACTTTTATGACCTGTTACATAAGGACTCCAGGTACACTACCCCCATTTTGGCCACACTTTAGAATTATCCCGGTCACCAAAGGTGCTAATTTCCGTCTCTGATAACCGTTCTCAGATGACGTCATGGATGAACGTTTTGCGAGTCATGAATTTTTCTAAATGTTTTGAAAAAAAACTCACCAATGTTGTGGCATGAAGTTTGCTGAACTCGGAATAAGGACTGTTGAGGTTTCATTCCTTTGATGGGAATGTGTCCTGTTTCTTCTTTCATCGGGTTAACTACTGCTGCCGTACAGAGGCGAAGTTTTTTCGGGCTTCATTATAAAGTCAATTGTGGATTTGCGCCCTGACTTTACTCTGATGGTTTTTGAGCAGCGGGGAGGGGACCTCCCCACTAGACTTTCACTGATTCAGGAAAAATACTGATTCGAAAAAAATACCTTTGTGTACAAAAGAAACATGGCCGCTATCAAAAGTTTATTTTGGCAATGTTCCAAGATACAAGCCAGGCTTTATGTATGCTACGATTCACGCACAGGTGCAATGCTTAGAGCTCTCAGATTCAATTTTAAGAGTATAGCATGAGTTTTGGCGACGAAAGGAGCTTGGCACCTGAGATAATTCTAAAGGTTTACCAATATTTTTTCTTGCAGTTATTTCCCATGATGGTCATTTCTGTTCAGTTCATAAATTTTACAAAACGCAATGTGGTTTTCATACAGTCATTAAATGTTTTCAATAGTTTTAACTTAATGTACATTTAAAGTAGTTTTTATATTTATAGACTTCATATCGCAAGAAGGAAATAAAATTTTCTGAGGTAACTTCCCATGGGCTATCTTCGTTTAATTTGTGCACCTTCAACTAAGGTGTTTTACTATCGTCATTAAATATTAAGTTTTTGACATCTATACAATGAAGGATGAGGCTCTTGTGGCCTTTTAGATGAATACGAACTGGAGAGAATAAAAATTAAACTTAGAAGAGCTTATAGACCATGTGGATAGAATTGGGGCTGACCTCTCCCCCCCCCATTATTTTCCTTAAGTTGGCAACCTTAAATACGATTAGATTCGTATGAGTGATATGGCCACAAAATCTTAGCTTTAAATACATTGACTAAAAACAAGAGCATTGTGACAAATCTTTGATAATGCAAGATAATATCATAAACTTAAAAATAATAATATGGTGACCAGCGATTGCGAACATAAAGGATCAGTGTGCTGTTTTAACAAATGGGCCGATGGCACCCGATACAAAACAGGGACCTCAAATTTGCAAATTATATATGTACTATAGCTTGATTAATACAAAAAATAATAAATTTAAAAGTTAATGTAAAACAGGGGGCCAAAAAACGATCGAGAAATTGGCTCACCGAATCCGTGAAGACGATACACTGTAGACGAATTTGTTTTACTCATTTAAAATTAATAGAAATTATTTATTATTGTAAATATTACCTCCTTTGTGCTTGATGAATACTTGAAAAATTATAATATTTAGATGCAGTCGTCGAAAATACACGAATATAACGCGAACACATGGTTACAACACAAAATAGAACCGCAACAGTAAAGAAAAATTGTGTAATGTTTAGTGTTGCCGGAAAATGTATATGGAGAAAAAGGTTAATGTGTAATGTGTAGGGATGAAAAATTGATTTATGCGTTTGTTTATGAAAGTGTTGGCCGCAAGAGGGAGAATAGCTTGATATTCCCGGTTCTGCTGGTGGGGAATTTTAGAAAGTATACTGAGAGCTATTGGAAACCATAATAATAAAACGGTCAAATGAAGAAATACGAAGCGGACAAAAGGAGTCCTTGAAGGAGATAGTTTTGTTTATTGGGGTAACTGAAGGGGGGGGGGGGGATCGTTGGATCCTAAAGGGAGTTTAGCTCTCCCTAAAAAATCGGAAATTAATTGGTGGAGGGGCTATAACTCTCCCCATCAAAGGTTCGTAGCCTTCCCTACGGGTGTGGGGGAGGGAGTAGTTACAACAATGGTCTTAATCTTATCTGAAGAAATAATTCTTTCAGAAGAGGGGAAGAGCCTTTGAAACAGAGGATTAAAGCTTTCGAAAGAAACTTTACCACTCGAACATAATTAAAATCTGTTTCAATTCTACTTATTTCATATCAGTTTACTGTTTTAATCAACAAACTAGTATGACCACTGAGCTAAATTACAACTGGAGTGCGGACTCCCTATTTAACAGCTCAGGGGTACCTGAAGCCAGGTTTTTGCTGCAAAAGGACACACTTCGTAAACGAGTTGGGCAAACAATCCGTAAGCGATACTGAAATCGAATCCCATTAATAATACCGGCTGTTAAAAAGTTACATTTAATTTAAAGATACAATATTTCACAACTACTGTGTGCATAGGCATAACTTAGCACCTAAAAGGAGGCTATTCTAGGCGCTATACTTAGGAATTAAATATAGCGTAAACTGAAAACACAAAATTGAAAAAGTACGATTTTGCCTCCTTTCTAAAAAAATTGGAGGCAAGCGCCCTCCTTTGCCCCTGTCATATTACGCCCATGACTCTGTGTGTTTTAGATTAGTTTTTATATTCTGTGTGATATCAGGATAGCCAGAACAGATAGGTATGTCCATCAGATTGAGATAGTTCACTTTGCCTTGTAGGGTTGGAAGGTTGTGACGTCAGCAGTGCGACTTGTGTTTCTGCTCTGCCTCTCAAACGTGCGTTTCCATTTGGTTTCCTTCATTTTTCAATTCTATTCAATTTTTAATATTTGCTTGTGTTTTTTGTTTCTTATTTTATATGTTGTTAGTATTATTCATTACTTCTTTGTTTATTTTGCAACTGTTCTAATACCATGGTATGCTTTTACAAACTGCTATCGCAGTGAAAAGAGTAATGTTTCTTTACACCTTAAAACATGATTTTATTTGCTTTTTAAAAGTCATTTCTATATGTACAATTTCCCTTACCTGGACGCTATCTGGACGCAATGATTATGGAGCTATAAATAGTGTTATTGTACGTTTTAATGTAGGTGCCTGAAATTTGTTGCATCTAATATTGTGTGCAATTTTATATATTTTGATAATTAGTAAAACATTTGCTTTTGCATTAATTTCTTGATTTTTAATTCACTTAAGTACAGAGCCGTAAGCAGCCTGGGGCGAATGGGGCTCGGCCCTGTCCCTAAAAATACCTTTTGGGTTTAATATTAACATTGAAAATGTTTTTACGGAGGTCAATTTAAAAAAACATGTCATTTTTTTTCGTTGCGCCTTAATAAAGGTAGGAGGCTGTTATTGCCACTTTATTGTAGTTGTATCAATAATATAATTATTAGCGGGTTTCGACGGGTATTAGGATCATCCTGCGTCAAATTAACCAGTGCATAAACCCTTGACGTCATGGATTTGACTAATTTCTGGAATATTTATTCCTTATCATCTACAATATTTTTTTTTTTTTTTTCCTGTTGCCAATTTTCGAGTTTCCAAAATGTCCTAAAATCTGCTCATCGCCGAAACTTAAAATGCAATTTGCAAGCTATTCGTTTCAACTACAAAGCTAGACATGGTATTATTTTAAAGCATGTAAAGAGGGATTCCATTTGATATATAACATACATGGTGTTTGAGTAAAAAAAATTGGCAGTTTAACAAAATTTTTATTTTGCAATTTTTAAAAATTGAAATTTTTTAAATTTCTGAAAAACTTCACACATATTGGTACATATTTACTGAAAGCACAGTCAAAATTTCAGTATGGTATTATTCCATCGAATCATATAAAAATTGAATTTCTTTACAAGTAATGTAACGAGATTCAAGTTAAAAAATCTTGTTACATTACCTGTAAATAAATTCAATTTTTATATAATAAACACCTAACCGGAAATAGTGTCGGCACTTTGGTCTTTGCTTCAAAATCTTAACATTGTACAAAGCAGGCAGGCGTGCTCTAAGTATTGTAACTTGTTGGTTTTAATGAATGACTTCGTGACGGAGATTATTTAGTAAATAAAACGCTGGATGATTTAGAAATAAAAGAAGATTAGCACTGTAGTGCATTATATTTTGACTTTTATGAATTGTTGGAATTGAAACAACCAGCAACACAACTTTCATTATTACTATTTTGGCTATTGAGTTGTATCAATGATTGAACAAGGCTAAACTTTTTCGGAATTTAGAAAACAGTTAAATATACCTTATTGACAAATTTAAAAATAAAATTGAGTAATAAGCAATTTACTATGGTTGTCAAATAATATACAACTCATAATTACTATTTTGGCTATTGGTATATTATTTGACAACCATAATAAATTGCTTATTACTCAATTTTATTTTTTAAATTTGTCAATAAGGTATATTTAACTGTTTTCTAAATTCTGAAAAAGTTTAACCTTATTCAATCATTGATGCGCACGAATGTCTGTCGCGTCAAGATCCACCTAATATTCTAAATTTTAACCTTTTAAATTTTAATAAGCATAAAATTAAACTTGCGATTATAACGACATTTAAAGGGATAGGAGGGGGGACAATAACCAGAGACCTGGCGCAAAACGTTTTCTTTTCTTTTTTTAATTATTTACGGGAACTATTGAAGAAAATGCGAGCATGATAAATCCGTTAGCTTTTAGCTCTTGAAAAATAGTTTGTGGGAAGGAAAGGGAGTTAGAATTAGTTAGGGGTCTTGTAAATCCTGAACCATGCCCTTCAAAGATGGCCAGATTTTTGACACTGTAACAGATATCTTACTTACAAATAATTCACTAGGGACTTCAGAATGTCGAATAGAGTCTAACACTGACAAGTTGAACCCAGAAGTTGGTAAACTGGGTTAACTTGGAACTGATGGTTAATTAAAATGGGATACAGGTAGCAATACAGGGACCTTTGTTCAAGTTTACACAGACTCTGCCATTGCTATTACATTTAGCAAGAAATCGCAAAAAATTGACTATCCATCGCGTAGCTTCCCCAACTGCCCCACCCAAAAAAAATCTTTTATTGACAGTTTCGTTAGAACTAATCTCCTCAGCGTTGAACTGTAATAGCCTAAGATTATAGTCAGGTTGAATAGAATTATTATTAGATATCAAAAATGAGATCGTTATCACAGAGTTCGACTATAGTCGTATTGTTTTTCCTGTCTAACTGTAATTAAGCGAATTGTTAAATTAAAATAGCGCTGATGAAAGGGTTTTCTTCACACTTCGGAAAAACTTCTTTTCAACACATCCCATATCAAGATCCTTTGTTTACAACAAAGGCATGTCCTACAGCTGGATTGGCAGTGCTTTGCATAGGCGTAGTTATATGAGCCCGTGGGACTCGACTCCCCAAATAAATTCCAACACGGGTTTGAGCCCCCTCAATAATTTACTGATATTTAAAAAAACTTACAATTCTTGTTTATGAAAATGCTTTTATGAATTTTCATACAATAATTATTGTTTTAAAAATATTTTTTATTTATTTTTTAATCCTGATCATGCACTACAGTTCTTCCTTCTAACCCGAACACTGACATAACGGCTTCCCCAATTCCCGTTGGTGACCAGCTGCAATACTTTCTGCATCTTATGAAGGTTCACACGGAAATCACATAAGCTCCCGACCTCCTGAGGGAATCCTAAGAAACAATGGGGTTTGACCAAAAAAGAAAACAGCAGCCCAGAGACAACTAAGGCGGGTATGGGCATGTGGTCACAGACGTAGAGTTATACGAGCCCCTTGGGCTCGATCCCCCCACCACACTTTCGGGGAAAGATAGGGAAAAAGGAGATAAGCGCTCTGAACGCTAAGTGAAAAATCACCATATGTTTGGAAATGCCTGTGGTTGTACCTCTTGAACTGCTCACTCTCTCTCTCACACGCACACACATATAAAGGAATGGGTTCCCCCCACAAGTAAGATATTACAGATTTGTCTCAATATTTCAGTCTTTTTAAAACTCAGGTCCTACTTAACATTAGGTGGCCACATACGCTGATTGAACATATAATATTAAGTAGAACCAAGTTTTAGCAAAGTATATGCGTCAACGTAGAGTTTTTTAAAATTGTAGGACGACGACCAGGCCTGTAGCCAAGCCAGGGCCAGCCCCAATTACTCCATGCTTGTGCCCTATCGAGTTATTTATATACATGTAGGAAAATAACACAATGTTAAAATATTGAAAATTATTAAAAATTAATAATGTATAAAATTATTTTTATGTATATTTGTGTGAACAGTTTTTATATAATTCCTCTTCTATACAATTTCACCCCTCCATAAAATTTAAAATACAAATCTTGATATATGCTAATATTGCAGTATTTGTAGTTGCAATAAACTAAAAAAAAAAAAGGTACCAGAAGAGCATTGAATTCATTTGGGTTTGTAGTGACATAATGTCTAAATCTCATATCACTTCTGATAATCATTTTATACTCATGAATTCCTGAATACTTACCGTGATACGTACCCGGATTTTGAAGTGTTTGGCGCAGTATAGCCCAGATGCTCTTGCGCCATAAAAAAGCCAAACAATCAATCAATCC
The DNA here is from genome assembly GCA_006491805.2 of Dysdera silvatica. Taxonomy (NCBI): domain Eukaryota; kingdom Metazoa; phylum Arthropoda; class Arachnida; order Araneae; family Dysderidae; genus Dysdera; species Dysdera silvatica. Next base: position 46,228,859 of record QLNU02015359.1, on the reverse strand, counting down.
CGGATACTCTATGCTCCATATGCCTGTTGCCACTTCAACTTGGTTACAGGCCTGAGGAGGACCCAAGCACACATTATGTAAATCTGTATATTACAATATATGTAAAATTTCAATTTAAAATTATGGGGAAGTGGGGCTTGGGCCCTATTGACCCATATACTTAACTCTACAACTATAAGCACATGTTCAATCAGGATATACAGGGTGTTTGGAAAATATCTGGCAAAACTTTAAGGGGTGGTAGGGGACACCAAATAAGGCATGTTTGTCCATATCCCCGTGTCCGCAAGGGGGCCGGTTTGGCTGTAGAGCGTAACTACAGTTTACGTTGCTACGTAGCCAATTGCATGAATTAAATGCAATTTTTGATACATAATTTAAGTGAATGAGCTAATAATACAGTAGAGAAAAAGAAATCCGGAATTCAGTTTCCTGATTTTGATCTGTGTTACTGTGTAGTGAAAATAAGCCTAAAACTGCCTTTTTTAACAACCAGAGGGAGTCAGGAACTGTATGTAGTTATAAAACATCAAAACAGATATTTTTGTTCAGTGAATTTTTATCCAAACATTAGCCGTTCGGGCACTACAGCGAATTTAGTATTTGCAACCACCACATTCAAGCTTTTCACAAATGGCTACAATGCACCATTTTAAAAATTTTTCAAATTATTTAATGTCAACAGACGTCGGGCTCTCTCCGACGATTTTTTAAAATCAGTTAAATTCACCGGAATTGTATGTGTAGAATTCATACAATCGCACCTGAAGCGGCGAATTCTACACATACAATTCCGGTGAATTTAAATGGTTATAAAAAAATCGCCGGAGAGAGCCCGACGTCCGTTGACATTAAATAATTTTAAAACTTTGTGAAATGGCGCATTGTAGCCATTTGTGGAAACCTTAAATGGGGTGGATGCAAATACTAAATTCACTGTAGTGCCCGAACGGCTAATTTTTGGAAAAAAATTCACTGAACAAAAAATGTTTATTTTGATGTTCTTCACCTGTTACACATACTTGGCAGTTCCCAACTCTTTTCCAGTGTGCCAAAACAGGCATTTTTAGGCTTATTTTCACTTCTCTTGTTTTGTCATTTAAATTCTCTTGGAGCTGCAGCTACGTTATTGTTCGAATAGTACAACTTCACCAAAAGTGCTTTTTCCGGTAATGTTGACATAGCTCATGAAGTTACAGCTGATCAACTAATATCTTTGAAGTGTCTGCTTTTCTCTTTTATAGATACGAGTAGTCAACATTATACAAATTAGCACAACTATTACTACAGCGCCACCTAGTGATATTATTATTATTATTTTACATAAACGGTGAACTCATCGTTTGAAGTGTCTACTACCCAAATTTCATTCCATTTCGAGCCTTAGAACATGCTCCAGAGCCCACTAAGTAGAGTAACTTTAATTTCACTAACTCTGTATATATTTTTTTCAAGATGAAAAGGTACCAAAAACTCGTACATAAAACGTCCCAGAATAATAACTTGTATAATTATTGCGTATATAAAAGAAATAGTTGGTTTTATCGTATAACGAATTCATTAATGAAAACTTGTGATTATACATGTAAGTTGAGCCAACCTTTTAATAGTATATTATTGAATTCATATAAAGTCAGAACTAGAAGAAATTTCCAGAAGTCATAATTTGATTCGCCTAAACTGGAAATAAGCTTCACCTTTAATCGCACAATTATACTGAAGGTCAATAATTTCTATCTGCATAGCTAGAAGAAGAAGGTATGGTTTAAATCAATCGAATAAGGGTTTATAAATTTTTTTTTTTTAAATCCTGGTTAATTACACAGTTACGTTTACATAGAACAGATATTAAATTTTTGTGTCGCTTAATTTGAGATATTTCCAAACATTTTTTTTCTTGTTGCACTGGGAGAAAGACAGAAACAAAAGATAAAAAGAAAATAATTCTGCAATCCATTCCATCCAATCCAATTTTATTCTTACCTACCCCTGCCATTCCACCCAAAACCCCATCTCATCTCTCTCCATTCCGTGGGGGATAAAACGAACTTTGTTTGTAGGCGCCCCATATGACAGGATGTGCTTGGCTTGGCACTTTCACATACCACAGATTGCTACCACTAATTTAGATCAACGTTTTGGAATAATACATTATGTTTTTTAAACATCCTAAGATCGTACAATGGACCACTAGAGATGGGAACAACAATGTAGCATCCAAATCACAGAACATATACATTTAATTAAACACCTTTTGGATTCAAATTCAATGGTCATAATTTGAACCATATGGTTATTTATATTTTACCTTTGTACACTTTAAATTTCAAGACAATGAATGGGTCATCTGAATAGGATCAATGCTTTAGCATGACCTTTGAACCATGCTACATTCACACACATTCTGCCCAAAACCGTGAACATAACCATCGCGGTGTTCACTTGCACTTGATATGCAAAAATTTATGTTTACATTAGAATTTCCAACCAAAGTTCACAGGAAGACAACCCCTGCATAAAGTACATTGAAAAGAGAGAGAAGCAATCTCTTTTCAATGTCAAATTAACCAAAGAAATTACGATGAATACCATTGTTTTACAAAAATTATTTATTTTTTTCATAGATTAATGAAACTTTTGATTTTATTACATATCTTCAAGTACTTTATAATAAATGGAACTACAATTGATTTTTAATGACATATCTTACACCACACCATTGAATTACATATACGGTAATTGTAATAGATATAACAACGATAAGTGAAAGACAAAATAATAAAACTAACATTACCCCTTATATGAATACGTATTTACCTATATACGTATTTACCTTCCATTATACAAAATAGAGCAGGTCAAGCCAAAAACAAAAGACAAAACCCAATATGTACAATGCTTAAAATCCACTAACTGACTGCCCTTCGATCTCTATCCATATATATATATATATATACACACAATATTACTTCCAATTGAAATCTGTATGTGTATATATAAGAATTATACTACTTGATACTTACAATTTCACTATTTTTTAGCTTTCCTAGTTGCCATTTTGAAGGTTTTAATCTGATATGGTTTAAGTCATTAATAATTACTACTCCTGTTAAAACATTTACGATCCAATTGCATTTCAATTTTTCATTTTTATGATGTATGATTGTGGAGGTTTATTCCCTTATATGCATATAAAATGATTCATATTTTCATAATACATAACCAATTACATTCAAAAATAAATAATCAATATTACAATATGCATTTCAGTATCATGCACTCAAAATAATGACGACAATCCATATATAAGTTATGCACATATACATATATAAACTTTACTCCTTGTTTATGAGACATTATACAGAGCTCAAGCTATATTATGCCATTTGCACTCTCTCTTCTCACAATGAAAATCACCATTAATAATTGTCTGGCCTTTTGCGTAACAGAATTGGGGTTACACTATGGTCAACGCTTGTGATGTGAATGATGACTCTTAGCTTGAGGACAGTCACTATTCCAAGGTTATCAAGAATACGTATGTGGCCATGAATTTTGTTTTTTCAATGCTATATGAAATCATGTATTATTTTTTTGTATAAAAGGTTATTATAAATCTAAAACGAATATGCAGCTTCCATATCAGGCCAAGCGTTAAGCGATTTTATTGAAAAGCCCAAATATTTGCTTTATATATATAGACCATGAATAATTTAAAAAAATACTGTGAGAATCAAGTGCATTCTCTCTCTTAGTGCACGACACCAGATTCCTCATCATTGTTACAATTGTCACAAACTCGCACATTGCGATTCCAACCTCTCAACGGGACTGGGTGACGAGCTTCGGAACAACCGTTGCAAACACCATTCCCACAAGCTCGACAGTGGTGTATCAACAGTTTTGGTGTAAAGGGCTCTTTGCAGACGCAACAATGCGTAAGGAGATGATCGGGCACCCAATAGGTAGGTCTGGCAGTCTCTTTGATGACACCTGAAACGTAACCTAAACATTGATAACAAAATATAAATAATAAAACCCTAAAAATACCAATTATGCAATATTTTAATCATGATATTTTATCATAAAAACGTACAAAATATATAGTGGAGGTAGTAAGCCAAAGGGGTATTACTCTCCCATATCAAAAGAGGAATCATAGATGGATAAATTATAAATACAGTGAAACCTGGTAAAATGACCACCTTGGCAAACGGACCACTTTTTATAAGAATGAAATGGTGGGGCCTAGGTTATGCTGATACAAAAGTCTGTAGTGTATAGTATACAGCACCTGTCTATGATGACCATTGCAGTCCAGTCCCAAAGGTGGTTTAGGCAGAGTTTACTGTACGTACTTTTGAAATGCAGACCTCTACCCCATGCCCAATTCAAAAGAGAACAGGAAAGGAAAACTATGACCCAGAACCCAAACCAGCAACTTTCGGATTACTACCCCAAAACTAGTGACATTACCTGCTCGAGACCACCTATCGAAAACGTTCTTTCAGACTTATATCAAAGGGTTTTTCCTAACTAAAAGGGACCTTACGACAAAATAAACTAAAAGCTACTTTTTTTTGTGTATGCACATTTTCAACTTCGATTAACCAAGACTTCACTTCGATTCAAAAGACAGTTGAATAAACGCAATTTTTTTTGGGGGGATCTGTATTACTGGCTTTTAAAGGTTTGTGGAAATAGCATCAAGATAGAACTTTAAAATCGTTGGTCAAGTAAAGCCCAGGCCACGATTACAACTCAAGGGTCAAATGTAAAGATACCTTTGGAAAAAAAAAAAGGCTAAAGTATGGTATTCAGTTCTTATATTTCAATTTCATAATTTCGTACTAAAATAAAATCAAAATTGATACAATCTATTTTATACAAGATAGACCTACGATAATCTATGACAGCATTCATATCATGAAGAATTTTATTTACCACAAAATAAATGAAATTGGATTTTTCCGCTGTGCATGAGTTACTTATGTGGTACATGGCTTTGGAAATAGAGCCTTTATTCTCTACTGGGGGATATTGATATACCGTGGTTTTACGGCGCAAGGACAGCAGGGGTCATACCGTATCAGGGTTCTACAGTTTTCCAAGAAATATGAATTTCTGCTGCCAAGGGAATCTAATTCTAGATTACGGTAGACAGAAAAATGACATGAACCCTAAGATGCCATTGGGAATCAAACCCAGGTTAGTGGCACAATAGATGAAGGCATAACCATTATGCAACCACAGTGGAAAAACATAGATCCACTGCAGCTCAAGGCAGCGAAGCTACCCCCCAAGGAAATTATGAAGAGGCACAAGGGAATTAAACCAACAAATATGGTCTTTAGCAATGGCTAACCAGCGTAAAATTCATTTTTTCACACAAAACTGACTGAAATGGGACAGTATAGTTTTAAATATAAAAATCTATATAGATTACATAGAATGTATTAAAGATTTGTAACACAGCTTAGGAACATAGTTCTAAGGATAAGTAAAGTTCTATGTTCACAGTCAATTCCGTACTGAAGGTCAGCAAATGTCTCGTTGAAATGTGTCAATATACTTTACCCAATATCATAAACCATTCTTCATAATGTTGCTATTAACCTTTGACGTAGACTAGCTTCATTCGTATTTTCATGTCACATGACTGTATATTGGGTAATGAGTACCATATTAACGTGATCAGCATTTAATCGTGACATATTTACATACCAGCTCAGGAGGAACCAAACCCAGGATAACAGCACATTAGGTGATAGGTGAAAATGTTATCTCTACAGAACCACGGGACGAAGTTCAAAAGGTTATCACATGCTTATTGGAGGTGCTTTAAACGTCTAGTTTTTACATGAAGCAATACCTTACATATTTTCTACTTTCCATATATATATATATATAGCATAATTGAGCTGAAAATGGGTAAGAGAGGGGGCAGGGCATGGGCCTACGTTAAACTTGCACCAAATTATGATTAAGAACTCAAACATATATTGATTGCATATCTGCTGTTACATTCATTAAAATTTTCCATTTCAACGTCAGCTGTTAAATGAACTGTGGACGGCACTACGAGAATTACACACTTTTCTCCAACTTTCCATAATTCATTTCATAGAGCTATTTTTGGAAATAGAAGACTAGTGTGTTACAGCAACTCTAATTTGGCTATTTCCGACGAATATGAGCTAGAACGATTGGTCTGTAGCATTAGAACAGCTGAAATCATCCCGCATCCATTTACTGTAAAATTTTCCTGGTGGTTTCCATGTTCAGCCACAATGCAAATCAGGAAGGAAGGGCCATGGAGTTCAACGTATGCAATCATTTTTATCTAAGAGATTCAATTATCTAAAGCACAACTTTTTCTTCTACGGAACCCATTTCTTTCCATATACCTAGCCACGGAAACGCTCAAATATTATTTGAGGAAAACCTACACAGTTATTATTTCTGTTTGGACATAAATGTAAAAATAAGCAATAACTATAAAAAGACGATAGTTAATACTTTATTTTTGGAGGGCATTGGTTACACAGTTAACTATTACTAACTATAACTATTTACAGTTAGTTAACTATTAAAAGAGCCGTCATTGGGAGGGAATTGCAAAATTTACTGATTTTTTACAAATTCTGACAATACTTTATAAATTGCTCGCAAAAACCCCAGGGTTCGGCAGAAAGCAGAGAAATACTGACCTAAAGGATAATTCACGACTGATGCCACGGTTCCAAGGGTGGTAAACACAGCTTCACCAACTTTACGAACAGTCACTTCTGAAGGTGGAGTATCTCTTGGTGTATCACATTTGTCTAAAATAAAATTTGAAATTAAAAAATCAATATGTGGTGGTAATTTAACAATTAAAGGCTTTGCTAAAAGAACAATTTGCCATAATTCTCTCCAAATTAAGATATTAATGAAAAAACAGGGGGGGAAGCTTTATTCACAGTCCTTAAAAAGACTGGGAACAAAGCTTGCTGCATTATCTTTTATAAAAGACGCATCTTATGCTTATCAATAAGACATCATATGCAACTCATTATCAACTACAGCAAATTCTTCAATTACTTATGGTAAACTACTGAGTATCAGCGGGCAGATCATTCGTGTTCAAAACCAAGCATAAATTTTAAAAAATGAAACAGACAAAAGGCAGTCATAACCGGTTGTTAAAAATAATGTAACTATGCACAATGAGAATTTACCACTTAGTCTGATGCTGACACTCAAATTCGAAAATTTAATCTTGTTTAAATCTTTGGCGTCATTTTAAACTACGGTTCAATTATTCTGTGTGAAAGGAACGGCGAAGCCTCAAAAAATGACAAACTACCTTTAACCATCAAAAAAAAATTTTTTTTTTAAATGTGCTTCAGGTTGCAAACATGGTGTATACCAAGGGCGTCGTTAAGGCAAATTAATTTTTTTAACCAATGCTAACCCAAAACAAATAATTACTTTAACCTTTTAATGTATTAAAAATATTGCATATATTTCAATTCTGGAGGGAGGGGGGAAGTTGCCCCCCCTGCCCCACCCAAACGATGTCTATGATGTATACATATTAGTACGAACGAAGAGTAATCTTTTAAAAAATGTTAACGCTTGTTCATCATTTCTATTACTTTACTTGAATATGATCAGTTGTAGTAGTTGTGGCACTCAGTACTGCAGATAATCGGGAGTTCACTATATTTAATTCACACTAAATTTTGTATATGGTGTTTTAAACCTGGTGGGTATTTTATAGTTGGGATCTCTTGCCTGTTCTGCTGGAGACAAGAATTCCAACGAACATACAAATCATACTACACATGGTTGTAAGATATTACCCTTCTCAGGGATAACACAATTGCCAAATAATGGTCAACACACAAAGCCACCATGGCAAGTTCTTTTTTAATTTTTGATACCCACACACGAGCTTAAACTAGAGCAGTGGTTCCCAACCTGGGGGTCGCAAACTGGTTTCTGGGGGTCATCACAACTATTTTTAGTTGCAATTATTTTTATAAGGAATTTCATACCAAATGTTTCCAATGCTTTTATATTTCAACATGGCTACATTGCAATAGTTAATGGTTGTTTTTATATCTATATTACATAATCAGAAATAAGACTGCTATAAATCCTTAAAAATTAATTTGGAAAGTGACAACTACGAAATTGTGAAAACTAGAAAAAAAAAAAAAGGACGAATATAATGTACACATTTGGCATTATTAATGATTGTATTACTAATGTTGTGCATTACTACGTTGGGCACAACTAAGGTCATGCTACGTCAAGACCTTTGGTTTCCCTAGGAAACCAGACCAGACTTGAATGAGTAGGAAAAAACAGCATGTGCACCATGTTACCATTAGAATTGGCCCCAGGTTGTCGATTACCTCTACACCACCCTAGGGTATTGGTAGCACCCATACAATGCAAAGTCTACCTTAAAACTTTATTTAGACAAGGTGGTAAGCCTTCTCTTCCTTTTTCCTTTTAATTCCTACGAGCGGATGTATATTTTTTCACAAAAGACCATTTTTCTCATCTTTCTGCTATAGTTTCTTAATCCCTACCTATGTTTTACCCTTCTTAAGTTCTCTCTCTGTCCTAATTTCTTAGAATTCCCTATAATATACTCTTCTCCATTTAGCGGGGTTCTGTCCAGTGCTTGCCAACAAGCATTGTTCCGTTTTTTCCTGACTGCGTGTGCGCCAACCAATTACACTTACTTTCCTTGCTTAGTTATTTCTGACTCAAGTTTTTGGTCGCAAATACTCCATGGTTCTATTTTCACACGATTCCTACTAATAGTGAGGGAGAAAAAAGCTCCCTTTTTTCCAGGTTTTTCCCAAACTTCACAAATAAAATTCTCTGACCAAGCACAAGTAATTTTTAACTGAACTTTGGTTGCAGGGGAAATGGCTTTATGTTCATGGAAGATATAGCTGTTCAAAACAGTAGTAAAGAAGGGTTTCCCTGACTTTTCCAGATTTGACCAAGGAATCTTGTTTTTGCCTGACTTTTAGAGATGATGTCAAATTCTACGACAATTTCATGCTGTGTGGGAAACCTGTATCAGTTCATTTTTTCAAACTGGCATTAATGATTCTGCCCAGCAAGATGGACATGATCAGTTATTTCAAAAAGCATAAAACCACTCATTTCCAATGCCTTTAAACCTTCTTGATGCATGTAAATTTCGTGATGTGCGTTGGAAAATTATACTGATGCCTTATACAATTTCATCTGTCTACCTAGTGAGAGAGTATTTTCTTCTTTGATACATCCAGTTGAGGATGGCACTTGTCCAGTAGGAGTCAGTTCTTGAAATATGTATGTTCAGCTCACTGTCATTTGAAGACTCGAATTTAACAACTATGTTTTCAATTCTTACTTGTTTTCTCAATCCAAGTATGGCACTTTTTCACCTTTCCCAGCTGAGCATAAAACAAAGCCCAACAGTAGTATTTCGTGGTGACACTGTTTACTTGGAATTCACGTCAGTCGATTCCAAATGGAAGACAGCAACGTTTATCCAATGCATGAAAATATGTTCCACAACATCCTTATTATTATTTAACACATATTCTACACATAGTGCCACATCGATCTTTACACTTATTAAACTCCATTCATTGAGAAGTCACCATTTTCAAATTCGTTCGTTTCTCAGCTTCCAAAATATATTCTGCCAATAGATGGTGCTGCTTACACAACAAGCATTTGTATATTTGTGGTTTTACAGCTCTAGGAGTACAGTGGTCATGCTGCGCTATGATCATCTGTTTTCTGAGGAATCCGAACCTCTTAAGGCCTAGGGAACCAAACCCTGGACTACAGTAAGCAGTGTGATCTTTATGAGATCTCTGAGTAAGCATTCTTTGCACCATTGGGAGTCGAACCCGGGTTAACTGCGCACTAGATGAATACATTACCATACTGTGCCACCATAAGGCAACAACAAACATTAGTATGGAACAACAACACTATGTTCATTTGAAATTCACGCCAGCCAGTCAATGACATAGGACAGCAATGCCCGTCTGAAATGTATTAATTATGCCTTACAAAATTGTTCCCAATCTTTTCTAGATATTTTAAGAATATACCCTTATACTCCTTCAAATTGTTTAACTTTTGCATGGCTTTTATTGGAATGTGTATTATTCGCTAGAAAGGGTAGTAAATGACAAATATGCAATTAAATTAAGTACTGAAAATGCAGCACTCACCACTCCCAAAGCATAAATCACAAACTCGAACAGGTGATGAGCCCCAGCCAGGAACAGGACGTGTTTTAGAAGAACAGGCTTTACAGAAAACTCCGCCACACATTCGACAATGATGCTTTTTGTCAATAAGTCCAAATTCAAGCCCACAGCTACATTTCTGTACAGAAAACAGTTTAACATGACCATCAACAACAATTTAAAATATGCAAAAATAAGTAAAATTTTAATCTGTGATTTCAAATTTTATTTCTAGCCCATAGATATCTTATCCATATGAAAAATAGTGATTATTCTATAGATATGTTATCTGCATGAATGTTGGCTGGTTGGATTTTTATGGTGCACGAACAGCAAAGGTCATTCTGCACCAAACTATCTATATGAAAAATAGCCACTACATTCTGTAGACATTTTACATTCACAGAATAGCCTGTTTACTTAGTATCTTACCTGTATGGAATGACCATCACTCCATATAGAATTCCTTTTTACCTGTCCTATCTTTTTATCAGAAAGTAATAGTGAACTTTCAGTAATCAAATACACTTTATAAAAATAGTTTAAAACTGAAGGCAATCATGCTTTGAAGGGGTGGGGAGGGCTCACCATCACACTTGAATTTGGCATCCAATAGGACGGGGCGACTTGATCGGCAACCCAGCTGGTCAAAAACTTGGTGGGTTTCGCACTAATGTTCGAAACTACCTCAGAAACAGCAGTAAATCCATCAAGAACGTACTGTGCAGTGTTCGGATTTTGAGAAACATCATCGTTGTCCTGAAATAATTAAAGCATCCTGAATCACAGAAGCCAATCTGAACTGAAGTGTTCACTAAAATACAATTCATAAGCTTTCATGATATACAAAGAGCCCCATAATGCATTTAAAAATTGTACCACTAAATTGTGCAGAAAAATAAAAAAAAACCTCTTCACAAAATTCAAAATACACTTCAGTGAATAAATGTACAGTCAGAATCTGTTTAGTTACCTTTGGCCAAACGTGACATATTTCTGTTTGTACAGTCGTTTCCCATGGATCTTTGTTACCATACCAGTACTGTCGGCTGCGATATATTATACCACATTTGGAGCATTCCAAAAGATATCTGAACGATTTAAAGCAAAAAAAACCCAAAAAACAAAAAAACATGTATTTAAATTAAGCTTAATATATCAACACTTTGCTCAGTTGATACATTGTATTAACACATATTCAAAGTATACACAATTAGAATATATATGTTAAACAGAACCAAATTTAGGCAATGATTAAGAGGGGGAGGTAGACACAATAACTGTTCCTTATCTTCATCCTCCCAACAGCTTATCTTTCTACAGCATAACTTTCATCTGCATTTACTTTAAAAATGAATACTAAATCCAATTTAGCAATGAATACTAAATTCAATTTAACAATGAATACTAAATTCAATTTAACAATGAATACTAAATTCAATTTAACAATGAATACTAAATTCAATTTAACAATGAATACTAAATCCAATTTAACAATGAATACTAAATCCAATTTAACAATGAATACTAAATTCAATTTAACAATGTAAGATATTATCCTTCTCAGGGCTATAATGGAGGGACCCTGATTCAACTCCAGGATGGGGACAGCATATTTTTCTCCTATAAAAAAAAACAAACCACCCATTCCAGTATGAGCTTTAAACATCGGTGTCAAATTTATCTGTAATCAATTTAACAATAAATACTAAATTCAATTTAACAATGAATATTAAATTCAACTTAACAATATGTATTAAATTTAATGATGAACTTTAAATTCAGTGTTGTAAAACAACAGTTAAAATTAACAACCAAAGCAAGGTATGCTATACAGAACATCTATGCATAGGATTTCAAAAAAGGGTGGATTTTGGATGGAAACAGATTTTTCTCGCCTAAAGAGACAATAATATGGTTCAAATGAGGGTGGGGGTGACCTCTGACCCTTGTGAACGGCCTTACTATAGCAAATATTCTACTCACCCGGACCATGCATACTGGGCTAAGCCTAACCAAGATGCATCATTAGATTCGGTTGTCTGTGGGGAAACTATTTTCTTTTCGCCACGATCCAAGCATGCCTGAAAATAAAACCATTTTTTATGATTACATTAAGTTACATAAATTTTGAATTGTATACTTCTCTACTTAAGAACTTCAACATCCAGCATATATGAAATACACCAGTTTTTAATAATTAGCAATATATATGTACAATGAATGGTGGTCTGCAAATTAAACCACAGTCACTACTTGTATTCATATTCCTTCCTCAATGTGTGCATTATATTTATTTAAAGATCTCCCTTCAGTTCATGGTCATATTTAACAAAACTAGGATAGAAAATGACCTCTAAAATGCAACTAAATGTTTTTTCCTTATTCAGCTGAGATCATTGCCACAAACGATGACATTCCAGATTGTCACAGATCTATTTTCCACGATTCTTTTGATAGTCCAAGAACCAATTTTTTTTTTATTTATGTATTTTTTAGTTAACTGAAGTGGAGGGGGGGGAGTCAAAGAATGAAATCTCAACTATTCACCCAAATCTTCATTCAATCCTAACCTTTCTTGTGGCATTGTAATTTCCACGAACATCATAATTATGGTAAATACGTTAATGGGAAATTATTATACATCCAATTAACTGAAAAATTAACTTAGAAAATGCGCGTTAGCTTACCTTGCACAGAAAAACCTTATTTTCGAATTGATATTGATAAACACAATCAGTTGATGACGTATGCATAATTCCATCTTTGGAATGATTCATGCTGTTACTACATCGGGCTCTGTTCAAGGAGAAAGTAAAAACACAAGTTTCAGGTATGGGAGGAAAGGAGATGGCAACACTTCCTAACATTATTTGTAAATTAAAAGTCCCACAAAACCTTCATAATCAAATATGGTGAAATATCTAATGAAGATAATAAATCACACAGGCGACGGAATAAAAGGAAATCTTTAGTTTTACAGCCCTAGACAGGACCAATGGCTTAACATGACCTTTATTGGTATTTCATAATCCAAAGCCAGAGGACGTTAAGCTGCGCGAAGACCTGCAGCTTTACGAGGAATCCAAATTTCTTTTCCTCTAGAGATCCAAACTCTGGACTACGGAAGATTCGAGAGTAAGAGCAGCAGTATAACAATATAAGGCCAAAGGCACATGAAATTTATACGGAAACGTCTTTCTATCAGAAAATTTTGAAAGCTTTTTTCTAAAATTTATAAATAATTTTCCTTCCTTTTGGTATCGGCATAATTTCATGTCACTTTTTTCCATGCTGACAACTGGCAGTATATTTTCATATGACTTTCTTTAATGATAAAATACCTTTATGGGCAATTCTACCAAAAGTGAATCCAAGAAGTCAAAATTTCAAATAATACCAGTGTAGCTATATCATACATCGTTTTAAAGCTTGAAATCTCTATTTTCTACATATGCTTTCAATTTTTTTAATATATATCAAGATAAAAAAAAATCACTCAGAAGTGTAAGTGCATAAAATATTTAAAAATTAGTTCTTATGAAACTAATATTTCCCCTGCCCATTTTTAATACAAAAATAAACAGAAATTAACCGATTCTACATTTTGTATAGCTGATATCTTACAATTATATGCAAGAATTATATTTTTTGACAAAAAGAAATTTCAATAGTTTTAAAATTTATATTACTAGAATCTTTACGTTACGTCCATAACAAAAATAAATCACAAGTTACCACAATCTTTAAAAAATCAGTGAACGTTAAAATCCTTTTAGGTGTTCTTAGCTTTTCTATAAGTAAATTATTTGCCATAAATTAAATTCTTCCAAGTTTCTACTATTTACAGTTACATATTATTTCCACAAGTCAGATCTACTAAAGCTTTACTATTTCTAAAAGCTCAAAATCTTTTAAACGAACATAGAAAAGTACATTTTAAAAAATCATACATTCAGAGAATTATATGACTTAGTATGATGATGTGGAATTCACATTGTTTTCTGAGTTACATCCATAACAGGTGTTTTCTTTTTCATAAATTTTCATAATAGATGAAACTTTACATAAAATGGGGATAACGTACGTACCACAACAGTCTATTTCGAAAAAAAATACTTTTTTTTAATTGTCCTGAGTCTAGCTATGGTGATTTAAAGCCTCCAATATGTTACGTCCGTAATGATGGAATTGCCCTTATGTATATTGTTATTACTTAATCTTGGTAACGATTTACTGTATGAAATTTATCAGTTAATCATTATTTATTAATCAATCTTGTAAATACCGGAGCTGTTTACAAGATTGATTGTCATGACTGCGAAAAATGCTACGTGAGCCAGACACGAAAGGCACTGCGATTTAGGGTCAAGAAACACGAAAATTATGTACGAAAACAAGAAGTGCTTAAATCTTCTATCACCCAGCACTGTTGGAATCAAAACCATCGTTTCTCCTTCCAAGATGCCCGAATAATTGAACGCGTTTACTTTCCGTCGAACCTTAATTTCTTCGAAGCTTCCCACATATTTCAAATGGGCAATGGAGCTATCAACGATCCTAGTGAAAGCATATTTTTCCCAGAATGCTACAAAAAACTGTTCCCCCATTAACCGTATTTAAAATCCTCATCAGTTTAATTTTGACTGCTTTTCTGAACATTTCCGCCGTCTCGTGGATCGGCGTTGTATCCAGAGACGTTTCTCCTATCCCAGTGAAAAACGGTTATTTTTCTCCGAAGCATTACTTGTAACTCGTATAATGAAAACCGTGACCATCATTACCAATCAACAGTTTTTTTGGTTTGTATATTTTGTTTGAAAAAAGTATCAAGAAGCTACTGAAACAGCTGTCACGACATTAAATTGTGTAATTTCTGTGACGGCATTGTGTTTTATTTATCTACTACTTTTGTGCAGTATATCACATCAATTGCAAAACTTTATATCCATTGGGACTAAATACTGTTATAGACGTATTTCACTATATGTTAGAACCTACCTGAAGCAACCACCTTTAGGCAGATTCTACTGTTCTAAAGGACTGAACTGAAACGGTCACTATACATGACAAACTTTGGTATAAGCAAAACTAAGTCTCTACCAGCTTTCTAGCATAAAAGTTGGCCACTTTACAAGGTTCCACTGTGTATGTAGTAAACAAAAAAAAAAAGAGTTCTCAATCTGCAGTTGTCTTGGAACATATCTATAGACAAGGCAATCCTACTGTATAATGCTTATTTAGTAACATAACAGTTATTGATCTTACTGTTTTGAAACTAGGATGTGTTTTTTTATAAAGTGTTCCACTTATTCCATGATTTGATAAAAAAAATTTATCTTTTTATTTATTTATTTTTTTTTGGGTGAAATCTGAAATTTCTCCCACGAAAGCCTAGCGAATTTTGTCAAACCCTGTATATCATAAATTAAAAATAACAACGAAGGGGCGGGGGATTCTTCTTTTACGATCTTTTCAAGCAACATGATTAAACATTTTAATAAAATAGTGGGAATATATAGATCAGTGGTTCCCAACTCAATTTAAGCCGCGGACCACTTTTCCACTTCAATTGTACCCGCGGACCACTTTGAAAAATTCTCATGAGTTGACAGCAAGACCTTACTAAAAAGGGAGTCAGGGTCTCCTTGTGCGTGTGTGTGTGTGTGTGTGTGTGTGTGTGTATGGGAGGGGGGAGAGGGAATATGTAAAATTATTCTTTCGTAAAAAAAAAGAAAAAGAAATAATAAACAGAAAAAAAATCTAATGATAATGCAGTCAAACCTCGTTAAGATGAACACGCTTAAGACGAATTACTTTTAATACGAACCGTTTTATGAAGTTCCGTCAGATTGTAAAATACTACAAATATGCAATCAATTTCATTTTTATAATTAATTTTAATAAAACTAATTTTTATAAGATTTTAAAAAAATTTTTTTTTTAAATAATGAGCCATCTCGTGGACCACCAGTTGGGAACCACTGATATAGATGGATAAAATTTGAATACTTACTGACAGGATAAGCAGCGAACAGGACAGGTGAAATACTGATCAGGGAACGTGCTGGGGACAGATTTATCAAGACCAATGCAGAATTTGTCATTTAAAACCTGCATCAAATATTTCAAAATTGTTTAACAGAAAAAATTATATTTCCATCCCAATACATTACATAACTCAACACAGAAGTAGATCATTATTTGCAATGATGAGATTGTCATATGGATAGCTCTATAGAAGAACAGCAACTACTACTACAAAACAGCCGTAAAGAAAATAAGTCCATACTTAAAGACAAATGTTACTGATTTCATTTTCAAATATGAAGCAATTAAACGATGATGCAGCCAAATACAGTTATTAAAATAATATAATTAAAACTAAGACAATTAAAGCAATAACCATATGATTATAAATAAATTCATTTCACAAGTTTTATGACTCAATGACAGCAAGGGTCATGCTGCGCCATGACCGATATGTTTCCGAGGGAGTTGAACTTTTTAAGACCTAGGCAATCGATTCTCGGACTACAGCAAACAGTTATTTGGTGATGCAGGTTTGGTGAATTGCAAAGTATTTTACAACCAGTTTGCTGTAAGCCCGATTGCTATCTTCAACATATAGTAAAAACGTTAATGCAAATAACAAATAAACTTTGTCCTGCAAATAAGGAGAAATATTTCTTTTTCTTTCTTTTGCTAAAACTTGAAAAACGGTTTTGAGAAATATTCAAGGACTTTTCAAGGACCAATCACATTTTTAGCAGTTTTCAAGTACTTTTCAAGAGCTCCTACTTGGCAAAAAAATTCAAGGTCTTTCAAGGACCATGGGAACCATGTAAAAGGTAGCCTCAAGCGCAAAAATCAAAGTGGCATCTGTAAGATGCCACAAAACTACAATATAAACATTTGTTGCAGGACCACTCTATGGTTCAAACACATTTATAGATATGAATGAAATGCTTACTACACTTGTCATTATAGTATAAGGACAGTAAATGAATAGGTGCCAACTTCTAGAAGTGAAAAATCTGTAGTCAATCACGCACGCGTGGGCAGGCCACCATTTTTTAATTAAACAAAATCATACATAATTTATGAAAAAAGGGCACAATGAGGAAATTAAGTATTTATTAAATTAATAATAATAGAGGATTAAACTGTATTAAACGCAATATTAATTCTTAGAATTTACAAATGCTGTAGTGCAAGATTTTGCATTTGAGAAATTTTTTGTCAAATACATTCTCGTAACATTTCACATGTTGTCTGCATTTAACTATTAGTAAATTTTCTAATGTGTCATCAGACATGGTTGACCTGAAGTCAGTTCTAATTTTCTTCACTTGACTGAAGACTCTCTCGCATGCTGCATTACTGTGAGGGATCGTAAGTATTGACAGCATAACCTGAGAAAGTCGTTTAAATTTTAATTCACAAGTATCATTTTTTATTTTACCTATGGCTGCCCATTGTGCATCAATGCTACCTTCATTACTCACAGTTTGTGGAACTTCGAAAGCCTGGAACTCACTGAATTCTGTTTGTAAAGCATCAACAGCTTCATCTTCTGTATTATTGAACAAAAGAACAGGAAATTTTTCTGTAAAATATTTTAAGCTGGAAAATGATGCATTTTCAAAATTCGATATTTGTGTAACCTCTGCATGATGTAACACTTCTAACTCAAAAGGAAATTTATTGTGCATGTAGTCACATGCTGCTATGAAATAGCTTCTGACGTTTTCATAAAATTCATTTTTATCATGGATGTTAAAATCTTGGATTACTTTCAGTGTTCCATTTCCAATTAAGATATCAACATCATCTTTTTGATTACTCCTCTCATGATAGTGGACTTTCAAAATATCACTACATAATTTTATGATGCTTGGTTTTACAAATTTCACTAGCATTTCTCTGTACAATTTTAAGAGAAGAGATTTTAGCATATGAATATGTGGTTCCGCAGACTGAAGTTGAGCATTTGCTTTTTTAAATACAGGCACAGTATAAGATAAAAATAAACAGAAAGCCTTATTGATATCTTCCGACAGAAAATAAAACAACCTTTCTTCACGAGACATGGAGTTTTCAGTTTTTTGTTTCTTAGAAATATCCACATAATTTTGAGCTTTCCTTTTTAATTTCTGTGATGCTTTTTTGCTGTTACGTTCTTTCACTTTATCTGCATTTTCAACCAAAACTTTGATAGAGGGAATAGTAAAGAAAGAAAGTGGGGTGATCTGATTCCTTTTCATGGCCTCTTCCTTAAAAAAACTGATCAAAGGTTGCCACTGCTGGATTATACGCTCTAAGCACTTTCCAACAGACAACCAACGAGTGCTAACGTGTTTTAGTACCTTTTTTATATCAGTCTCATGAAATTCTTGAAGAATTTTCAACCTATCTTTTCTTTTCGAACTCTTTTGTAAGTAATAGTAAATGTCTACCAAAATTTCATCGATTTTAAATGGCAAACATGCAGCACTCTTTTCAGCTGCTAAGTTAATAAGGTGGCAGGAACAGCCCATAATTTCAATATTTTGGTGATGATTCTTTAACACTGCTGCTACACCTGCTTTTTTCCTATCATAACAGGTGCATTATCACAGCTAAAGGCAACACAATTAGAAATTGGAAAGTTTTCAGATTGTAAAGCACTTACCAGAAGATTTCCAATATTTAACCCAGTAGCATCTGCTTTCAAAGTTGGCACAGATAAAAGACAATTCACAATTTTTTCCCATGAAGGCTCAAAGGAAGTTACCACTATTGGATACAGCTTTGAATCAACATCGTTGCTTCCATCGGTTGGAACTGAAAATGGATAGCACCTTAAATTTTCAACAAGTGATGAGGATTCCTTTGCAGACATTTCTTTCATAATTGCAGAAGTTTTGGTCTTTGCAGATCCATATTGTTTTGCAATACTGCTGTCAGGAAACGTTTTCCGAAAGAGCATCCCCGCGTGATCGCAGCAATTCATTGGCAAATTATGTTCGATCAAAAACGATGTAAATAAACATTCAGCGTTAATCACGGAGATATCGTTAAATGCAAAAAATGAAGGCTTGATACTATGATTAGACTCTACAGCCTTGAACGTCTTCTTATGTTTAACAGTCTCAGAATGCAAAGTAATGTCGCGTTTACCATCTTGAGTAATGCTTATGTCTTTACTGTAACACATGCAGAAAGCATATTTTGGCCCCAGTCTTGATTTTTGAATAAAATTAAACATCTTCATATATTTGGCTTTAAACGTTTGGTAGTACCTTTTATTAACGGTCGACATCGTTAACGTTGTTTTCAAAAACACCTAAAAACAAAACTTTCTTTCCAGAGCAAAGAAATACCAGATATGTCTAACACATGGCTTCCCTACACAAAGTCACGTGCTTGACCAAAACCTTATGGATGTAGCACATTCTTTCTTGCCTTCCCCAACAACTACAAATACAGATGCATGATTTCGTTGTGCAGGGGCATCACTCTATGTCATAGCTGGAGCTAAAATTCCACGTCACGCCACGCATGTGCCGTCGAAAGCGGACAAAATTTTCCGTTTTTCTTTTACCAATATTTGCATTTATTTACGCGTATTTGTTATTAAATAAGCACATATGCATAAAAATTTAAATAAATATGTATCAAGAAAAATAGGTATATAGACTTTTTTTTAAGAAATCAGTATTTTAAAAACACTGGGGATTTTAGACGAAATCTCCGAATGTCGTTTTCGACTGGAAGATCGATAAAAAATCGGAAGCCTTCAAGGTAAATCGGAAGGATTGGCACCTATACGAACGACATACTGTATCTGAACTGTGAGTCCTGATGCAGCATGTCGTCTGCTGTCGTTTTCTCTGACGGATCAAAACCTCTGCTGCCAAGCAAATCAAACCCCACACAGAAAAATGGCACACATTCTATGACACCATTGGGAATGGAACCAAGGACAATGGCATGACAGACAAATGCATTACTACATTATGCACAGTGAACCTATATTTTTCTAAGGAGTTCAAACCTCATACAGCCTAGGCAGCCAACCCTTTTGTTTGTTTGTGGCTTTACGGCTCAAGCACTACAGTAGTCATGCTGCACTGGAACCTACTGTTTTCCGAGAGATCAGAACCTCTTAAGGCCTAGAAAACCAAACCCTGAACTACAGTGAGCAGTGTGATCTTTATGAGATCTCTGAGTAAGCATTCTTTGTACCGTTGGGAGTCGAACTCGGATTAATGGTGCACTAGGCGAACGTGTTACTACACTGCACCACCGAGGGCATCAAATTCTAAAATAAATGGAAAAATTAGAAAGAAAAGTAACAATTATTAAATTAACTAATACAACATATCATTTACATGTTTCACATTGCAAGGCTGTTCATCGAATGTTATTGTTTTGTTCTTAATATTGCTAATTTGTTGTGTTATGTATGTCCCAATCGGGATGGAGGTGGGATCATACATACTGTTTACAGGCTAACTGAGTTTGATTTGGCTCTCAATATCACAGTAAGTATGGTTGCATGTAAGTGTATTGTGTTATGAAGGCACGCTCAGTTATCACTTCTGTCTCAGACAATCCCCGTTTCACATTGCAAGGCTGTGCAATGGGGTCATCTGGGGCAGAAGTGGTAGCTAACGTGACTTCCACAACACAATACACTTACATGCAACGATATTCATTGTGATAGTGGGACCCAAATCCAACACAGCCTGGAAATAGTGTTTATAACCCCACTTCCACCCTAACTGGAACATATGCATAACACATTAAATTCGCAATATGAAGGATACACCAGTAACATTCAAAATATGTTTGGACAATATAAAAGAACTTACTTTAAGAACTTTAAAAATCACATCGACAGAACGGGCCATCCGAATTGATGAATTTGTTACATGACGTTTCACACATTCTAGGATAGGTTTGAAATTCGTTGGGGGCACATTTGTCCGAACACCTACGTATTCCAAATGGCTAAAAGCATCCAACCTCAATCCCAATTCCTGAAATCTAGCTCTCAAGACAGCTTCGGCACCTAAAATCAGCATTAAAAATATTTACACACACCTATGTAAAAAATAAAGAGTAGCTTTTACATTGGGGTCTCTATGTTGCTGATGTGGGTCACAAATTCTGATTATAACAAAATAATATATGCAGATTATGCAAGGGATTACGGCAATTACTAAAATTGTTCATCACTGATTAGTAATACAATCTTGCAGCATAAACAGCCTTTCTTTCCACGTGATGTAATAAAAAAAGTTCTGGATCAGTGGGAGAATGACTCAAATTTTAACAACTGGTTTACCAACAGTTCCCTCTTCAATGTACATCAAAAAAGTCAACAAGGGGGAGGGGGTACTTGTTTACAGTCTAACAACTGTTTCATATGATAGATCCAGTTTATCATCGTTCCAGATATTTCAAAAAATAAAATTTCCCGGAATCACGCAATATTAGATGAAAAATCTTCTAAAATCACATAATTTGGCTAACCATAGTTACATTAAACAAAAACAAGATGGGGGAAGATGATTTTATAAACTGCATGACATTTAATTATTATTTCATAAAAATATCTTATCACTGTATAATTCAACCAATTTGATGCATCTGTATTCTTTTTGAAGATCTTCATTGTATATGTTTGTCCCTAAAAATGGCCAAAAAATGAAGAACAGAAACGTAAAATGAAAACTTGAGGAGTATGTTTCAAATAGTAAATGCATTTTTCCCTTTCTTGTCAATCTTGAGAAATGCGTTTCTACAGGAATAATTGGTAGCACTGACACAAACTTGTTTACATGTTATGTTGATAGACCAATGTTCAAGCATATTTTAAGCATAGTCCAAGCATAAAACCAGGACAAAAAATTTTACTGGAGCAACACGATAGAAGGAACACAGTAAAAAAATAGTACTGTCCGGTTTAAAGCTGGTCACGTGGTCAGTCTACACATAATACAATTACAACATACTAACAATGACAAGATTTAAACTCTGCGCATACAGCAAGCTGAAAAGTTCCATTTATTTGTAATATCTAGGGCTAGAGAAATTGTGGCGAATGGTACTCACATACCTCAATAAGAAAATTTAAGAAGCTATTAGGAAAAGATTTCCTACTCGCTAACTGCAAAATCCTAATCGCTAATGGGGACTAGATTTATCAAGCTGTGGTTATTTCACATACCCAAGCCAGAACATATTATCGAAGGCATGAGGAGGTTGGTTGGTTATATTTTATGGTGCAAGGACAGCGAGGGTCATTCTGTGCCAAACAAGGTGGGACCGCACATTCGATTAACATGGGGAGGAGTGACATCGTAGCAAGATCTCCTAACCATGACATGTTTGGATTGTATGATACAAGGTCAGCTGAGATTGTGCTGCACCTGGGCTTAATGTCTTCCAAGGAGCTCAAACCTCCCTCTTTTTTATATAGGGTATCAAGGTATAAACTGCAGACATGTAGAAAAAATAATGGAAAGCGTTAGGCACTAACACGAACCAAACCCAAAATTTTCACATTTTTAATAAACACTTTACCACTCTATCACCACACAGCCACCTCAAAGTCACAGGGATAGAGAGAAAAAAAAATCCATATCTCTACCTCTATATAGATACTATAAATCTAAGTATTATATCAGCGATGGATTAGTTCATATGGTGCCCAGTGTGGGTTCAAAATTTGTCACCCCCCATCGTTAAATATTAATTAATAAGCACTTAGATGATTAAATTGGATTTGACCTCGTTCACACTTTGGGATAGTTAGGCCATTTTGTCTTCCTCCCCCCCTCACCTTGATGCCCAGGTGTGAGGTGAAGGCATCAGTGCTTTCTATGCCAATCCGTTATTGACTATTCATAGTATTTCTATAACTTCTGACACTAAGATGCATTAGTTCATATAGTTGCCCAGTGTGGGGTTCATTGTCCCCATGCGTTAAATATTAATTAATAAGCACTTAGATGATTAAAATTGGATTTGACCTCGTTCACACTTTGGGATGGTTTAAGTGTTTTGTCTTCCTCCTCCCCCTCCACCTTGATGCCCAGAGTGTGGTGAAGGCATCCAGTCGCACCATGCTTAATCCGTTATTGACTATATTCATGATATTTCTATAACTTCTGACTTTAAGATGCATTAGTTCATATGGTGCCCAGTGTGGGTTCAATTTGTCCCCCCTATGGCTAAATATTAATTAATAAGCACTTAGATGATTAAGTGGATTTGACCTCGTTCACACTTTGGGATAGTTAGGCCATTTTGTGTTACCTCCTCCCCCCTCCACCTTGATACCCAGAGTGTGGTGAAGGCATCAGTCGCACCATACTTAATCCGTTATTGACTATATTCATAGTATTTCTATAACTACGACACTAAGATGCAATAAATCTAAGTAACTGTGCAAATAAAACGAAAGGTTTAGCTTATGGTGTGTAGTACAGCTAATATGATGCTGAGTGAAGGAAAATCTAGAGTTTTCCCAGGAATAAAAAATTTTCATTTAAGAAGTCAATATCACACAGATGGTGAATCTGTACACAAGAACTGGGTACCAGCTGGAAACAAAGCCTGACAACTTTAGAGTGGTACACAAATGTGTTACTACTATGGCATCACACGGCAGAAAACCTGAAAGTACACTGTACCATGAAAATGAGAAAAATAACAAAATTTGAAACCTTAATTTACCTTCAGACAAAACATCTGTATTATATGTTTCATGAAAGATAACGACAGCGGGACCAAGTACCGACAAGGGTCCCTCGATATTGCACCGTGCACAAGCGTCTTCTAATTCCTTGGAGAAGTGCCTAGAATAAGCCACTGATGCATCACCCAGAAATTTGAACATGTCGTTGTGTAAACGCTCAGCCCGAGTCCGGTAAATGACAACATCGGAAATTGCAAGTACCTGTATCGAAACACAAGCAAAAATGAGATCTCATGTCAAAAATTTCATTGTTATCATTATCAAAGGAATTAGACTGACCTTCAGCAACAATCGAGCCCTTTGGTTCTCATTGGTAGCTTGACCAAGAAAGCCTTCGGTGTCAATGGTAATGATATTCAGATCAGGGCAATGGGCTGCCCAAACGCCTGCAGTACATGAAATTTGGGCCGGCGAAGTTTTAAAGACATGTTGTCCTTGATAAAAGGTATGATTCAATGTGTGAGATTTTCCATCGCCAGTGTTTCCAAATATCGACACAACTTTCATTGGCTTGTCTTTGTTGCATTGTAACTTTTTAGCAAAGTCTTCGGGAGATTTAACCTACAGAATACAAATTCGATTGCTTATTTATATCTAATACAGCAACAGGTTCGATTTCTTTTTCTCAAAAAGAAAATATATTTTTAATCATACAATTTATATGAACCTTTGTCAAGCCTGTACACAATTAGTACGTGGAGATAGGAAGATCTGAAAAAAATAAGGTAAGGTTGCATATGTCTGACACAAAATTTCAAATTTTCTTTGACGATTTCACCAACATTTATAGCTGTACAGTTTCTCCAATTCATACTTGTTGTTTGGCAATGTTCCCTGTTTTTTTAATTTCTATAACTTTTTGCCTTCTCCCCCCCCCACTTTTTTTTGGCTTAATCATCACTATTCTACCATGGCTCTATATAATCTCTCTTTTGTGCCATCTTCCGCTCCTCCTCCCAAAAAAAATTCATGATTTAACATTCCTCTGCCACGATGGGCGAAGGGAGGCCTTACATGAAGTTCTGATTTTGATGAGGGTTGCTTTACATTTTGCAAAAAATCCAGCAACGTCCCATGAATATGCGCAATCCTTATCCGAAATCACAACCTCAAATAAAACAGCTAAAATCTTTCTGTCTGTTACTTTTATCAACTCTCTCCTTTTTTTTAGATCCTGTATACAGTTTTGATTGATTGTTTGGATTTTTATGGTGCAAGAGCATCTGGGCTATACTGCGCTAAGTCTTGATTGTACAGCACTCATTTCAGATGTGTCTAAGAAAAAAGACAAAGCAATCCAAAATATAACTTAGGGTATGTTTTTTGTATTTTTTATGAAAATTATGCTTCCTCAAAAGTATACTTAATGTGTATTATCAATAAAAGTTCGTAAGTTTTAGTCAACTATTAGTGACACGAAAAAAGCACTACCACAAAGGCACTTCTAAGGTATTAAACTCCGTTGGAATGCGGTTAATGGAAACTTCTATGCTCAATGGAAAATTACCCTGTTGTGCTTGAAAAGTTTAATCCATGTTTTTACGGTGCAAGAACAGCAAAAGTCCTACTGCACCAGAACTTACACGGGATTCCTGCTTATCTCTGGATAAAAAAATTCTCCCAACTTTTCCAGATTTTCCCCAATTTTTCTGACAAAATTCTACGACAAACTGCAATAGAACTTTAAACTGAACTCGGGGGTTTCTGGTTCAGAATTTATGAGCTTCACGTTTACATGAAATTTAGCTATTCAGAATGAAAGTTAGGAAGGATTTCTCTGACTTTTCCAGATCTGACAAAAAAAAAATCTTGATTTTCCCTGACCTTTAGGGATAATTTCAAATTCCCTGAAAATTCCAGGTTCTCCAGGTGTGTACGAACCTAGTTACGGTCTTCCAAGGAATCTAAACCTCTGCTAGCAAGGGAACCAAACTCTGGACTATAGCAGGACAGCATGCACTCTACGATATAACTGTGAGTGAAACCTGGGTTAATAGCACAATATACAAATATGCTACTATACCACAATCGGACAATGGATCTACGTTTTTCAGGGGAACTTGAACCTCGTAAGAACAAGAGAACCAAACATCGGACTATAGTGAGATTTAGTTGTTAAGTATTTTTTTTAGCATGGTTAGCACGTCAGAAGGGAGATCTCAGGGACCACACCCCAAACTGATTTTTAATGGGACTCGTCTAGTCTTGCATGCTGTGACTATGTTGGTACATGCTGCTAAATTTTTTGAACTCCCTCCAAAATTAAATCCTGGCTACGGTCTTGATGGTGAGCACGTGTTTTTTTGGGGTTTTTTTCCACGCACCATTGGAAGTCAATCCTAGATTAATGATAGACTAGGTAAACACATTATTACAAAGTAGTTTATGCTTGAAAAAAGGGTAAAACTACAGATGTATCCCTTGTTTCGTTGCCAAAACTGATGCTATACTCTTAAAACAGAGGGAAAGTTTTATGCAGTATTGAAAATGCATGCATGCATGCATGTGGCAGTTGTATTGTGGTGTCGTAGCATCTGTTCATGCCGATGGTGGTTTGCGAGTTGTAGCAATAGGATGAGTGAATGTTTAAATGTTTTTACTTTTGTGGCAGATTTGAATTGATTGTTTGGAACAGAGAGGAGGTATGGGAGGAAAAGGTTAGAGGAGGTACGGGAGGAAGAGGTATGGATGGAAGTGGTTCGAGAAGGTATGGCAGGAAGAGGTTAGAGAACGTACAGGAGGAACAGGTTAGAGAACGTACAGGAGGAACAGGTTAGAGGAGGTATAGGGAGAAGAGGTTAGAGGAGGTATGGAGGGAAAAAGGGGAGATGAGGGCAATGTGGAGTATCACATTGTCGGTGATGAGAAGCAGTTGGACTCGTACTTCGCAAATCGGCGTTGATCAGCTGTTGGACATTGTTTTGTTCGTAGCGCAGAAGTGGGGAGGAAGAAGGGAGAGGAGGTATGAGGGGATCATGGAGCATCGCATTCGAATCATCGTCGGCACTATAAAGCTGTTTGACTCATACTACGCAGAGTATATGTGGAGACGGCGTCACAAAGAGGAAGTGGAGGAAATGATTCCAAAAGCCATAAAAGCTCAGAAGCTTAAAGACAGAAGTTTTTTTTTTTTGTTAAAAAAATCTGAAAAGAGTATAATAAGCAGTAAACAGTATAACAGGTAATTACTCCTTAAAAAAAATGGTGGCTGGGAAGTAAGTGCGTGATGATGTAATCAAGGAAGGAGGTTGCTATGCCTTGGCAATAAATTGAACAGGGGATACATGTGTAATTTAGCCAAAAAAAATAAATTTACAATTAATGTTCACTAATTTTTTTATGGATTGCCTAGACTTGAGAATGTACTATTAGAAACTGAAAAACTTAAAATGCATAGAGGGGATATATATGCTTGAAGCAACAAGGAATAGGGTATTTGGAAACAGATAGGTAAGACAGTAAACATGGCTCGAGTTCAAAATTATTGAAGTGAAATAAATGGCATTTAACAGAGCATATTGCAAGGACTGGCCAAAAATTTAGATATCTCAACTACACATCTTAAAAGACCATCCATGATCAAAAACACATCTTTGTTCAAAACAAAATCAGAGAATGGGTTTAAACAGAGTGGAATTGCTCAAAACCGAAATAAAAATGTCTTGAAGCCATCCAGCATGGTTCAAACTAGAGTCCACTCAACCTGCAATCACAAGTGTTGGCAGATCGTAATAAAGAAAAAAACATTGTTTCCCAGGCTGGAATAGAACCAGCAACCTCTTGTATGGGACTGAAGCATCATGCCCAGCACTGTAGCTAGATGTTCTTGAGCCCCTGGCGGAACTTTTCAGATTGCACCCCCACTCCCACAAGCCATGAACATTTTCTTTGTCAATTATTTCAGCCTATTTTATGCCCTTCACCAGCATCCCTGATGTGGGCCTTCCAGCCACCCCCTAGCTACAGCACTGAACATAATGTTTCTCATGGTATGGTTATTCCTGAAGGTATTATATGTTAATCACTTCCCTTGGTAATTGCGCTTTCCCTGAGAAGTGTTATATCATAAAAAAACACCCAACAGTGATTAGTAATTATTAAATACCCTAGTAAGTACCCACTGAAACTTCAAAATACATCTCCCATGGAGCTAGTATTTTAGCCATGTGAAATTTTTAACATTCAGTTTGTAAACACACCTGTAATTGTTCTTTATCATTAAGGAGATGAAAGCTTTGAACTTCAGAATCACACTTCAAAGAATTGGACAATAAATCGGGTAAATCTTCTGCATTACTAAGAGACATCATATTTTCTTCCCCTGAAGATGAGCTAGAACCCTGTCCTACGGGTAACTCGTTTTCACAAGATAGGAACTCTTCGCTTTCAAATTTCGTGCGCATATGCTTTCTTTTTCTGGGCTTGGCATGAAACTGTTGGTCGCAGGAATAACAGAAGTTCGACCTGCAAGTGGAACAGCTAACGTCGGGAAAATTTCTGAGTGGACAATCGCCTTCACAGAGTTGATCTTCAGCAATGGGAGGAATAGGATTGCGTTGGTGAGAAGAAAACCGAGGATCTTCGTGTAAGATGGTTTCGCAAAGTTCACACTGGTGTGATCGACACCCTTCGCAATATGTTATGGAAATAGGAAAAGGTCCTCTACAGGCCAATCTTTCTTGGCATACATTTTTCGACGGTCTCACCCTCTGAGGCCCGTGATAGGTTTTTAATCTGGATTTCATGCATACGGATAAGATTAATCTTCAAAACCCTAAGAAGAAGATTTGCGTTCATTAATGACAAAAAAAAAATTATGATGAAAGTTCAAAGTTGAACGTGTGGTTTAGTAACAGATGATTTCTGTAACACACATTGCAATTTATTTCACCTCAGGAACTTCAAGGTAAGCAAAAATAGCTATAAAAATGGCAACGTTAAATAGCTAACAATTAGAACACATACATATTATCTAGTCTAAATTCAGTTATTTATAACTTAATTATCATTCTTAATAGATTAAACAGTTTTTCATTTAATGGTAATGCAGAAAAATTTAGAAGAGGATTAATTTCAAAAAAAAAAATTAAATCAAAACTACGCTCCATGGCTATAAAAGTGCTAGACTGGCATTATAGGCAGGAAAGAAAACATTCGAAAATGCGTCATCAGAAACATTACGTTTGTGCTCAAATAGCCTTGTTCTTCTTCCTTGGTATAGTTAAGAAAGAAATAATTAATAATATAGTTAAGAAAGAAATAATAAATAATTGATAAATAATTTTTTACAAAAATTAATTATCAAAATAACTTTTGTATATAATGATATGTCGTTACTTATATGTCTGAAGCCAAATTGTTTATTTATAGTCATTTTAGGAATTTCAAGTAATCTAAATTTACGAATTTCTCGAATTTGTTCTCGACTTCCAACAACATCAAATAAAGATAATCTCAACAAAACTACAACTAAATATATTTTAACTTTCTATTACTAACATTCAATACTATAAACAAGGCCGTCGTAACGCATTTAGGGGCTTTGGGTCCAAAAGGTTTTACTTTGGGGGGGAGGGGAGTCTTTTTATACACATTTTTGCACCAAAAAAACGTATTTGATACTCCTGTGTAGAGTAAAAACACTGAGCCTATCCGTTAAGACAGCACTAATTGTTAGCATGGGAATTAATTAAAAAAAAAAAAACTTAAACCGTTGTGATCAGCTAAAACCGTCAAGTAAGCGATTCAATGTTTACGTTTATGTAATCAGGGGAGGTGTGTTGTGTATTGTTGAGTGCCGTGTGTCGTATTGCTGTTCGATATGTTAACAGTACTAATTTAAAAATTGTACGAGTATGGCTGCAGTAATATTCGGCGACGAATTAGTGAGAGATTATTTAGTTTATCGAGGTTTTCTAACTGCTCTTAAAGTTTTTGACAGCGAGGTTAAGGCTGATAAAGATAGAGGATTTCGAGTAAGTATTTGACTTCACCAGAAACGTCAACTTTAAAGGGCACAAGTCCTTTCGGCCCCCCTTCCCCCCCAAAAAAATATATTGTTGGGGCAGGCTGTAACCCTAACACCATTGACAATTGATGGATAATAAACGATAAAATGCAGAATGTAGTTGAAGATGAAGTTATTTTATTATTTTCTTGGGTGATACTGCAAAGTCCATCCCCTATTGAAATTTTTGAAAGTGTGGCCATAGTACAGAACACGTACCCTAGTTCTTTTTAGCCGGAAGTGTTTCCAACGTTCATGGCAACAGTGACACTGACTTGCCACCATGTTGTTTACGTCATGTTAACAACATGGATGTCTCGATTCAGCGTAGTTCAGAAAAAAAAGAGGTACTTAACCTTTATTGTTCTTCTTTGTTGGATGTGTGTTTTTTTATTGTGTTTATAAACGTGGGAAAAAGTTTCTGGTTTATTTGGGTGCCAGCGTCGCTATACAATTCGGCGAAGTAGGCCTTGGAACAGTTCCTCGGCCAAACTACACACGTATCCCATGTGCGATTTGTCACCAAGGTGTGGCAACCCTGCCGCGGCAACCTCCTTACCGGCCGCCATGTTTTTTTAAGGAGTAATTACCTGTTATACTGAGTTTACTACCTATTATACTCTTTTTAGATTTTTTTAACAAAAAAACTTCTCTCTTTAAGCGTCTGGTTTATATGGCTTTTGGAATAATTTCCTCCACTTTCTCTTTGTGACACCGCCTCCACATATACTCTGCGGAGGACGAGTCAAACAGCTTTTCAACGCTGACATTGTGATGCTCCAAGTTCCCTTCATGCCTCCTCTCCCTTCTTCCTCCCCACCTACCTTCTGCGAAATATGAGTACAACAGCTGATCAATACCAATTTGCGAAGTACGAGTCCAATAACTTTTCATCGCCGACATTGCGATACTCCATATTCCACTCATCTCCCCCATACTGCCTCTCCCCGTTTACCCTCCGTACCTCCTCTAACCTTTGCTTCCTATTCCTCCTCAAACGTCTTCCTCCTATATCCGCTCTCCATCCCAAACATACCATCAATTCCAATCTGTTACAAAAAAACATTTAAACATTCGCTCATCCTATCGTTACAAGTCACGAACCTCCACTGGCAGGAGTGGACACCACTACGACACTATAACTACCATGCGCATGCCTACATTTTTAACGCTCCACAAAACTTCCCTCTGTTTTAAGAGATATAGCATCAATTTTGACGACGAGTTGGTGACAAAACAGGGGATAGATCTGTAGTTTTACCCAGTTCCTCTATCACAACTATGGTTTTTTCATACTTTCTTCTTTCCCCTCTCAGACTTGCCCGCACTCTTACTTTTAACTCTTCATCACTGTCTGACATTTTAAATGACCATGCTGACCATACGCACGTTTTAAAATTTTTAAAAAGTACTGGTTTTTACTACAGTCTTTGATTTTACCATGTTTGGCGCAGTATAGCCCAGATGCTCTTGCGCCATAAAAAAGCCAAACAAACACACTCTTTCCCCTCTCCTTCATCCCCATGCCCCATACCATGCCTTCTAGCCCTCTTCCTCCCCTTCTTTCCCTTCATGGCCATTACAACCAAACTTATATCTCCTGCATGGCCTCCTTCCCCTTTTACCCCCACTACACCCTCCT
The DNA here is from genome assembly GCA_006491805.2 of Dysdera silvatica. Classification (NCBI taxonomy): domain Eukaryota; kingdom Metazoa; phylum Arthropoda; class Arachnida; order Araneae; family Dysderidae; genus Dysdera; species Dysdera silvatica. Next base: position 46,197,195 of record QLNU02015359.1, on the reverse strand, counting down.
TCCTCCATGACCCTTTCCTCCTCCACCTCCCCACTTCCATGCCTCCTGGGACCTGTTCACTTCCCTCCTGACCTATCATGCTTTCTGGAATCGGCACTGGAAAGCGTCATTCAAACGAGGCCTAGCCCACGATCTCTTCTCACTTTTATATCCGGACAAAAATAATCCTTTTTTTGTAACCCACTCCAGCACATTTCTTTTCTCTTTCAACCGAAATTCCACACAAAAATATGTCAACCGTTCACACATACAATTTCCTCCAACGAACACATGAAAATGCCCTTGCAGGTCCAGATGCCCGTATGTGTGGCGTCACACAGTGCATAACGTCATAAGCCCATTTCCAACTACTTTTGACTCTTTCCAAGAGGGAAAACAAAAAAAAAGCACTAGGGTATGTGTTCTGTACTCTCACCGAAAGTGTTTCCAAACCAGCTGGCAACAAGGCAGTTTACTTAACAGGTCACTACTTAGGTAATGATATTGTCTGTTTTCCCTTTTTTGTCCGTTTTTTTCATTGTCATCTTATTTAATGGTTAACTGGTTTTAATAAGAAATGAGATATAATGAGCAAAAGTATTGATCCCTTATTATAAACGATTTTGACTGTCGATGCATTTCTAAATATTAAATGTTAGTTAACTGGTAAAGAAGTTTCCTAAATTGGTTAAAATGTAATTTATAAGCTATCTTTGGCATCCCGGCTGTGTTTAGGCTATTCATTTGTTTTTCTTTTCCAGCCGGATCGCATCGTGGAGCATCTAAGTAGTTCCATCACAAATCTTGATTTGAATGCTCTCAGAGAAGCATGGGCACATTTAGAACAAAGGGTGTTTTCGCGATTGGAACATTCTTTTTTAAGTAAAGCAAGAAAACTGGAGAATGCTTTGCTATTTATGTATCTTGTAACTTGTATTTCGGCTAGTCGGCAAGACAAGTTGCTGGATTTCTTTGAAAAAATGACTCCAGAGTTACAAGGTCAATCAGAATGGAGAGAATGGTTTGGTAAGTGTATGTTTTTTAACGTGCATGTATTTTTATCTTAGCTATTGTATCAGCCATAAGACTTTTACAAAACCATATACAAGTTTTGTAAATATGTATAGATTAACCCTTTGGTAATTTGAGTGTAATCTATAGTACACTACATACTATGGTAAGTATGGTAATTGAACACAGTCCTAAAAAAATTTTGAACACTATCTTAATACATCAGCAATTAATAAAATGCCACTCTAATGATTAGAAAAATCGGTACTGATGTATTAATGGGCCATCAGTGCCATTGTACTACAACTGGCAATTGTTTCATGGGACAAAAATCGTAACTTGGAAACACTGTTTTGGATTTTATCATAAAAACACTTTTAAAATAGGTACAGTACTGTCACTTTATTTGTTGTTTAATTATTGTGTAAGTATTTTTACATTAAATATTTTTTCATGCAATTAGTACACTTACCTGAATCTTAGGGATTGAACTGGGGGGGACACCCTCCAGTCGTCGCTTCGCGACTCGTACCCGGTCGGATCACATTCGATATGCGCTGCCTGAATCAGTGTTATGTTGAATTTGTATTTTTTATTTTTATATTCATGCTTCAAAAGCTTGGCATAATTCTAAGATCGCCAAATAAGATCAGGGGCCGCTAAAACGTAATATAACTATAATACGTAAGTACCAAGGTGGGTTGAAATTCCCGGAATTTACGAAAACTTATGGCCTTCCTGCCTTGTTCCTGAAAGAAGGCAATAGATTCCCATTTGTTGCTCGGAAGTTCAAACAAACGCATTGTAACAGCAATTTACACGTTCATTTCTCACTTAAAAGTCCAAACCGGAAAATCAATGCCAGAAACGATTTTTTCACAAACAATTATGATGAAAGCTTCTATCACGATTTTTTCCAATCCTTAGATTTCTAGGGGGGGTGGAGAAAGTTTCCGCTGATGGCTCATTAATACATAAATACCGAAAAATCTATTTAAAGCTACACAAATTTTAAGGAAATGTCTTTCATATTTCAGGTATTCGGTAAGGATCTAATATTAAAAGAAAACAGATACTTCCTTATTATAGCGGCTCCCACCGAGGGTAAATCGCCAAGTGACTGAGATGTATAACCAAAATAGGTTGTAAAATCTCTCCAAACCTGTGTAGTCCTAAACAAACGTGTGTTTATATTATCACCATATTGCTTTTTCATTAACCTTCCTAATTTTATATAGGTTTTTTAAAATCACTTGTTTGTTTTATTTTTTTTAAATATGTTGTGAACAAGCTTTAATTTACCAAGCAGTGATATAGATACGATATAATTTTTTCAAGAACGGGATCCTTTACCTAACAAATGAGTGTGCGAAAATGGCTACGATATGAAATTGTATGTCAACATCAAAACCATTTGGAAGTGCAGTATGTTTAATTTTTAAAGATATTCTTATGAAACATGTATTATATTATTTTTATTTCTCTATTACACATTTATGCTTCACGAGCTTAGTGACAACCTTGGCGAAATCGTAACTGCAGCCTTGGTGTAATCATAATTGCGGAGCTCGCTATGATAAGGAAATACATGAAACATTAGTCTTCAGGACATGAATAACTGTGTGTGTGTGTGTGTGTCATAATATATAATATACAGTAATGCCTCAATAACTTTACCAAGGTTTCACTGTATATATAAAATATAAATAGTTTTCAATCCATTGTATCATGATGAAATGGTATTGTTTGGTATTTTTAGCATTGCCATTCTTGAAAAATGCTGATGAAAATCCAATCTTTGCCGTTTACTTCACTCGTCAGTGGCAAGATACCATGTTGGTCTCTCTTCACAATTTTATTAGCGTTGTTTTTCAAAGCATGGGTAAGTTTCTTCGAAATTAGTAAAATTTCTACATTTCATATTTTTATTAGAGTATATTTTATTTCAATTCCCTGGTGAATTATACATTGTTTTAAGTGTCATCCCACAATCTCGTAATTTTTATTCAGTTTCTGGTGGAGAAAGGCTTATTTATCAGAAACGTGGTTGATTTTTATCCAAAAGAATGTTCCACCTAAAAGTGTGCAATATGAATGAGAATATGAGATTTTTTTTAGGTGAATCAGAATTATAACTCACTTAAAAAAGAACAATCGTTCTCATTTCAATTCAATTAATGTGAATGATACCTATTCTTAGCCTCATTTTCTGTCAGTGAACGGGAATAATGAAATAATAAATAACTCCAATGAATGGATCTAAAAAAACATACTTTTGAAAGAATGCATTCCCTAAGTGAATTGTTTTGCCCACCTACAGCCATAGCCTTGAATATATTGTGGGGGGTTTCAAATCAGATCAGAATTTGGAACAGAATTATAGAAACTAGAATGTGATGATGGGAAAAAATATAGAAGAATTCTGTTAATCTGCATTTGTTCTTACGAAAAAAAAAAAGTTTTTTGAATTAGTTTTGGTATTGTGAATGAAAATGATTTTGGCCCTTCTTTCACACTCTCTTCCGATGATGTTGTATATATACTTAATTGACAAAAAAAAAAAATAATAATAATGCACCCAGATAGAAATGTTGGATTGCTGTAAAATTTGTCATGCAGTTCTATCTCCTGCAGATATGCAAATGATTAGTATTGTGTTATGATTAAAATTTATATATTGCATTATGATTAAAATTTATATATTGCATTATGATTAAAATTTATATATTGTGTTATGAATAAAATTTATATATTGCGTTATGGTTGGACACTTGGTTTTGCCT
>QLNU02015359.1:46179571-46192422 GCA_006491805.2 Dysdera silvatica | reverse complement strand
ATATTGTGTTATGAATAAAATTTATATATTGCGTTATGATTAAATGATTAGAATTGCATTATGGTTGGACACTTGGTTTTGCCTCCAAGGGTCACAACAGTGCTACCTCAATTCCACTATGAAAATGTCCTCGGGCCGGATTATATAGTGTACTTTTTTTAGTTGTTGGGGGTTGATTGAAAGGTCATTGATCACTTGACATGCATTTGCGATGGGGTCAGAAATATTTTGACCAGTTAACAGATTTTGAAAGGGGACACGTCATTTGGCTGAGAAAAGCAGGGTGGAAGTTTTGAAAAATTGCCTCCTTTATAAGCCATTCTGACCTAGCTGTTAGGAGGTGATGACGAGCCAGACATATCACCCGTAGAGGGGATTGTTTGATATGTTGATAAGCATAAGACGCTCTAACAGTTTTATTGTCCACCATCTAGAAACAAGTGACACCTTCGTTACAGATTCCTTTGTTTGCTCAAACTATTCCCGCATGCGTAGCAGAAGGATGTTTGGTGTCAAGGTGCCCATTGCGCGTCCTGCCATTGACAGCCAGTCTTCATTTGCAGTGGTGTTATGAATGAGAAACTTAAATTACTATGTGACTGACACCGTATCAGCTTCAGCGATGAATGCAGACTCATTTTTTTGTGCTCTGACGATGATAGTGTTCAAGTATGGAGGGCACATGGTATATGCTTCAATGTTACCTTTGCTGTTAGCACAACACTGACTACTTGAGTAATGATTCGGGAAGGCATCACATATGATAACTGATCATCCCTAGTAGTAATACAAGGCACATTAACAGCACAGGACATTCTGTTACCACATGTATTGTGTCTCATGAAAGGACTTCTAACTGGCATTTTTCAACAGAATAATGCCCGCCCTCACACAGCAAGGTTGCAGGAATGGCTCCATCAGCTTGACACCATTTCTATTATATATTATACAATAAGAGGACTCTTATGAATTTTTCAATTTCTATTTTATGTATTATTCCTTTGTGTTATTCTATTATTTAATTAAAACTGGAGTGTTGGGAGCGGAGGCCATTTCAACTTTCGCTGATCTAGCTAACAGAAACACTCCATGTTTATGCTCCTCGGGTGGATTCTCCCCTTGACGAAGTTCCACCCGTTGGGTTATTTTTATTGAAACTGTTTTCGTTTTGTTTTTTGTAATTTAAATTTGGATTTTCAATTTGCTGTTTTACTTTTTTATTTATTTTATTTAGTTTTGTTCATAGTTCAACCCTCTATTTATGTTCACTTTTTAATTCGTAATATTCAATACATTATAATTTTAATGATATTATATTCATCGGTGATATTTTGTAGTGAATGTGCAAATATATGTGATAAAAGTGATTTAGTTTTATAATATTTTATTTATTTACTTGTATGTATATACAACAATGTATATATTACATATGTATATATTACAACAATTGAGATTGTTCTCAGTATTAATAAAGAGACCCTTCTAAATTACTAAAATATTGTTAAACTAATTATATTCTGGGTTTATACTGTTTTTAGCTAAGTTTTGGTCAATGCTGGTTTATTCAGTATTAATCATAAATCTCAATTACTGTAATCAGAAAAAGCAAACCAATAACAGGGATTTTGTGCGGTCCTTGATGAAGAACAAAATTCTTGGTATTGTTTAATCTTTTACTCCTCTTCACCTTTTACTACTACATGTCAATTTTTATTCTGAGATGTTTCTACTACTTAAATTTACTTGGGTTTACTACCTTGTGTGATATTACTTTACAACTTTAACTTTGTCCAAGTTAATATACATTTAGATATGTGTATTCATGTATATTACATTAGAAAGTACTACATGTCACAATCATACTACAATTTTGCTATATATATATATATATTGTATTTTAATAGCTACCCCAAGTTTGCTTAGCTACGAGGAGGAACTTATCCGTTTGAATTCTTTACAAGAAGAGAATGACATCTTAAAAGCAAAGGTATGTAAATTTAAAATATTTGTGAATACTTTTCACCCTATGCTTTTCAACTTTTTTTTTAATATATATAAATGAGAATTATATGCAACCTTTCTTCTTTTACCTCTTCAATACTGTTAGGCTTATACTGTGCTCAACAGTCTTCATTAAAAGAGAAGAGGTGAAAGCTCTGTTCCTACATTATTTTATATTTCTAGATCTATAGGAATATACCAATTTACACAAAAAGCGAAAACCAGTGAGTGAGTGAGAACCACAGCCTACCTTTCTGATACTAGTATTTCTTTTTGAGCTCTGTGATCTCATAGTGGTAACACATTTGTCTACCATGTGACTAATACACATTCGATTCTAGAAAGCATCTGGTGCTTGCCCCTTTCCCTACAGATCTGCAATTTGAGGTCTGAAGCCCTGGATAAACATGGTTTAGATTACTCAGAAAACTACAAATTCTAGTACAGTATGCTCTAAGTTGTCCCTGCAGTATACAACACAATCTTTTTTTTTTTTTGTGAAAAAAATCCAAAGAGCTCTATGGTTGTATAGTTGTAACATGTTCGTCTAGTGTGTCATTCACTTAGGTTTGACTTCAATGGTATGATAAAATGTGTGCCACTTTTCTGCCTGCTGTGGTCCGAGGTTTGGTTTACTAGGTAACAGAGGTTCATATTCCTTGGGAAACTATTCATCCTGGCGCAACGTGATTCAGGCTGTCTTTGCACCATAAAACATTTCCTTTTAAATCTAAGGCTGCTAGTTGGCACAGAGTGGTCCTTGCACCATAAAAATTCGATTGACGAGCCAAGGATACCAACGTGTGTGTAAATCAGCGATGCTGTGTATATATCTGCCATTCAATGTTTTACAAAGGTTAAATGTAAAATTATTGGACTACAATGGTTTTAAATCATCTTTATTTGTTTTTAGCTGGCATCCATGTCAAAACAAACCGAAGATGAAAAATCAAAAAGTGCAGGCGATTTTGACCAACAGGATGTGTTTGCGCCAGCCGAACTGATGGACGATTTTTATGTGATAGCTCAGTAGGTTTCTGTAACGTTTTTGTTTTATCCTGTCAATCTAAGTAGTGGGTGTTTAAATTAAAAGCATTTTATTGATTACTAGTTTAAAAGGTTTAGAATTCATAAGCATGTCTTGCATGCAGGTTTACTCTTTCAATAGCACGTTAAAAAAGTTATGTAGCTATTTAAATAGGTTTCGTAATTTTGTGTAACTGTTGAATATTTGAGTGTAAAACTCGATGTAGGTCTTCATAGAATATACATTAGAGGTTTGCAACAATATTGCGGGGCAAAAGTTTTTAATCGTGGATGGAGCGTCTTGTGTCAGTCAATTGCTGATGAACAACAGCGACATCTATGTTAAATGCATCGATGTTCTCTACCCAGTATTAAAGACTACATTCCACAACGTCGTTGCTAACCTTTACGTTAAATATTTGTTTCATCCTATTAGTTATCTGGGAATGCACTATTTATTGGTATTTGCAGGAGTACGACATTGACTTCCAAGAATTTAAATCGGCCATATTTCAATTGCTTTCATGACTTTTTGTAAGTGTTAAAATTCAAAAAATATTTGCACCTGCTTTACTCATCTAAAAAACCAATAGCACTTAGTTTTTTTAACTGCTGCTGATGTCTGTTCTTGCTTATATGTAGGCTTAGTTTACTAGAGGGAGGGGGGTTAGTTTACCAAATATGAGGGAGGGAGAAGGAACTGTACACTTGTGCTTTTGCAAGCCAAGGGAAATATTTTAATAATTTGAAAGTACTTCAGGGGTCGAAATTAACTTTTTAAATTAGATGCATTCCCAAGTATTGTAATTATGTGCACCAAATACTAGTTAGGTGTATAAGTAACTAACAGAATAGAAAGTAAACCTCAACATTAAAAACAGGTAAAATGTAAGTGTAGCAATTATATTTAAGCACCAGAAGAGAACTGGATCCCCTCAAAAGGCACATACTTTGGATTTTTGGAGGATGCAAGTCCTTGCCTATTCGTAGTCACGAGTCCTATCATCCACGAGGGGACACCGGCCCAGGGACCAATGGCTCCATCTGCCCCTGGCATGCACCCAAATTAAAAATTTATGCGCACTGATAACATTTCATATGCACAGTGCATCCATGCACCCGCTAATTTCGAACCCTGGAGTACCTACGTTATTGAGGAGATGAGGGTCGAAGATGTAATCAATCTTTTTTTTTAAATTCTTGTTTCTTAGATTCCTTTTCATGCTTTATACCCGTCATGACATTTTCTTTTAAATATCTTAATGTTTTGAGCACATTCAATGCTCACTTGGACACTGGTGATGTGTTCTTTAAAGACAGAGAGGAATGCCGGTTGTCCTTACACCGTAAAAATTCCACTGGCGAACCAGCCAGGGTGGGCATGAGTGGAATTAGTCTAACACCATTTCATGCTAATAATCGGTTTGTGCAGCTCCTTTTAGTGAAATATTAGTCATCCTTCGCCTGTCATATTTAGAAAACTTTTTTTATTACGTTTTTAATATCTTTAACAATTTATCTTCCATAGTCATTTTTAATGTGATTAAATAGAATTCTTACTTATAATGACCGCAATAAAACAACAAGCGGGTGTTTGAATTTATCTGCATTGTATGTAATGTATTTGAAGGAGATGACGGTTCTTTATAATATGGAAATCGTTTGATGTGGTTTATTCCAAAGAATCCACTCCAAGTAATTTCCTGATGATAAACAGCTTTGTCTATTTCAACGGTAGGAACTTAACTGTTCCTCTTGTCACTCAATCGAGTATGCTTCCAAGAACTCATATCATCTCTACATTGTGCTACTTGCACAATCTTTACAACCAAAACCTTACATAATCAAACTTAAACATAGATTCCTATAACAGAACAAGACCCCACTACACTATGACAAAGGTACAAATACATCAGAAAAGGCACTTCCTTTACCAGACTTTAACGTCGCATTTACGTGAACTCATAAAGTGCACAATAGACATTCAAGTGTAAATGGTTGAAGTTTTATCATGTTACATTCATGTCACTCCTTTAGCAAAATCATTGTTCACCGCAGGTGCGTTACAACAATTTAAAACATTACTGATACTTTGTCATATTACTAGATGAGCTGTTCCAACATAAAGACAACTGTTCATTATGATATGCGGAATGTATCTACCTCGCCCAGGGGTCTTCAACCTTTTTCAGTCCAAGGGCCAATTTTGCTTATTCTTGCAGGCCCGCGGGCCGCACTACTGTATCAGCAATGAACAAAGGCAGCTCAAGGGGTGCACCCCCCACCCACCCACTGGGTCAGCCTTTGTTGATAGTTTTTCCTTAAGTCCCTATATTAGTTTTGCATGCCCACCCAAAAATATTTTCCGGATTCATGTTCTGGGACTAAATATATATTTCAATGTGAAAGAAGTATGTAAGCAAAAAATTTACAATACTTTTAGTTAACGTGTAAAGCAAAATCAAACCTTTCAGCCAGAGTTTTGGCACTGGTTATCCTGTCAATATCCGGTCTTATTTTTGATATTGCAACCCTAAGAGTGTTTCCAAGGTGGACGTCAGTTATTCTGGTCTTAACTTTTCATTTTATCAACTTTATTTTTGGAAACAGCTGTTTACAGACACATTAGAATATGCAGGAGGTGGGTGATAGAGGTTCTGATTCCCACTGCAACAAAATTTTGTGTACATACATATGAACATATGGAGTTGTAGCTCTGTAACACCCGCCTCCTTCATGAACTTTCTATGTCATCCTATGTGCAGATGTAAGTGCTCTGTAACAGAAACATTTTCAGAGCACGGTCATATAGTTGAGAAAACGTTCTTATCAGCATATTTAGAATAGAATTTGATGAGTCCTAAGTTGGAATTATACTTGAAAGGTAGTAAATTTAGGGGGGAAACGTCAATTTTGTTATATACATGCTGAAAAATAAAGCAAATCTTCATCTTTCTGAGGACGGTTTTGTTATGCCAATGCAATGAGGCCAGCATATTGAAAAATGCCTTTGAGTGCGGTCAAGTCACAGATTTAGGCGTATAAATTAATAACTTTAATTTTATTTTTCTCAAACGAGATTTTTGAGAAATTTTGCATTACGCAAAACATCCATTGCGATGCAATTTTCAGCAAAAAAAAATTTCTGCAAGTATTCACTCAGTAATTATGAATAAAAGTTATTTGCAGTTTTAATGAGGAATGGTATCTTAGATGTTTTTTTGAAGGAGTTCATTATAATCGAATGAACAAAAATGGCAATTTATAAATAGCAGATAAGTTTTTATTTTTTAAACCAAAACTATTAAAAACAGAGTGCAATTTTTTAGTAATTTTTATAAGCATGGTTTCAATGATTATTTGGAAAAAATACGTTTTGTTTTTTTTTTGTTTTGTTTTAAAAATATACCACGTGGAACTTTTCAAATATGACACTTAAAAAAGAAGTAAAAAAGATATACTAAAAAAATCTATTAAGTTATAAAGGTTGAAACTGTTCGAAAAGTTTTCTTTTATAGCTGTTAATATTGGGTGCAATTTTCAGAGAAATTAGTTGAAAATATAAGAAAATTCACTTTTCGGGTATAGCTCACCTTAAAATCACTGTTGCACTGCAAATCAATAAAACTACACCTGATTCCCATATACGCTAGAAAACTAAAGTAAAACATGACTTAGGGAAAAATAGAGTGTTACTTTGGTTCTATAGTGTTTTAAGATATTTATTACGAAATATGAAAATGCCAACAGAATAAAATATATAGATTTCAGACTCCAAGGGAGCAGGGACGTTATTTTTGTGTGAAACAATTTGTATTTTTTCATGAGCTGGCCGGCCGCATAAAACATGTCGGCGGGCCGCATGTGGCCCGCTGTTTGAAGGCCTCTGACCTAGCTTGAAAGAAGTTCAACCGGCCTGATGCCTCGAGGTACTAGGCTATTTGAACGATGGGTCATGACTTTTTTTTTTCTTGTGATCTCTCCCCCCCCCATTTTTATTGATGTGTTAAAATAATTATCAATAAATGCACAATTGGCTGCCATCTGGTAATCTTAACTGTTCGTTTTAAAAGTTTGCACAGTGCCAAGCATATTGGGTTCAATTCCTGGTACACTTAGTTATATGTGAATGCCTCATATATGAAATATGGATATGTATCATGGTTTAAAGGTCACATAAAACTACTGAACATTCTGTAGATGAGTGGGTCACTTTCTTCCTGAATTAACATCCAAGCCACACCCCTCTCCAATGTTCCAAAAATCCTGACTTACCCCATTCCTTATCCAATAAAATGTTATTCAAAATGAAAGTTTGTATAATGATACAATAAAAATTATTACTGTAACGTTTGATGTACTTAAACAGTACAAATTTTAGGTTATCGACATATTTTTGTTGTTGATGCAATGAATGGGATGGATTGATAACAATTTCATAATGTTGTGTTTTATCACAATTAGTAGAAATTGATTTCTTTCGTTAGAGTATAATTTAACAACCGTACTTAAATCACGTTCAGCTGGGTATGAAGTTGAGAATAAATCCAGAGGTTTCTTGATCATTAGTAGATACCTATTTGAAATTTCTTTCTGCAGCTGAAGTTTTTGATGTGATTTTTTAAACATCGGCTTCAGTTTGATCTTATTTCGAAGCAGAATATGCAGTGGAACCTCTTAAATTGATCACTTGAATAAAGTGACCATTTTTTATAAGGGGGAACTGGTAGGGACTTAGTCATACCTATACCAAAGTCTGTTGTTTATAGTTACTGCCTGTTTATGGTGACTATTGCAGTCCAGTCTCAAACGTGGTCACTTCATTGTCCCAACTTCCTCAATATCAGGATAAAATGAATCTGTCATTCAATTCTGACCTTCCAACAACAGCAGATTCTCACCTCTATTTGAAATATCTTGGTGCAACATATCCAATTTTGCGGCGTCGCGTCACTTTTCGCCTCCCTCTTAGTAGATCCACCACTTGCTTTGCCCTGCAGAGGCCCCTGATGAATGATGTTGCTCAATTTGAGAACCACTCACTCACTCACTCAAGATAGATCATGAGGAACTGGGAGTTGGAAAAAAATGTCTTCCACAAATATCAATCTCCACAGTAGTGGGACTCATTATTAATTCTTAAAGCAAATAATCACTAATTGTTTCTGAATGTTTTCCCTTGCTATCAGTCAAACTTAGGCTCTTCGTTTCTAACTAATATAGGGATAATTTTTACATTGTACATGCATGGAAAGTAAGAGTGCATAGAAAATGGTTAACAAATATCTATGTCCAAGTGTTCTTCTCATCTTTTTTTGTGAAGAAATTGTTTTGTCTTGGAATTGGACTAGCATAATTCCATACATGCCTCCTTTTGTACATGTGTGAAGTTTTCCTCTAGCTTCCATGTGTTTTTACAATATAAAAGCTAACTATAACTGGAAGCTGCATAATAAAATTACCACTTTGTAGTATATCATTAGGTACTTGCTCACTGTACATTATAACACATATTTTACATGATATGGGACCACCTTTTTTTATAGGGAAGCACCAGCCGAAAACATGGGTCGATCTATGAAGTCTCTGTTCAGGAATATAAGCAGTGGCTTACCTGCTTCACCCATCTTAACCAGGCATGTGAGCGAAGGTCGTCGTTCAGAAGACCCTGTAACCACAAGTGAATATTAAAACAAATTCCTTTATGGTTTTGTGATACAATCAAAGTAAAAATTATAAGCAATTATTGCTGTAATTATGACTGTGTTAACGTTTTATTGCTACGTTGGGTGTCTTTTTCCCAATCTTCTGTAGAAGACTTTCACAGTTACACGTTTAAAACCTGAAAAAAATGATGTAATAATAAATGCCCCCATGACAAATGCATCTAAAAATAATTAGTGATTAACCACAGTATAACTCTCGACTTCCCAATTTTGGGTCATTTTCTTTATTCCATCTTTGTGGCCTATATGCATATTAAATCACACATGCACATATCGTGGGATCACGGTTCAAATCTGAATAAGCCATGGCCATTTTTATTTGTGCTATAGTTAATGTTGAATGGTCATGTGGGTCTACCAAATACGTGTGTAAATATTGAGTTCAACTAAATTAACCGAAAAACGAACAGTGGAATTTAAAGAGTTTTGGCTGTGGAGCGTTTGTGTTACTGAATGATATTTACAGATATATACATTGATCCATTAATCATGCCGAATGACACTAATTAATTCCTAACACGTTTATTTATAACATTAACTATTAAAATACATTTACATGATGAATAAACTACAGCACCAGCGTTCTCGTTAGCGTGTCTATCACGCTCAAAGTGTCCAGCTACCGTTCTATTCCACTGATCCCTTCTCTGTTCTGTTTCAACCGGGACTTTTACTTTGTGGGTCAGAGGCATGCGTCTTCTACCTGAACACAACTATGGCAGTCGCTACAGAGTATTTATCCCTGTGTTTAGCATTTTCAGGGCATTATATTCTTTCATAAATCCTTTAATGTACAGTTATGAATATCTCAAGCCATCCGAGGGTATCTACCAGGTCATGAAAATCACAGAAAAGGCAAAAAATAAGAAAAGGTCATGAAAGTTAAGGTCACTAAATCGAGGTTGTATGCCACGATTACACCTGTTTTCTCAATTTTACATGTGTGTTGAATTGGAGTGGTATTTTAACTGATTTAGTGGTTTTCAGATTTTTCCTGTCATATTTTGTCAATATTTAGGAATTTTCATCATATATTGGCAATCTTCAGCAATTGTTCTCAATTTTTATCAATTTGGAGATATTTTGCCTCTCAAATCAATCCTAGGAAATTCGTTGATACATACCCATGTGAATCTACATTACCACACCGGAATGTAAAAAAGATTTTGTTTTGTTTTGAAAACTGTGCCAATGTATCCAGTTCTGGAATTGCATCGAAAATTGAATTTCAAAATTGCACAATGTTGATCAAATGCTTTAATTATCTTCTAATTAAATTTAAAACCAACACCAGTCATAAATTAAAAAGATTGAGAAACTTTTTTTGAAGTCAAAAAATGTCCAAGAATAGTTATGAAAAGGTCAAGGAATAGGGTTTCTTATTTTTAGTAGATTTAAAGATTATCTTTAAAAAAAAAGTAGTAATTATCTATTATTTTGTAGTAAACTTTTGAAATCATTATATTCAAATTCTTGCAATTAATATGTGTATTTAAAACATTTAGGTTTACTTTTTAACGATCTTTCAACGATTTATCAGTTACAATGGCAGTTATTAAGAATCAACTTTGTTTTTATCCTGCCATATATCACAGTTTATCAAACAAGGCCATAAACTATGAGTTTATATTTTCTTTAGTCGATAACCAGTTTTGTTTTTTATTAGCAGGGATTTGATTGTGTCAGTGTGTATAAGTCTGTAAGTGATTAAAGGTTTTTGTGTGCATAAATTTCAATCGGTGGATGCTTTTGTATATAAGTTTGATTCATTGAATTTGTATTTTGTATTAGATCTGTCAAAAGCAAGCAAAATAAAGCCCCGTTCCCCGAGTGTTCCTCCACAGCTAACGAGTAAATTATCTTCGCCTGATGCAAGTCGAGCAAGCAGACAAGAGCCAAGTCCAAAAGCTCCTGCCTCAAAGGTTTCTATAACAACACAGTATAAAGCAGTAGTTTTTGACACTTTTATTCGTAACCTAAAAGTGAAAGATACATTTTTATATTAAATGACGATATTTCAATTAAGAAAGAAATGAAGTAAAGAAATTAAAAATTTCTGACATAAACTCATATAAATGGACGTATGTTTTGTATTTGGAGTGTGCATATTAATTGTACATTGCTTACACACACCTTTTATTAATATTAACACAATGTTTTTGTAGAATATTTAATAGTATAAAAATTTTGTTTTGAAGTTGTTGGTTGGTTGGGAACCAAAGATTATTTAGTGTGATCTTCCAAATTTGAGTTACTATCCTAATACTCCAACTTGTAATCTTGATTACGTGACTCATATGTGACAATGTCCATGCTAGATAATGTGAAATAAATGGATAATAAACATACTAAGGAAGCATCCAAGTATTATTATAAGCAGTATTTTGGCCATTTTAACCCCCCCCCCTCCCCAGGGCAAGCAAAAATTAACATTGGCTAACATAGGAAAATAAGCACAACAGCAACTCCCCACCCCAAACACACATATGCTTCCATAATACTTGAATTCTCCCTAATAATCAAATAACAAAATTTAAAGGTTTATTACATATATATACTAGACAATCATATGTAAAATAATGTATTTTTCAAATATAAATGAAGTCAAATTTTTTTAAATGTTTCGCATATGTCACAGAGAAACTCTCGGTTGATAATATTTTTTTAGTGTTTAATACTGGGTTACTGAATATGTTGGACTAGCACATAACTGGACTATATAAATTATATTGTACTTAATTCATGCTGATATGATCCGAAGGCAGTTTAGGGGTAATTATAAAATATTGTCCTTTTTGATTTCATAGGAAGAACTCGCAATCCCTGAAGTTAGGCCTAAAAGCGTATCTGCTACACCAACATCAAAACCACGTTCCGCTGTTCACATTTCTCATTCGACTATACCTGTTTGTAAGTGCAGTATTTTTCTTTCTTTCCCCTACCTGATTGTATTTCCTCCATAGTGTATTTAATTATACATTTGTAAATTTATTTCTATTATTTACATTTTGATATTTGTGCTTTTTACTCTTTCAGTGACAGATCCGAAGAGTGGGTTTTTAATTCTGAGCCAGGTTTGTAACATTCATTAATCAATTTTTCCATCTATATTCGAAATATTGGTAACAACGTTGTAGAAAATGGTTTTTGACGTTGGGATGCTCCCCAATGTTGTTATGTGTTTTACATAGTGCTACGTCAATACCACTACAATGGCATAGAGGTGACACATTCATGTATTGCACTGTTAACCCGGATTTGATCCTAATGGTACCATAAACAGGATTCCCCCACAATCTGGAGAATCAGGAAATTTGGCATCATCGCTAAAGGTCAGGGAAAAACAAGGTTTTTTGGCCTGGAAAAGTCAGGGAAAACTTTCTTAACTTCTATTTTGAATAGCTAAATCTCCCACAAACGTGAAGCCATTTTCCCCGCAACCAAAATGTAGTTGGAAATTTTTTGATTGGTCAGGGAATTTTGCTGAAAAGGTCAGGGAAAAACTTGGAAAATTTAGGGAATTTTTTTCTCCAGTGTGAGTAGGAACTCTTTATAAAATATGTACATTTTTTCTCCTCACCGTAGTCTGGGGTTTGATTTATTAGGTAATAGAAGTTCAGATTCCTCCAAAAGTTTTGGGTTCCGGCCCAACGTGACCTTGGCTGTTGTTGCCTCGTAAAATACAAGCGGCTTTGTTGAATTTACATGTTCCCCGCGGGGATAACGCATTCACCTATCGTGTTGTTATCTCAGATTTGACTCCAATCTGTACCAAAAAAAAAAGCAGTTATTAACTAATTGCTCACCGTGGTCCACGATTCCTGTAAAAACTGCAGGCTCTGCATGATCCTTGCACCTTAAAACTCGAAGGAAACAGGATTTTATGCTTATAAACAGGGCCAGATTATCGCATAGACAAATGTGTAGGGCCCACTTTTTTTCAGGGGCCCGGCGCAGTGAAGAGTTCATGCTACTTCAAAATCATTGGCAATTGATTAATTAACTGTATCACCAGGGCATTAATTTTATTGTGGCATGAGTTTTCGAATTTTTGTATTATGTTGTATGCAAACAGAGTCATGCTTGCTCTCCAGGACA
>QLNU02015359.1:46147530-46179471 GCA_006491805.2 Dysdera silvatica | reverse complement strand
TTAGAAAATAAAGTATTTTCTGTGAGATTCCGGTAATTGTTCTTCATTGTAATCAATCTGAGAGCCTTAAAAGTATAAAGCGAAGGATTCTAAAACTTACAGCTTCGATTCTAAATTGAACCGAAGTTTTTGATAAGAAGATACGAAGATAAACAGTAAGCGAAATTTTCCCTTTCAAAGGCTTCGAAACGGGATTGCTTCTAAGTGGAAAATGATTTCTGAATAAAGGTGAATTTAGCATCGAGTCTATGGGATTTGGGGGGGTCCATTTTAAGAAAAGGTGGTCATTCAGTGAGGTTTTACTGTATTTTGTGATTGTAGGCAACATAAGTTGTGCTCTGCTTTATTTCTTCTTTTATATTGGGAAAATATATTTAATTACGTGATAAATTACTCACAAAGAAAAGAATAATTTCTCAGTGTCTGGTGGGGACTGAACCCACAATATCCTAATAACCAGTCGAGTGCTCTTTCTTGTTGAGCTACAAGCAGTGATCAAACTCCCCTCTAGGAGCGAATCCATAGTGAAGCTTTATATTTGCTCACAGAGGGGAGTTCGATCAATGCCTGTAGCTAACAAGAAAGAGCGCTTAACTACTTATCATGAAGTTGAGGGTTCTGTCTCCACCAAGCTCCAAGAAATTATTTTTTCCTTTGAGAGTAATTTATTATTTAATATTATCATATCATTGGCTCCGATGCGAATTGATTAACTTTGGTAAATACGTATAGGAAAATCCTGGTTATTGTGGTTTCGATGACTATGCGTTCTCATTTATTGCCGTATTTGAAGTTTCCAAAGAATGACAAATGGAAAAAAAAATGTTTTTAGATATATTTTATAGTTTTTAATTTTTAAATTAAAATTTTAATATTTATTATATAATTAGTACAGTAATTAGCATCTATTTGGTAGATCGAGTTTACGTCATCAAACATGGGAGCTAATGCCTGATGTTAGTACTAGTATATTTCCAATCTGTAGTCAGAAATGCTTTCAATGAGGTTGTTGCATGACTTAAATTTCTTATTCAAATGTATGATGCTGAAGAAGTGGAAATGATAACAAAAAAATTCACTTTAAAAGAATTAGAAGAAATGTTTCATATTGAGGGAACTTTTTAAGCAAAAGATTATGGATGGGAATCCTAACCTTGAACGTTCTTCGAAGTTGCGTGAAAAAATGGACAATTCAATTCGTTGTTATAAAATGATGTACGAAGAAAAAGAAAAAAATGTACAGCAAACAAATGTCTCAAAAGTATTATTTTTTTTCAAACAATGAGCATTAATATGTACAGTACAACATACTACACAAGTATACAGTACTGTACATACCTAGTTTGTTTTGTTTATATGTAATATTGCTTAGTAACTTTAACAGGGAGGGACCCTGGTTCTAATCCAGGATGGGGAAAAGATTCTCTTTTTCTCCAAATGAATAAAGCTCTAGTTTGAGCTATAATCTATATGTGGGTGGCAGAAATTATTGTATAATAACTGTATAAACATAATCTTTAAACAATATTTTGGCATCATTACCTCAATTTTTTCATTTAAAAGCTATAATTTCTGAAGCTTCAGCAAAAATAATCTATTTTCCATACATTGCATGTCCTGAGTATCGCGGTTTCGATTATTGTGCTGTTTTCGTTGGCATAATTTACCACAATAATCAGGGTTTTCCTGTATTTAATGCAGGTAAAGGTTTATATAGTAATCACACACATTGTTTTGACCATACGTACAATTAACGAACAGACAAGTATGGAGACAATAAATGGTGACCTATGTGGTTATTGTGTAAACATAGTAATGTAAGCATGCATATGTATATAGTTTTTACGTTTGTTTTTAAATGGGAAGTATCGTTTCCTGTTTATTTCAGGAAGAATATTTTGAACATCATTCCTTTATCACACATTGTCTTTTTAATAGCTCAGGATCTATTGTGGCGAGTTCCGATAAAGACGGCGTTATAAAGTATGTTGCTATGTGTTTTTGTTCATAATATATGTTCTTAGTAATCCTCTTAGTGTATTTGCTCTTGGATATTGTTTCTGTTGGAATTACCATTGAAAGCTGTAATCTTATTGTGCTACATTGTGTAGTGCAAATGAAAAACTCATGTTCAGTAACTCCAGATTAGGCATGTACAAACTCGATTCGTTGGTGGTCTGTATCTTGTACATTTCAAGCCAAATCACTTCACGAGTAGCCAGAATAACCTGTGCTAAATCATAAAGCATAGGCGTAAAGTTATATGGGTCCCCTGCAATAATTTGAAATAAATTGAATCGATCATTTTGAAAAGGGGTTATATTTTATTGTTTTCCTATGGAGTTGACCCCTTTTCAAAATGACCGATTCAATTATAATTTTATATATTCTGTAATGTATAAATGCACATAATATATGCTTGCCCCAATAATTTTGCAAATTGTACATTCGTGTCATAAAGACCGAATTTAGGCCAAACAGATCAGAAGAGAAAAGTCTTTCCAAATCACTAACTGGCATTTCTTTTTAATGGACTCATTGAGGATGCAGTTGCTGAAAGGATCTAATTCAAGAAATCCAGCTTGATAAAACTGGCTGGGTTTTGCTGTGTGTATGAAGTCACTAGTAATCTGTCTGAAAGTTTTTAAAACAGAAATAGGAGTTATAAGATGGAAAAGGTCATATGATCCATACTTTTTATTGAAATAAGATTGCTGTAAAGTTTTGGTTCAATAGTTATCCGTTTCGTGGAGCCATAATTTCTATTGTAAAACATACGAGAGAATTATTGCAGTTAAAAATTCTTAAAAATGAAAAATAAATTATGACTGGTATTAGAAACAAATACACTAGCATTTCAAGAGGCAGCCATTAAAAGTATATAGAACAAGTTAAAGGTAAACGCTTCGAAACCATTGTTCATCAGTTTCATCTTCGGTACAAAAATTGTCGAAATGCTGGAATATTATTTTTACTGAAAATAATATTCCAACATTCAACAATTTTTGTATACTTTTAATGGCTGCTTCTTGAAATGCTAATGCATTTGTTTCTAATACCAGTCGTAATTTATTTTTC
This sequence comes from Dysdera silvatica, assembly GCA_006491805.2. Taxonomy (NCBI): domain Eukaryota; kingdom Metazoa; phylum Arthropoda; class Arachnida; order Araneae; family Dysderidae; genus Dysdera; species Dysdera silvatica. The sequence continues at coordinate 46,176,393 of QLNU02015359.1, read as the reverse complement.
ATTTTTAAGAATCTTTAACTGCAATAATTCTCTCGTATGTTTTACAATATAAATTATGGCTCCACGAAACGGATAACTATTGAACCAAAACTTCACAGCAATCTTATTTCAATAAAAAGTATGGATCATATGACCTTTTCCATCTTATAACTCCTATTTCTGTTTTACAAACTTTCAGACAGATTACTAGTGACTTCATACACACAGCAAAACCCAGTCAGTTTTATCCAGCTGGATCTCTTGAATTAGATCCTTTCAGCAACTGCATCCTCAATGAGTCCATTAAAAAGAAATGCCAGTTAGTGATTTGGAAAGACTTTTCTCTTCTTATCTGTTTGGCCCAAATTCGGTCTTCATGACACGAATGTACATAGCTTCGAAACGTTTGCCTTCAACTTGTTCTATGTACTTTTAATGGCTGCTTCTCAAAATGCTAATGTATTTATCTTAAAAATGAAGTTTGCTAGTTTGACTTTTGATGATTATTTGCAAACAAAGTCTGCATTAATAATGGAGGAATCGATTTTTTTTTTTTTTGTTTCCTCACAGGATCTGGAATCCTAGTCCGGCTATACACACACTCACAACAATTATGTCCAAAACGAGTGCCTTGGCGCTAGAATGGGCACCGAAGCGAGAACGATTAGTAAGGCTCAGAGACTTTGATCTGTTATATAAATTATTAATTTCCAAGTTTATATTTTATGTAGATTGCTGATTTTGCAATATTGTACACTTGCAGTTGCTCCATGGAAGTGCGTTGGGTAAAGTTAGGCTGTATGATGTCAAGGAAAGGAGAATTGTCGGAGAAGTTTCCCCTAGTAGTACTAATGCCGAAAGTCACAAGTTAGTATCTGTTTTCTCTCATATTTTAGCTTATTATAACAATACACAAATGTGAAAAAGTATGTTAGCTATTTAATTTGGAATTCCACTTCATTGTAGAATATTGCATCTCTCGTGTAATCCTACTGAAGCCAATTTTGTGGTATCGTCTGAAAATGATGACCAGGGAGGTCTGTCATTATATAATCTGCGAACTTTACAGTTAGAGGTATGCAAACTTTTTGCCGTTTATTATTCTTTTAATTGTAAGAAATACATATATATCGGGGAAACAGAATGCCTACTGTATATCTTTGCTTTCAGCATTCGTTGCCTGTGGAATCAAAAAGTGTTTGCTGTTATTGCAGTTGCTTTAATCACAATGGCCAGTTGCTACTTGTAGGAGGCTCAAATGGACATTCCTATATTTACGGTAAACTACGGTCCTATATTTACGAAATTCATGGCCCAATGTAACCCAACAATGGCATAGCGATAATGTGTTTACCTATCCTGTCATTAATCTGACGCCGCTCCCAATGGTATGTTAGCACACATGCCATTTTTCTGCCCACTGTAGGCCAGGGTTTTGTTCCTTGAGCAACACAAGCCCTTGCTGTATAGAATACAAGCAACTAATGAATCATGATCAAGTCTAAATGGAACAAATTTTGAACGAAATGGATATGCAGTGAAATCTCTCCAAGACGACCACCCTTGGTTCCATGAAAACTTATTAGTTGCTTATGGAGATGGTCTTTTAGAGGAGGTCTGTGGTACTTGGGATATACAATAAAACCTCTTAACGACCACCGGTAACCTCCCTTAACGACCACTTTTTCTTGAAATTTCATCTCCCCCCCCACACACACACACCACATAGGCTCAATGCTAAATTTACCTCCATTCAGAGATCAGCTCTCTAAGCGACCGATTTTACTGTATTTGAAGTTAAAACCCAAATGAAATTACATGCATAAATAATCAATTTTACCTTACATTAGCGTGTAAAATTAAAAAGCGGTGGTGCAGTGGTAACCTGTTCACCTATCGTGTGGTTATCTTAGGTTCAACCCCCAACTGTGTAAAAAAAAAATATATACTTAACGACTAACTGTTCACCGTAGCTTGGTGCTGGTTCCCTAGGCCTTACGAGGTTTGGAATCTTCGGAAAGCTGTGTGTCCCTGCGTAGCATGACACTTGCTGTCATTGTACCATAAAACTCAGAATTGAAATTTTAATTGCAAATGACAATAAAACCTTCTTAAGGTAATCACTGTTGGTTCCGTGAAAAGGTGGTCACTCAGACAGGTGGTCTCTGAATGGAGGTAAATTTAACATTGGATCTATGGGGGAAGGAAATACGTTTCCAGGAGAAGTGGTCATTAAGGGAGGTGATTGCTGAATAGAGATGGTTGTTTAGAGAGGTTTTACTTAATAATTTTCGACACCCATGTATATAAGCTCAAGCTAGAGTTTTTTAGGCATAGGAGAAAAAGAGATGCCGTCCCCGCCCTAGAGTCGACCCAAGGTCCCTCCGTTGAGTCTTGAGTGCCTTGACCACTAGACAAACGAGAACTGGAACAATGCTCTCTTTCTCCGTACATAAGGATGTAAGATATTATTACCATTCTCAGGGTTAACACAATTGCCAAATAATAGTCTACACACAAAACCACCTTGGCGAGTTTTTTGTGAATTGAGGAATTTTTGTTGAAAAGAGGGTTTACTATATATGTGAAGTTTATAACTTTTTAAAAAAGTTTTTTTTTTGATGCTGCAGTTTTTCTGAACAATTTTGTAGGTGTGGAAATAAATGGAGTATTTGATCATTTTCCACAAATAAAAAAAGAGAAAGCTTCCATTAATCTATCCACTTCCTTGAATGCTTCCCAAAGTCATAAGCTGGGGAGTTTTTTCCATGAAAATCCCTAGGTCAGTCAGTGAGGTTTTATTATATATGAAACTGTTGTAATTTTGTAACTTAGTTTTTAGTCTCTTTCATTCAATTACTTTTTGCAAAGTGGATTACTATTCTGTTTATAAGTTTCGGTCCATTATGAAACAGCAATCCCTACAAATTTAGACACTCGTAAATATATTCTGTCTTATGATTAACATTGGCCCATTGGTCTTGCCTTAGCTAATGTTGTTAATTGTAACTAAGGGTAAAGTGAAATGCAATATAAGATGCAAATATAAACACACTTGGTTGTAGTGACATTTTAGCTATTACATCAAAATTCTAAGAGGAGAGAGAGAGAGAAAAGTTTCTTTGCGGATTATTTGTGTGCAAATATATATCGGTCATATCAAAATTTTGCTGGTCCTTTGAATGTCATTGTTAGAGAGTTTGACTGCATATACACATACCCACCATATAATAATGTTGATAGGCTAACACATTTGTCTACCATGCGGAAAATCCAAGTTTGAATGCTGCTGGCACAGAGTGTGTGCCATTTTTCTTCTAATTCATATTATAGGGTTTGTTTCCTTCGGGGAAAACTGTAGATTTTAGCTCAACTTGATCTAAGCCAGTGTTGTCTAGACTTTTTGGACAGCGGGCCACTTAAAAATTTTTCACTGTTATCTAGGGCCAGCGGTTTTGTAAAAAAAAAAATTTCCTTCGAAGTTTTTTTCATTTTTTTGTACACTTGCAGTATGGAAAGAGGTCACCCATGCTGTTTTCACAGTTTTTCTAAAAAAATCTAAAATTTTTGTTTGTGAATTTTTTTTATTTCAAACAGTTGTTAGCAGGCCAGTTTGTGGCCCGTATGTTGGGCAATTCTTATCTAAACTGTCCTTAAAAAGTATTTTTTATTATTATTTGTTTTTCATCCTAAATCATGGAAATTACGGTACAACTACTCACAAAAAAAGAAAAAAAGAGAACTTTCGGAAACATGGTAGAGTACGATCCCACGTCGTTTCTTTGCGGGAGAAATGCTCTAACCGCTAAGCTACAGGTGACCTGTCATTCCTCTTCCTGCGAGCATGGTTAGAGTTCCTTCACTATGAACTGGTTATTCTCGTAAAACGGGCAGTACACTGACTGTGATTTAAACATCAGCCAAGGCCAATTTTTTAAATAAGCGACAGTCAGAAGCCTGATTTACGAGATAAAACGATTTTTTATTTCATCCTCCTTAATCATAGATCATGGTGCACAAAAAATGGTGAAATGAAAAAAAAATTGTTTCTGTGTGTATCTTTTTCTTGTGTATCACACTTTTCTTCTTCCTTGTGAGTTGTTTTCATAATCTTCTTAACTGGTCTAGCCTTTCGTCATACAATATTAGAGTTATGAAAATACACAAACTTAAAAAGTAATTTGTTTCAGTGTCACAGGTACAGTCTAAGGTTTTACAATAGGCAAACACAGAAATGAGTATAAAATCCAATGCATTTTACAACAAAGTTGAAATCCAGATTCATAAGCTCTGAAACTGTAACCACCGTAGCATTGTATTTATGTTAGTGCTTCAACATTTATGGATACTTTACAAAGCCACATACTGTTCATAGCGCATGGAAAGAAATGTTGAAACGTTCTTTCTGTATGTAAACCCCCAGTTTTATAAATTTTTATTTCTAATTAATATGCTGAATAGCTCTTTCTGCCTCTCTCGTAGATTTGAGAACTTACCAGAGTATTGCATCGTGGGTATCTCATCCGAGCTCAGTTCTGGCTATTCAGTTTAGTTCTGACGAAACTACCTGTTATACAATGAGTCAGGACGGAAAGGTACTTCTTTTATAAAAACATATCTAATATGAATCCTGTTCCCCAAGTAACAGAGTTTCGGATTCCTCGGAAAAGTGTAGATCTTATCATAATATGACTTTAGTTGACCTTGCCCCATAAAACAATACACATTTTAACAATTTTATTTCTTATTTCATTCAACTTTTTTTAGTTCATCCAGTGGAGTACAAATAAAACGGGCCATCAACTAGCTGAAATGGCCATCCACTCAGGAAGTCCTGTAGATACATCTCCTCAAATTCAACCTTCTGGAAAACTCTTTGCATTCAATAATGATGCAAACCACTTTCTAACGTGTGGACCGGTTGGCGGTGTCATTTATAAGGTAATTCCAAATTCTGAAACCTAACAAACTCTTAAGTAAGATCTCTTTTCACATGGTATTAGTTTTACATTTCTTTAAGCTCCGATATTTGGAATATTTATGTAACAAACTATTTCAAAACAGGTTTACTGAAATTAGGCTTGTAACTTTATATGGACCTACGTTAAGACCTCCAGATCTATATGAATCTATATTGAGACCTGGCAATTTTATCTGGAGCTGGGACATGGACCTTAACTGTTACAGATGAAGAATTGCTGAGAGTACAGGAAGGAAAAGTGCTTTTGAAAATATACGGGGCAATTGATGAAAATGGTAGTTGGAGAATTAGGGAAAAAAATGAAATACATACATATATACCATCTGTATAAAGATTTAAAGCTTTTTACAGAAATGAAAAAAAAAAATAAAGGTTAGATGGCTGAGACATGTGGAAAGTAAAGAATGGAGGAAGATAGAATAATTAAGAAAATTATGAGAACTAACCTGGAGGACAGAAAAAAAGTGGGACACCCCAGAAAGATGACTAGATGGAGTGAAGAAAAACCTCAGAAGAAAGGATGTTCTAGGAAAAATAGCTAGGCAGAGTTGAAGAAGGCATCAGAAAAATAGAAAAAAGAGTGTAAAGGAAAGTTTTAGATAGCAGAATGGGAGATTGATGTTAAGAAGGTTTGGTTCCTTCAAAGCTTCAAGAGAAGAAGGCTCATCTTTGATACAGTGTGTGAACTTTTAAATCTGATGGAAATACGTAATAAATGTGTATTATGTTTTGCCTTTAATTTTGAATAATATTGTACTGTAGAATGTTGTTGGTTAGCGGAATGGAGAGAAAATTGTCACAATTGAGTTAAAGAATTATGATCAAATAAATTAATTCCAATTCTTTAAAGTATGTACAGTAAGTGAATGTATTGTTTTTGTGTTTAGTAGACTTTTTCTTGTTTTATCCAATACATATTAGAGTGTTTAAAAACATGAGAGAAATATGAGCGATACACTGCGCAAAATAATATTTAAAAACAAATTACACACAAACGCAGTTTAATTTCACATACTGGAGTGTTCAGTTATTTAAACTTGTTATCAGAATTGAGTGTTTAGTTTTGATAACTGATGCTTTCCTGAAGTTGAAACTGGCAAATATTGCTAATTTCTTAAAAATCTTTTAAAGGAATTTATGCTTCTTTTAAATAAATTGAACACTACACAGATTAAATTAAACAACAATATAAATCAACGTTTATTGGCGTAGTGATAGAATTTAATTTGGTTTAAATAGTAGTCCATGTACTACACCATTCTGCGAAATAACCGGCTTCAGTAAAGTCTTTATATACGTTCGTAAGGGATTGGATATTGTCGTTCGTAGCTCAGTGGGTAGAGCCTCCGCCCGGCAAGTGGAAGGTCGTGGGTTCAGGTCCCACCGAAGGCAGAAATATTTTCTTTCGAACGTTTCACCATCTAATCACGCCATAACATCGGCGTTGGTATCACTACGCCAATAAACGTTGATTGATATTGTTGTTTAATTTATGCTTTTGTTGGTATTTTATACCTTTTGTTTCTATTCTTTGGAAAGGTAGGTATATTTTATTGAACAGGTTTAATAGATAAGTATATTTTAATGTATGAGAAGCAGTAGTATCGTGTAATAAATTATTTTTTTTTCCCTGCACACAGTAGGGATGAAACTGATTCAGCACAGCTCATTAGATAAATAAAACTGAAAATTGACATATCAAAATTCTCAAAGGAATACAACTATGGGAAAGTTCAAGTATTACGTAAGCACCTTTTGGGGATGGGGGTTGCTGTTGTGCTTGTTTCTTCCTATGTTAGCCAACGTTATTTTTTGCTTACCGGGGGGTGGGTATAAAATGGCCAAAATATTGCTTATGTAATACTTGAATACTCCTTATGTGATTTCTTTTCGAGGATTGTAGAAACACATGTATATGAAAATTTTAACAAAATTAAATAGTGTAGTTTAGCAAATTTTTTTAAATTTGAATTGTATATTTTTTTCAATTAAACTTTAATATACAAAAGTTTAATTGTATATTAAATTGCATATTACATTTGAAGCTTGGGCTCAAATTCTCACAAAGAATTTCAGGCTTATGTGGACTCAAATTGCACGTATGGGTTCTGGTGTTGAAAAATGAGCCTGAATACATACCTAATGCATAGTAATACGTTTCATGTCAGCTGTTATTTTAACACTGGCGTAAAGTTTAAAAACATGTTTCGAGAGCCAACTGCTCCCTTTGTCAAGTGAAATTGGAATTTTGCCTTCGCCTTGTTTTTAACCCTTGTGTCAATATCGAAATAACACTTATTATTTATTAAATGTCCTGGTGAGTCTTCATATTATCGTGTAATGTGTTTTCATTTTTTTAAAGGTCACAGGAAATAATTTTTCACATGCTCTAAACATTGGTGGTCACAATCACCCAGTAGCAACTGTGGACTGGTCAACAGCAATGGAGTGTAGTACATGTCTATGTGGGTCAACAGATGGAAAAATCACTGTCACAACCCTGATGACCCAGTGAATGTCAAATATCCAAAAAAGGTCACATTTATAATAAATTATATGGTTTTTGTACACTTGCTCTTTTTATATTAGTATTATATAAACATTTTATAAATAACGTGTGTATTACTTTCTGAATCAACATTGAAAGATCTGGTAGGGTTGCTTTATAGCTGTATTGCAGCGATACCTTTTTTCCCTGTAATAAAAAAAAAAAAAATAAAATAAAAATACAATTAACCAAAGCTGTAAATAGCAAAAATTTAGACTCATCGGCACAGTGCCTACCGGAATAAGAATTATAAAGGTCATAAACACTTATAAGATTTTGGTTCCCATATATAGTGTCCCTGAATTCATGGCTCACACATTAAGAGGTTGTAGGGGGATATCAGATAAACCATAGTGGCCGAAAACCTTATGTCCACAAAGGACCTGATTTGGTGGTAGAGTGAATTTATTATTTACATCCATTAGGGCTGGGCGATATCGGTATTTTTACATCGCCAGGCTAAAATCATGATATATCGCGGTATTACCATGCTGTTATTTTAAATCAGTGTTGTAAAATTAATTTCGTGTGCTTTGTGATTTTAAATTTATGCACATTACAACCATTTTATGAAATATAACTTATTTTACGAATATGTGTATGTAATAAAATATGAACCTAAAAATACATGTAATAAAAACAGGTATACATACATGTAGCAACTAATTGTTAATTCCCTGTACTTTTCAATTGATGTTTTGTAAATTTTAGCAGATTTGGAAAGTATTTTTAATATAAATTCCCCAAACATGTTGTAAAACTTTTGTTGCATAAAATTGGGAATTTTTGCATCTTTTGGTAACAATGATACTCTGTGTTTAGATAATACATTATCACCATCACTACTAAAAATTCATTCTGAAGGAACACTTGTTCCTTGAATTGCTGAAAAAATTTTGCTAAGGTTTTTTTTTAGCCCTGCGGTGGCGCAGTGTTGTAACGCGTTCTCCTAGGGCGCCGCTAATCCGGGTTCGACTCCCAGCAGTGCAAAAAGAACGCTTACTCAGAGATCTCATAAAAGATTGCACTGCTCACTGTAGTCCGGGTCCCTAGGCCTTAAGAGGTTCGGATTCCTCGGAAAACAGTAGGTCCCGGCGCAGCATGACCACTGTAGTCTTTGAGCCGTAAAACCAAAAAGAAAGCGAAAAAAAAAAAGTAAGCTAGCTAAGGTTTTTAACTCTAGAAAGGAGCTTTCATGCAATTTCCACCATATTAAAGGATTTGTTTCTCACTTTCAGCATTATCAAATAGTTATTTAATTCTACTTCAGCTTTTCTCTTTGAATTCATCTCTGGCTCATCTAAAGTATCATTCTCATCTTCCAATAACTTCGATAAATCCTTCCTAGTAGTTACAATAGACCTATTTATTTGGTTACTAGTTGGTTCATTAAATCGCAAACATAGGTATGTACATTGTAGTTTCTTTATCTTTAAAACCTTACCTTAAGTAACCGTAACCATATAAAATGATTGCAATCATTCTAAGCATGCGTTTGACCCCTCCCTGATATAGCCCTATCATGCGACATTTCAAGTGCTTTCATATATGCTCTAAATACGGAATATCATAGTATGAAGCTTCAATAGCAGCCTAGAGAAAGGATGGGGGGCTCCCTGACATACACTCCCTGAATACGCAATATCATAGTCGTAGCTACAATAGCAGCCTAAAATATACCTGCCAACTTATACAATTTGTCCGTACAATGTACGGATTTTGGTGAATTGTACAAATGATCAGTAGGAGTGTACTTATTTTTTTAATATTTTTAGGTGGGGAAAAACACACACACACTACAGAGTTGCGATCGCAATCCGTTCCCATGACTAAGCTTGGGCGATGTATCGAAACATCGTGAAAAACCGGTGTGAAGCCGACATCGTCACACCAGTTTCGTAATTTTGAAATCAGCGATACATCGTGATTTCACGGTGTCATATCGCCAATTTCGATGTTTCTTTGTGCGTATGTGCGGTTTTACGATATCATTTCATCGCTTGGTATGGACGGTTTCACACCATCTGTACCCTGACGTGGATCACAGGAAAATAATGCATTGCGCACGCCCACAGACTTGAGGAAAGATTCAGAAGCATCGGCATTAGGGGGTGGTATAGGAATTGCGGAAACATCGACAAATGCGTTACGACTATAATTGTAAACAGAGAAAGAATCGTAAATTAGTGGTGACGTTTTATGCTGCTATGGATCCCAACATAACGCTTTTTGCTAAGGGGTGCTAGTGTAAAATATATCGTGTGATTACGATGTGACTGAAATCGTAAGCCGTAAATAGATTCCCATACATAGGTGTTAAATATAGCATAAATATGATTTTGCCTCTTTTCTAAATAAAACTGGGGGTGGGGGCAAGAGCCCCTACCAGATTACAATATCCTAAGGCACGTATTCAATGGAGTCCATTTACGAATTCAGTCACATCGTAACACGAATTAAAAGAAAATGCGTAGGACATTGGGATCTATAGCAGGATAAAACGTTACCATTAATTTACGAGTCTTTCTCTGTTTACGATTATAGTCGTAGCGCATTTGTCGAAGTCTGACGTTTCCGCAATTCTTGTACCACCTCCTAAGGAAAGATTCAGAAGTATCGGCATGAAGTCCGTGGGCATGCCCAATGGATTATTTTCCTGTGATCCACGTCAGGATACAGATGCAAGTCGGTTTCACACCATCCTCGTAAAACTGCACAGGATCGGCGGCGTGACATGATTATTTTCCGGGTTTCTGCCGGTTATTGCCACTTTTGTGGCAGAAACTAGTTTCTGCCATACCGGTTTTAACCGCCTTGCCAACCCTGGTACACACACATACAGGGTGCTCTTTGAAGTCCGGTGTTTTGCAAATAACTTTTAAACGAAGGCTTGTAGAGCTGTAAAAGTAAAGTGTAGGTATAGTAAAGTGCCGATGAGACGAAAGCGCCCTCTGTGGCGAAATCTGGAAGTTATACACTTAATTCTGGAACTAGAGGATACAGAAAGCTTTTCAATTACAAAGTTGTTAAGCCCCAACGTAAGAAACAGTTTTTTTCGCCACTTTAATAGGGCAAAAATCGTGATTTAAGAGGTTTTAAAGGTATCCGTCCAGCAACGCCATTGTTGGTCGAAGTGCCGATTTCTCAATCTTATTCTAGTAGTTTCACCTAATATTTCATCTTTATAACGCTTACAAAGAAACAAACTATGGCTTACACAGGATTTGAAACTGCACCATAGGCCTAAGTTATATGGGCCCGAGGGGACAGGGTCCTGTAATAATCTGAAATAAATTGCGATTTTACACATACTGTAATGTATAGGTATATATAAAATGTGCTTGGGCATCCCCAATAATTTTGAGAATTCTACGTTGATGACCAGCGCCAAGTTAGTTGTCAGGCTGACGCCTTAACCACTACGCCGTCTCTATGGCATCATACAAAATAATATTTCTACAACGGAATTAATAACGTCGATTTTTTCCACCATACTGTACGTAGTACGTAACATGAATCTGTACTTACAGAATTATAAGAATAAATGAAGTTAAATCGGAACTTTGACTAACAAAGGCGTTGCTGGATGGACATCTTAAAAACTTCTAAAATTACGATTTTTGCCCTATTAAGGTGGTGAAAAAAACACGTTTCTTACTAATTAGTTGGTGCTTAACAACTTTGTAATTGAAAATTTTTCTGTATCTCCTCTAGTTCCAGAATTAGGTGCAATAACTTCACGATTCCATCTATCGACCATGGGCACTTTACTATACCCACACCTAACTTTTACGGCTCAACGCGCTTTTGTTCAAAAGTTATTTGTGAAACACCAGACTTTAGAGAGCACCCTGTATATACACTATTAAACAACTCGTTCACTTACTTTAGCATGTCTCAGTTAAAATGCATATTACGTTCTTCTTATAACAAATACTTGCCACGGCAAAACTCTTAAAATCAAAATGATATTCGAAATCAGGATATTATGGTTGTTTTAAATGACCATCGAACTGACAGCTACGAAACGTTCTATTTTCAATATACAAAAAAGTTGACAACAAGTTAACAATAAACTTTTATTATAAACAATTCAATACATGATATACTCTATTGCCGTTCTTAAATATATTTTAATTTCGATCGATAGACAGAATTTGATGAAGCTTTCTGAGAAACAAACCGGGCTTCATAAAAATAGGCTGCGATCCTAAAAACAAAGTGCAAGATTTCTTTCCTACAACACCACTCTCACACTATTTAAATAATTATAATCGTATAATTAACTAAAAAACAATATTTACAGATTGCAAAACGCAGCCTATATTATGTACGATACAGCACATGAATGCAAAAAATCTAATTTTCGATGAGCGTTAAATGCAGAAATAAATTAAAACTTTGTCAAGCATGCACGAAAATAACGAAATCTCAAATACAGATCACTTATTTGCATATTTGTACAAAATAATCACATAACTAATTGACGTTCTGTCGTTAAATGACGTCATCTCGTGGGAGAAATAATGGGAAGAAAAAGAGCAAATGGCGTGGACGGGATGAATGGCGAAATCTAACAATCCACACAACGTTTATTTACAGTAGATGATACACTGCTGGCGATGTTCCTTTGTACTTAGCTCTGCAAAGAAACAATATTTAACACAATTCAGCACATTGAATTTATGTTTTTATGGCATAAGATGAGCAATGGCTACTAGCTATAGTGCACAGGGATCACTAATTTTCTAAGGAATCCAACCGTTTACTTGCAAGGGTGCCAAACTAGGATCAGTGGCGTAGTGAATGCCACCGGGGCGAAAGTCCCGAGCCCAAAATTTCAATATTGGACTGGTGAAAGAGAGTTTTAGCAGGTATTGGCAACTCAAGTTACGCCACTGACTAGGACTACGACAGTAAGGAAAATGACATGCATTCTATATCATTAGGAGTTGAATTCAGGTTAATGGCATGATAAGTGTGAATCCATTATGGCATTGCAGAGCACTGGAAGTCAAATTCAGTGTGCCCAAAAGCGTCATTTATAAATACTAGAGTTGGCCTAAAGGTGGCATTTATAAGTACTGGAGCAATGGCAAAGGAAAGGGGGGTGGGGTCCTTAAAACCCCACTCCCATTGGACAGCAAGACACGTTTTTGTTTTACGCCATATGACAAGATCTGTCATAAAACTACTTGAGCCCCTTCCCCACAGTTCTTGTATTGTTACGCCCTTGTACTGGAACATATATATATCATGGTTCTCACACTCATTGGAGAAAAGAATTCTCTGACCAATCACAAACAAAACTTTGAACTGAACTTCAGTTGCAGGGTTAATGGCCTCACATTCAAGGGAGATTTAGCTACTCAAAATAGAAATTAAAAAGGTTTTGTGCTGAATTTTCCGGCTTTAACTGAAAAATTACATTTTCCTCTGACCTTTAGGGCCAATTTCAAATTATCCGATAATTCAAGGTTCTCCAGCTATGTAGGAGCCCTGTATATATATCAACAACCATTCCAATCCACTGCAAGATGGAAGTCTATTATCACGCATACTCGTAATATGGTGAAAGAAATACAAAGGAACCAGCCTTAATTAAGCTCACTACGCTGGCTAAATGGGATGGCAAGCTAGACTCACAGTTTAACTAACGAAGATTACGAACCTTGGCATATATATATATATATACAGTAAAACCTCTCTACAACAATATTATACGGACCGAGAAAAATTATCTTTGTAGAGGGAGTCATTGTTATAGGGAGGGTTCATTATACAGTAAAACCTCTCTACAACACTATTATACGGACCGAGAAAAATTATCGTTGTAGAGGGATTTATCGTTATATCGGATATCGTTGTTGGGAGGTTTTACTGTAATACACAAAACTACGAGTTTCACAACCTTCTAGATTGTTTTTGTTTTGTAGTACAAAGACAACTCAGATGATTGGTTAATTGTATTTTTACGGTGCAAGGACAGTAAGGGTCAATCTGCACCAAAGAAGGTGAAACGGCTAAGACCATGTTGTCCATCACTACTCACAATTTTCCGAGAAATCTGAACTTAATGCCCAAGGAATCAAACGCAGAAATATGGACAAGCTGGAGGGATGGGAAGAAAATAATTCAGTACCAGTAAAATTGAAACCGGGATTTTCTGCATACGAGACGAGGGTGTTCGTTATCTCCACGCCATTGTGCACAGCTTCTACTAAATTGATTTTACATTCCATCGAATGACAGACCATAACCATCGGTTTCAAAAATGCTGCTTTAAATGATTCTATATCCCAAGAAACAACTTAATCGCAATCAGCTCACCAGTTCTCCCTCTTAACTGATTTTGTACATCAATCAGAATCTCCATCACTGGAATACACCTGAGTGTGAGGTTCTGGTGGTGAAGACGACGATGCTGGACTATGTGGCCGCCTGGTTAAAGATCGATAGAAATCTAGCCACTCTTCCACCATTTGGGCTACCAGATGTGGTCTTTTGGGGATCTGTTGTTGAGCTACCAAAGTTCCACCTTCAGTCACACAGCAATCTAGCCATTGTCTTAAAATCTCATCTTCACGGCCAATCTGTTGGGAAAAAAAAAATATTACATTAAAATTATTCTTACTAGAGCACTTTTCTATCTTAAAATTCTTACAGCCGTGGATTGGTAAACTGTTAAGAAAGGTCTTTGATGTAACGTAACATTTTAGAGTAGAGTTTTGACAGTTTTTCTTATATAAAAAGCACTTCCTTTAGGGAGTAAATTTGCTTCAAATTATATTTGAATTTTATTTATTACAACCATCCAACAATGTGCATGTCAAAAAATAAATCATTAAGAATAATAAAAAACAAAATATGACTTAAGCTGCTGACTTGTAATTTATAAGGAAACCGGACCAATAAAATTTTATTTCACCATTTCATTATTTTAACGCTGCTTTTTTTTTAAAAATATACATATATATATGTAAATAAGACATAGAAAACAACGTTTTAGAAGCGTATTTATGTCAAGATTGATTCGAGAAATCAACCTCGTTTGTTGACGATATTCCACGTGTTCACTCCCGAAGAAGGGCGAACTTCTATCGCCCGAAACGCGTAGCTTGAACTCAATCTTGACATAAATACGCTTCTAAAACGTTGTTTTTTGTGTCTTATTTATATTGCGTATTGTTTCGTCGAATATTTCCACGTATATATACATGTGTGTGTACAGCAGTTTTACTTAAAAAACTGATTGTAGCACCATTCAAAATACTTGACCCACAGAATACTTTTTCGTGTCTCTAGACTGGAACAGGGTCTATAACCTAACATAGCTTCTGAATACTTATGACATACAGTAGAACCTGCCTGAAGTGACCACCTTTGGGACTGGACTGCGATGGTCATCATAGACAGATAGTCACAATACTAATACTGTCACTATACACAATACCAGTTCTCTCTTATAAAAAACTGGTCACTTTATGCAGGTGGTCAATTTACAGGGTTGCACTGTACTTACAGAGAATACAAGTTTACTTGGAATCAAAATTAGCTTAGTCAGCTTAAGGGCAATGGTTGTGCCACAATATATTAATAGGAAATCTAGGTTTTATCTAAATCTGTGTTAGTGTGACCAACACTTGGCCATTATTATCCTACGATTTGAATTAGCCGTAGCCAGTATTACCTTACGAACAAAATTTGGTCATTATCATCCTATAAACTGAACTCGACCAGTATTATCTTTACAACCGAATTTGGCCATTATGAACTGCGATGTTTCTAAACATTACACCACTGTTGAAATAACAGTTGTTATGTTTATTCCCTAGCAAAGCTATACAGTTGGGTCTCTCTTCATATGGACCTTTTTATGTGATTTTGAAGTTGTGCAGTTTCTATTTCTATATATATATATTTTTTTAAACATATAGTTGGGTCTTTCTTCATGTATATCTTCCTTATGGGGTTTTGAAGTTGTGCAATTTATACTTTTATATTTTATCTGAATTTTATTATTTTTAATGTATACATATATGTACATTAAAATTTAAACATTTTACTGCACATGGTTTGATACATTCTCATACGCATTATTCTCTGACAAAAGGAGATTTACATAAGTCATGTTTCTACCCTCTTTTATGAAGTGAACCCACGTGTTGCAATGTCACTCCAATTGTAAGCTGAAGAACTGAATAGGGTAGGGAGGTTGAAGTCTCCCCGTTGGATATCCAAACATAATCATCTTCAAAGCCACTTGAGCCCCCACGCATGATGTTTGAATTGCTATGCTACTAACTGCACATCTGAATATTGTAATACATATATAAAAAAATTAACAGACTCATCATCGCAAAGTTTAATTACTGATTACATTATTCGAAAAGAAAGAAAGAGCTACACAGAATGAAAAAATGAAGTTTGTGAAAACCCATTGCCTTTACTGTACAGATCTAATGCGAAGACTGTCTCTCCTAGTAATGAAGGTGATTTGACACAAGTTCGCAAACAGTGCAGACCATTATCAGAGAGCGCAAATAATTCTGATGAAAAAATGCAAAACTATTTACTTTTTAATAAAACAAAATAAATACAGTTTGAAAACAATTTTAAGTCTCATACCAATTTCTTTAAGATTTTCGAAGGAATACACTAAGAATTCGCATTTTCTAAAATTTCTGTAAGCTTCCTTCATGCCGTTTTCGGTTAATTTTAACTGACTGCTTTAGTTTCATGTGATTTTAGGAATTTACGGAATGTATGTCTAATTTTTCACCCTACGGAGGCTTTTTTTATGCAATTTTCTAATGAACGTATCCACTATGTACAAGAAGACCCAACTGTATGTCTTGCCTTTTGGTACTGAATTTTAGCTATCAGTAGCTCAAACACTGAAGCTGGTCATTATTATCCAGAACTGAACTTTGCATCTTATTATCTTATGAACTGAACTTTGCATCTTATTATCTTATGAACTGAATCTGAGAAAAGTAGGAGGGGGAGGAGTTGTATGTTTGTGCTGTACAAAGCAAAGATGAGGTGATGTTATACAGAGACCTATAGTCCTGCTGCTGCTGACTAGAAAATCAAACCAACTTAACAATATCTGTCTGCTATTGTAGAGAAAGATAGGTGGGGAAGGGGGGGGGTCACTAATGTATCTTACCACATTAGTGTATTGTTACAATTATGACATGGATAAAATCATCAGCATAAATTATGAACTTGCCTCCTCTTGTAAAAGGAAGTGAATGGGTAACCGTTGATGGTCAGCTGTCATCAATGGAAGAAAGGTGACTTGAAGGTCATCCGATGTCCTATTATTTGCCCCCGCCCCGAGAACGTCTTCTGTATCTGGTTCCATGGCCACAAGAGCAGAAAAATGTCCACGAGTGTAGCCAAGAGCAATCGGTGATTTCCAGCAGAAAGTCACATCCCATAACAGAGGTAAATAAATCCCTTGAAAATAACGATTTTGGTATCAATATTGACGCTGAAGGTCAATCAATAACAGTCAATTTACAGCGTGAGAAAAATTAGCATGCATACACACGTAAGCTTATATAACAATAATTAATTTTATTATTTAATAATAATTATATATTATATGCACATCACACATTTACGGCAACAAATGTCAATAACCAAAACTTAAATACGTAATTTTCTCTCTCTTTCTCACCTAATGGTTTTAAAAGAGTAGTATCTTTCTAAATATAATTTTTTAGATCAAACTTCGCTAATTTAATAGGTAATCACGGCTCTCTGGAATGGAAGCCATCCTTGCAAATCCATAACACATGGTCGTTGCCATTTGAGCAATCTTACCACTGGTTCATGGCATCCTATATACAGTGATGAGCTCGAGCTGTTTGTTTGCGGTGTTAGGAAATCAAAGGTCCTGCTGAATCGAGACTTTGGTGTTTTCCAAGGAATTTAAACCTTTTAGAGCCTAAGCAACCAGACTGAAGTGAGCATTTTGTCGGTAAATGTTCTATTTCGGCACTGCTGGGGGTTGAATCCTAGCTCGATGAATGTGTTACCACCACAGAGCCCTTGCTGATCATCAGTAGACCTGTGCTCTACCCACTCAGCCGATCTTAAAAAAAATGTTGGACCTAATTCGCATTAACTTGTGTGAATTTTATTTTGCTATAGTCCACTCAAGACTGTATATTTTGCTCAACAATCGCTAAAAAGAAAACCAAGCTGTCATAAACTAATTATAAAGCTATGTGCCATTCGTAAGTCAGTTATCAAGTTTTGACAAGTCACCACTGTTATTGTGAATCAATGGAAATTCAACGTTCTGTCTGCCAATTGAAAAATTGGTTGCTTGCATTTTTATGGCTGAACAGACAAAGCATTTTTATTGCAAAGATCATTCAACACCAAATAAGTTGAAACTGGACATATCGTTTGACAATTAAAAAGACGCCATGAAGTCATATATTTTGCTTTCTTTGATAAAAGTGGCAACATGTTTTGTTATTTTTGTTTAATGGCAGGAAAACGACAAAAGTGATCAAGCCATGCTAAGATCTACA
This sequence comes from Dysdera silvatica, assembly GCA_006491805.2. Taxonomy (NCBI): domain Eukaryota; kingdom Metazoa; phylum Arthropoda; class Arachnida; order Araneae; family Dysderidae; genus Dysdera; species Dysdera silvatica. The sequence continues at coordinate 46,158,332 of QLNU02015359.1, read as the reverse complement.
ATTTTTTGAGCAATCCAAACATCTTCAGCCGAAGGCAGCGGTTCTCAGAAGTCGTGGCACACTTGAAGTCCTACAAAAAATCGTAGATGCCCTATACATAAAATGCAAAAATATTTTTATTTTTATTCATTTTTATAGGTGTGTATATTTCCCACAGACGTCTCAACTTCCATATAACCCTGTATTCAACTATATAACCCAAACTCATTTTAGTAATAACCCAAACTCATTTTAGTAATAACCCTACACATATCTATCTGGGATTTCGTAGGGTACACCTAGGAATGTCACCGGGCACACGGGTGCACCTAGGCACACTCTTTGAGAACAACTGGTCTAGGGAGTCAAACTCCAGACTTTAGATATGTAGCAATGGGTAAGCAGTTATCAAATAATTGAGCAATAAAAAAACAATTGCTATTTGACTCAATGAGTTGAATCAAAGTTACGTACATGATATTTCCTGTAATTAATTCTACCTTCAAAACGAGCATATCCCAAAGCCTCCCCGCGAAAGCTCTTCACGAATTTTACTCCATAAACGATGATGGGTCTTCTCAAGATGTGTGCTAAAGTGAAAATGTGCATTTGTTCCAGCGGTGAACCAGGCTGTGAGGCAGAAGACACTAAGGCTGCCCAGTCCTCCTGCCATTGTGCCTCATCTAGCGAAAATTGTAAAAGATTTGCTTGCAGCGTCTCTGCTTCTTTCCAGCGAGGATACAACCTGAAGAACAAAAGTTCATTAGTTGTTACACACAGTTTGAAAATATAAGCTGCATATTTTTATTATAGTTTTATCTCAGATTTTATATATACATAGGTGCCAACTTCTAGAAGTGAAAAATCTGTAGTCAATTGCACATGTGGGCAGGCCACCATTTTTTAATTAAACAAAATCATACATAATTTATGAAAAAAGGGCACAATGAGGAAATTAAGTATTTATTAAATTAATAATAATAGAGGATTAAACTGTATTAAACGCAATATTAATTCTTAGAATTTACAAATGCTGTAGTGCAAGATTTTGCATTTGAGAAATTTTTTGTCAAATACATTCTCGTAACATTTCACATGTTGTCTGCATTTAACTATTAGTAAATTTTCTAATGTGTCATCAGACATGGTTGACCTGAAGTCAGTTCTAATTTTCTTCACTTGACTGAAGACTCTCTCGCATGCTGCATTACTGTGAGGGATCGTAAGTATTGACAGCATAACCTGAGAAAGTCGTTTAAATTTTAATTCACAAGTATCATTTTTTATTTTACCTATGGCTGCCCATTGTGCATCAATGCTACCTTCATTACTCACAGTTTGTGGAACTTCGAAAGCCTGGAACTCACTGAATTCTGTTTGTAAAGCATCAACAGCTTCATCTTCTGTATTATTGAACAAAAGAACAGGAAATTTTTCTGTAAAATATTTTAAGCTGGAAAATGATGCATTTTCAAAATTCGATATTTGTGTAACCTCTGCATGATGTAACACTTCTAACTCAAAAGGAAATTTATTGCGCATGTAGTCACATGCTGCTATGAAATAGCTTCTGACGTTTTCATAAAATTCATTTTTATCATGGATGTTAAAATCTTGGATTCCATGTCCAATTAAGATATCCGATTTCGTTACGAAGGCATCATTAATTTTTCTGGCTTTTTTACCGATATTTGCATTTACTTATGCATATTTATTATTAAATATGCACATATGCGCAAAAATTTAAATAAACATGCATCAAGAAAAATAGGTATTTAATTTTTTTTTAAAAAAAATCAGTATTTTAAAAAACACTGGGGAGTTTGGACGAAATCTCTGAAAATCGGACGAAATCGTTTTCCGACCAGAAGATCGATAAAAAAAAATCGGAAACCATCCGGGTAAACTGGAAAGATTGGCACCCATGTGTGTGTATATATATATATATTAATTTCATGATATACAGCTTGTTATGGAATAGCGATTACTTTGCAAAAAATTTTTCCTGCATAATGATGAATGAGCTGCAGCTAGCGAAAATTGAAAAGAGGGGGATATCATGTATTCTATACTTTCTTTTGTTCTATATTTTAAAACCGCATCACATTTTAGAGAAATAGGACTTGATGTGACTTTTAAACAACATATTTATACATGATTGATCTTGCTAAACTGTATATACCACAAAACACTCAAAACATTTGTATGTGACACTTCATATATACATATATATAACAAACTTAAATCCCTTTGTTGCTTTTTTTTATATCCCTCAAGGTTATAGGACACTGCACAGGTACATTATGTGGCCAACATCACCTCCCATGGAAAAGAAATACACAAGCATGCTGCATTACACTTTGGTAAGATCATACACAGAAATTTGCTTCGCTAATTTTTAACAAAATACATCTCAAATCAGCCCGACTTTTGTTCTTCTTTTGTTTTACGAAACGAGGATGATAGTCACGTTCACAAAGCGTTTTCTAAAGAATTCGAATCTCCATTACTTGGGGTAATCAAATCCACACTAGTATGGGAAAAAAACCAGCAAGCATTCTTCCATACTTGGCATGATAAATAAATCGATTACCTCCATACCACCGGAGGGTAATTCCATATCCAAGGATCTTTACTTTTCCACAACATCCAAGATTAACATTAACACATTCAGATGCACATTACGACTGAACATAATGAGGTGTTCTTAGAAAATAACAGTGAAACCTGTTAAGTTGACCGTCAAATGGTTCCACACTTTCTTAATTTAGACAGGTGGCCAACTTATAAAGATCCTTTGTTATTACACAAGCCTTTTTGGTCTCTTGTCAAGGGGGTTAAGATAGGCAGGTGGCCAACTTACAAAAGCAGCCAACTTAACAGGTTTCACTGTATAAAGGATGTATCTTATATGTTACATTTAACATACACAGAAGCTGCTTCACAAAGGCTGTCATTTAATGCTCGACGAAGTGTATTCTCTCTATCGAAGACGCCCCAAGTAGCTTGAAGTGCTGAGTCTAGGAGACAATCACCGGCACTGCGGTTCCACAAAGCATAAAGCCTAGAACCCAGCCGTTGTGTCAACTCCAAACTCCAGTTTATAATCGGAGATTCCTTTTCCAGTTCTGAAATTTAAAAGTGCAAAGGGGTTCAGGTAAACTCTGACAAACCTTCTCACAACATATCACCGCATACTTAAAATGTATATAAAAACAACGAATAAATTACCTTTCTGGACATCTCGATCCAGCAACTCATCGAAGAGCCTTTCTTGCACAACATGTGGAAAATCTTCAATTTCTGGAACAAAGAAATAAAGAAAATGTATTGTAAAATATAATATATCCCTTATATGGCAACTACCGGGTGCTTTTACATATAGATGAAGATTTATGTTGTCCCCCACTCTCCAAACACATTATTTGATCTTCAGCCCTTAATGATCTACAATCAGATTGTTAGATGATGGTGAAAAGTTGCCATTCGTTTATCACTAGCCCCGGTTGATGATTTCTCAAATAAAAATTAAAGAAAATTTAATTTACAACCAAAACAGTATAAAAATTAAGAATATAAACTTCACACACACACACACACACACACACATAAATTACAATGGCCTAAATTCAGATGTTAAAACAAATTTTCTACAATGACTATGATAGCAAATCTTATCCTCACTGAAAACGAATAGAATGTGATAAACAATATCTGCTAAAACAATTTTTCCTATAATATGAAACAAAAAGAAAAAAACACAAGGTACCTGCAGGAAGCGAGAAACTAACAAAATCTGTTACAAAATAACAAGAGAAATCTCCTCTCCTTTGCTTAAGCGATGCCACAATTTGATGAAGAATGTCGGCTGCGATACTGCAGCTGATGTCGGAGGGAACCCTTTTTATTGCAGAGCGGGTGACTCCAGTATGAGATAAAAGCAAAGACAAGAGATTGTCGTGCTGCAAAAGTAACAATTACACATAAACTTATTATTATGCTTATATTACATATTGTTATGCATATGTCTACATATATTACATTGCACGTCCATACGCATATCATTATATACACTTTCCTTTTTTTAAAGGAACCCTAGGTGGACTCCTGTAGTGGAAGTCAATCTGTAATAAGGTTTGTCCTGTTGCATGTTTGAATATGTTTTGTGATGCATTGCATCGTACGAAAGTGCAATTTGTCGTGTTGTTGCTTATGATTATGTCAGTCACCTAATGCCACTTTCATTCAAAAGAATTTTCCGACCATAGTTCTTCAGACCGCTTTAAGTCTTTTGACTCAGCTGCTATTCTCTAACCAAAAAGTCTCGGTTTTTTTTTCCAACTTTCCCAGGTTTGACCAAAGAATCTCATTTTCCCCTGACCCTTTAGGTACGATTTCATTCCCTGACAATTCTAGAGATACTGTTTGCACGAGAAAAACGGAGGACAGTACTTGTTTCAGAAATGCTTAAACTGTTCCTTCTTGCCCCCCCAATCACACTTCATTCAAAGTTGCTTAAATCTTTTACCTTACCTATGTTCAGGCTAACCATAATGATAACTAGTTCTCGTAATGCCAAGTGTGCTTTTTATGCACAACCTATTGTTATTACATCACCGCATGTCGTTAACAAAACAAGACGCTAGACGGCGTACGGACTGGACAGAAACGACCGATGCTGACCGAAACTTCTGTACATGTGCGTGGACTCCTTGTAAATGCTCTTAGGTACTAGTAATGCCGAAACATGATGTAAAATAGCTAGATCTTCTAGCATATAGTCGGTCGATAGCGGGAGTTCGTGGTTTTTAGCTGGTGTTGATTGGAATTAGTGGTTGGAGTTTGTGTTTGTGTTTAGTTAGTGATTTGTTTGTGTCTTTCAGTTTTGTTGTATAGTTAGTGATTTATTTTTGGTTGGTGTTGATTTGATTTAGCGATTGGAATTAGCGGTTGGAGTTTGTGTTTAGTTAGTGATTTGTTTTGTGTTTTCCAGTTTTGGTGATTTATTATTTATATATTGCATTATTATTTATACATTAATATAAACTTATAATAATATATATAATATTTATTAATTAATAATGATTTATTTAATTTTTCTGAATTTTTGTAATTATTATATTTTATTATATGTAATTATTATATATAAATAAATAAATATTTGTTATAATTATTTAAATATTATATATATTCCTACATGGATAGATATTGGTTGATGATGATACTCTATAATAACATATTAATAATTAAAAACATAAGTAAAATCATTAATAACAATATACATTTAACAATTATTAAGAAAATTTAAAAAATTAAACAAAATAAATATAACATAAAATATATATACATATAAATAAAATAATAAGTATAGTATAATAATATATTCTCCACCCGAGTGCACAAAAATGCGGAAGGAGTAGCTATTTTCTCCTGTTTTTCTAGCCAAGTAAATGGAAACACTTATAGGAATTTTCCAAGTCCACGCACATGCGCAGAAGTTTCGGTCAGCATCGGTCATTTCTGTCCAGTCCGTACGCCGTCTAGCGTCTGTCTCGTGTTAACAAACACATTGAAGTTAGATTGAGGGGTAGCTATAATATTTTGAACACTGAGTGTATATATGTATGTGTTGAATTTAAAAAATAATACATAGAATGTGTTACTGTAATAAATATGAATCACTATAAGTACTAAAAAGAAAACTTCATTACAAAAATTAAACCTCAAAATAAAATTTTGAAATACTTATTTCCTAAATCATAACAAAATAACCACCATTTAATCAATGTTGTGTAAAATGTACAGATAAAAGACTTTTTCTCATTATAAGACACATTTTAGTTTTTTATTTTAAAGAATTCTTTCTGATTAACTGCATATAAATTTTTTGAAAAACTTTCAATAAATTGGATGTAATTATTTGCATTTTTCCCCCAAGTAGAACTGCAATGATTGTTAAACCCCTTCCCTTCTTTTCATTCTCTTTATCAACAGTAGCTTCTCCTATTAGCAAATTAAACGTTAAGCGTCGATACTATTTTAAATTTACTTGGGCTGTAATTCTTTTTTAATTAATCTGAAAAACAACTTTTCAGACCAAATCCTTCAACCTACAACGATTTTCTCAAACAAGGCTTCTAAACCAACAGAATTGACGATATCTCAATCATGTCAAACAGTGAACTAGCCATGCATTTGCAGTCATATAGCTAACGAGCATGTGGTAACTCCATTTCATTCCAATGGAAAGACGGTAGCGAAGCTAGCAAGCTTCATCATTATACAATAATTTTTTTTTTTTTACCCTGCGGAGGGTAATAATACCTTAACATCTTTACATACGGAGAAAGAGAGCGTTGTTTCCTGTCCTCATTCGTCTAGCGGTCCAAGACACTCCGGGCTAAACGGAGGGACCCTGGTTCGAATCCAGGATGGGGAAAGCGTCTCTTTTTCTCCAAAATTACATAAGCTCTAGTTTGAGCTGTAATTAATACGTGGGTGGCAAAAATTATAGTATAATAAATTCCCCCACGAAAACTCACAAAAATCTCGCCCCGGAGGCTTTCTTGTGTTGACCATATTTGGCAATTGTGTTATCCCTGCGGAGGGTAATAATACCTTAACATCTTTACATACGGAGAAAGAGAGCGTTGTTTCCTGTCCTCATTCGTCTAGCGGTCCAAGACACTCCGGGCTAAACGGAGGGACCCTGGTTCGAATCCAGGATGGGGAAAGCGTCTCTTTTTCTCCAAAATTACACAAGCTCTAGTTTGAGCTGTAATTAAAACGTGGGTGGCAAAAATAAAAAAAATTATTGTATAAAATAACAAGCTTTATCACTATATAAGTTCTCCTTCCATTTCCTAATTAAAATAATTTTATCGTATCCTATGCATATGTGCTCAAGAGAGAATAAAGTATGGTTACCTCTTCCAATAACGTGCTAATTAACAATCATTTCCGTTTAACAATGGTATTTTAAAGTCCCAGCAAATGCTTCATAGAATTACACATACATTACGACTGTTTTTTTTTTCCTGCTTAACGACGTTCCTTCTTTGTCTCTTAAAAGTTGTTAATGTGAAAGTTTACAGAATTATTATTACTATTATCACATAGGAAGAGATTCAAAGAAACCTCAAGGGGTAAATAAACAACAAAAAACTGAATTTGCGTTGTTTCTATTTTACTACATTCCAAGGTTGTATGATGAGCAATTTGAGTTCATTTCTCTCTCTCTCTTTCACACACAGACAATACATAGTAATAAAAAAAAATACATGTTATAAAGCATGAGGTATAATATTCAATGGTTGAGAAATTCTATGTGCATTTGAATTACTTTACAAATGAAAACACAAAATTACCTGAAAACGTATTGCTAAATGTACGAGAGTGTATCCGGTATCAAAAGCTGATGGCCTTTTCAGAAGCGCCACTTCACTGGCACTAAGCTGTCGTGACGGGTCACCACCGAGAGACAGGTATTCAATGACCGGTTCTGGATCACCTTCTACGACCCCCATACAGGCACCCAGCCATGTCCAATCAACATCTCTGACCTTTCTTCTCACGTGTCTCATTCTACATTCATTGAAATAGTTATTTGAAACCAAACCACTTGCAGATGGCACAGGAGAAGAAACCTGGAAAGACAACAGCATACTCTAAATGCCAAAGTCAATAGAACAGTGGAACCTGGTAAAGAGGCCACCTGAATAAAATGACCACTTTTTATGCGAGAATTGGTAGAACCTTATGGACGCCTACACCAAAGTCTGTCACATATAGTGACCATTGTAGTCCAATCCCAAAGATAGTCACTTTAGTCAGATTCTCCCATACTTCCAAAGTTAAAGAAAGTTCACATTTCATCTTACCCACTCTTCAACTTTATCTCTTGCCTTAGTCATAATGTCACTGATTTGTTGTGATACAAGTATCATCATAAAAGATTGTGTTTTATAAAAAAAAAATCCATGCCTATTATTAGATGGTCATTTAGGGGTGCAAGTGCTGTCGTAAGATTGGACTTCATAGATAAAGAATTACCGTAATTGTGTTTTAATGTGGAAGAATTATTATAAGATCATGTTTTGTGACAGGAGAATTGTAACCACAGAAGTAAAACGCATTTATGAGCATTTAAGACTTACATATCCAAGTTTAAATTCTGATCTCATTGAGTAGGCGGGAGAGGGGGGGATAAATGTATAAGCAAGGTGAGTCAAAACTCTGTAAAAATTTTAAACACTAAAATAACTAACCTGTTTCACTAATGAATGCATGTATGCTTAGGAAGAATTCAACCAAGTTTATGTTAGACTATATGTTGGTAAAATAACTCTTTATTTCCAGTGGCAGCCCCCACATACTTAATACATATCAGCTACCTCAGTATTCACAAAATGTGTCAGGTTTGATGTACCGTCCATTCGCGAGAGGTTGGCGTCCAGATTCCATTAGCTGAAATAACAGACAGGTTGTTCATTGCAGTAGAGGGAAGAGCGTCTTGCTGTAACTTTTTTCGTGGCGAAAAACCAGTTACAGCAAGACGCCCTTCCCTCTACTGCAATGGAATAACCCTCCTGCTTCTTCAGCTAACGGAATCTGGATGCCAACTTCTCACTAATGGACAATACACTGCCCTTAGAAATGTAATGGCTACTATACAAATATCCATCCTAACAAAAACCTAATTAAATTCCACTAAATGGACATATATTCCTTTAGAAAAAGAGATTTATTTTAGTGTTTGAAGTTTGTATGGAGAATTTTGAATCACCCTGTACATGGCATATAAGGTTAAACCTCATCTCATTCAATTAAAAATCTAATGTAGTAAGGTAGTGGTTGCTAATAGATTATTAGTAATGAACTGAAAAGAAACCTAATACGCTAATTGTAGCCAGAATACGAAGGACCTGCAGGGATGGGAGCGGGTTTAGAAGCAAAAATAGATATTTTCGAGACTAAAATTACAAAAAAGAAGACAAAAAAAGACGATTTTAAAAAAAAGAGACAAAAAAAAAGAGACTGGACTTGCCTGAAAACATTTTTTTTTTTTCTAATTTAATTATTTTACAAAAGGGCGATTAAGTTTAGAACAAAATGTTAATTTATTAGATCTAGCAAAGTTAATTTCAAAATTCTTCCAGATACAATAAAAACCGTTATTTCGTTTTGAACATGAATGGGGCATGGCCAACATTTTCTTTATTTCAATACAAAATAAGATTTACAGAAAACAATAAAATTACAAATACATACACACAAAATCTAGGATTTCAACTGGTTTTAGGACCCAACAAGGACAGTCCCAAAAAACAAAATAATAAAATAAATACGTTAAACATTAAAACATAGATATCTATTAAAGAAAATGAGAGCAAATCCTTTTAAATATTAAAAAAGTTCACATGCTCATTTAAACGTTCTTTGAAGGAGTCTAAATTTTTAGAATTAACTACTAAATCTTTCTACTGTTCTGAAATCTTGATTTTAAAGAGTTATTATAAAACCACAAAAAAAATGAAATAAAAAACTATTCTGTCTTAGACTTTATGATAAAAGTTGGTAATTAGAGTGCTTTTCCTTTTTTCAACATCAGTTTGGAGCTCTTGAACTGTTTTGTATTATTTCTTTTCATAGTTTTTCATCAATCGAAAACCCTCTAGTATTTCTTTGACTACTTGAATCTGTACAAGGTCACCTTACTCCACTCCGAACTTTTTTTTTCAGCTTTTCTGTAGCATTATCAAAGAAACATCTGCTGATTCTCTGGTAGTTTCGAGGTTGTTCTTGTTTTTAAGAGTACAGTCCAAGTCTTGAATTTTTTTTTTCTTGGAAATCTCTGCCTCCTTCAGTTTTTGTTCCTCTTTCTCCCTTTGCTTCTCTTTTTCTATATTCAACTGCTCTTCTTTTTCTTTCAGTCGCCTTTGCTCTCCCAGATATGCTTGGTAATGCTTATTGTCATTATGTGACAAAGATATCAATTTCTTTTTCATTGGTACAAAAAAAAAAAAGGGTTATTTTTATATTGCTTCATTCCATTTTTGATAACTAGAATTGAATTCAATGTTCTGAGAGACATTTGTGGACTAACATCAAGAATTAACTTGGAAACTGAAAATCGTCTTTCAATATCAGCATTTCCATGTGAGAACTATAACGCTGCTTTCACCACCTTGGAAATAATAGGGTACTTAGGAAATGCATCAGTGGTTTTTAAAGCAAAAAAGTGGCTCCAATACTTTTCGATTTCAATTGCATCTGATTCTTCACTTTCCACTTGAAGAAATTTCCACTCATATAAGAGACTATTCTTACCAATATCCAAGGGAAGAACTCTTGCAACTAAACCATCGCAATCTATCGACAGCTTCTCTCTGTTTTTCTTTCTAACTTTTGTAAACACCCAAGAGCTTTTTTAAGCCTCAATGAAGGTGTGAGAGCTTTCTTGATAAGGTGCATACAACCAGCAATATAATGTGATTGGACACACATCTGAAAAGTCATTTTACCTTTTTGATTTAGCACAGAAAGTTCTTTCTCAGCTTCTCCAGACATATTAATAGATGACAGTTCTGCCAAATTTTTCTGCTGAAGTAAGTTTCATTTTCCCAGTCAAACATATGTAAATTTTTCAGAGCAGATGCTCGACAAATGTGACCTACCAGCTTCTGAACTACTGAGAGCAGTTGCGAAAACGGAATATGAACCAGTGGACGATTACTTTGAAAAGTTTTAATGAAGGCCTGAAATCGGCAGATGATTTAGGATTTAACCTGAAAGTGTTGTCCCACTTTTGTCATGTCTGTCAC
>QLNU02015359.1:46118038-46146530 GCA_006491805.2 Dysdera silvatica | reverse complement strand
CAAAAAATCTTTTATTTTTCCTCCGACTTTTACTGACCTTTAGAGACGATTTCAAATTCCTTGACAATTCCAAGTTCTCCAGGTTGCATGGGAACTCTGCTATAATACCACTGGAATCGAATCCAGGTTAATATCATGAGAGCCAAAAGCATTACCACCATGCAACCATAGGACAAACGTGGTACCGTTATGCCATCATATGGCTAACTAACAGGAGACAACAGATTAATCCGACCACACATTTACACACGACCACAGAAATTGGAAATCAAACCCAGTATAAAGAGCTTCAAAGCTATAATTATAAGCTGCAGAGACAGCAAAGATCATGCTGCATCAGAAAGGCTAGAGAAAATTTTAATAAAAATATTCATGTGGTTGTTATAATATATATAATAATCATGAAAATATCATTTATAATTACTATATACAATACAACCACTATATAACAAAATGGACAGTTCCACGAAAAAAAATTTTATATAAAAAATTCGCCAGGTGGAAACAATGTATACATGAACTAGGACAGGGCAATATGATACCGCAATTAAAATCCCGCTTTTTAGTAAATAGCTGCTGCTCATAAAAACATTTATTTTTAATGGTTGAATGTTATTTAAGTGTGAAATATACATGCATATAAAAAAAATGAGTTGGACGATTCTTCCCTTAAAGTGAAAACGTATTTAATGTTTCTTCCATACATATTCATGCTTTTGGGAAAAAATTCTAGTATCTTGCCGCACAACAAATAGCAATGTTGATTCATCAAAAAAATGTTTGCACTTATTAAGGTATGTTTTGTTTGCCACTTACCTTGAAACCGTATTGTATTCCCACGGGGCATTAGGGAACCTGATATTGCTGACGTGACCACTTAATTTTCTGTTTTGGTCGTTAAAAATTTTGTTATGTAGAAACATTTTCATATGTAATGACTATAGGGATTTACCAAAACTTTGATATACACAGAATTTCACTATATGGAAAGTTTGTTATATGGAGGTTCTATTGTATATGACTGAAGTTGGGAGTTTCATTACCTGAATCTCTGTCGTCTCGGCCCATGGATTCGTTCTTCGACGATTCGTTGACGTATTCATGAGATTTTGCGTGACGGGAGGAGAGATGCGAGAATTTGAATCAGACAGAGGTGTGTGCGCTCTGCTTCTTCCATCTTCTTGTTCATTTGAAATCTGGCCAGTCAGCTCACACTTTGGCCTTTGTGTATGACACAGAACACACTAATAGAGTAAGAAATGTGAAGAGGATTTGGAATACATGGGAACATTCAATATCAAGACTACCACATTAGCATTTTATTTCAAATAACTTGTAACTGTTTAGCGCGACAAATGTGAAATACAATTTCATACAAATTAAATAATTAGAAAACAAAATAAATGTGTGTATGTAAATATATAATAACATTATCTCGTTCAACCCTTCCTGTACTAATGTGACTTTGAAGTCATGGCAGATTTACTTATACAATTAATGAAATTTCTGACCTTGACTTTAATGGAAATTACATACCTTCTATTTACTGATGAAGTTTAATGAATAGTATGTTATCAATATAGCATAATTGTCACCTAATTATGTAATTAAAAAATTTAGCAAAATGTTTAAAAAGTCCAAAACTTTTTCAAAATTCAATAAATAAAGGGCTAACTGTGTTATCATAACACTGTTTAGTTTCGTTAAAGCAATGCACTTTTGCATACGAGAAAGTTATTTCCATTTCCCATCATAAAAAATCAGGTACTTGTTTGTTAAAGCGGCCCCTGAGGATAAATCGCCAAGTGATCACTAAGGTAGGTTGCGACATGTTGCTTTTCGTTCACAGTCCTAAAGAAACAGCCTGTGTGTCTATTGTGATTATATTGCTTTTGCGTTAACATCTTTATTTTCGCTTTCCGGATAGCATTTTGGTTTTTGAAAATTGCTCGTTTCCTTAGAATATTATTGTCTTCTAACAATATTTATTTGAAAACTGCAATGTAGAGCTAAATAACAAAAAAAAAATTGTTTATTATCTTATTCATAAAAAACAAATTTTCACAAAACCATTGATTCAACCCTTCCAACATTCAGGTACAACTTGAAGACAATCTGAAGTCAGGGAGCGTGAGGGGGGGTACCCCCCACTAGGCCAGTACTGAGTCAGGAAAATTGCTGGGTTACAAATACATCTGGAAAATAATATTTCATCATGTAAGATGGTAACTATAGCTGATGGTAAATTGGGAGGACTCGCGAGCTTGACGACAATCTTGGCGAAATCGTAATCTCGAGGGCTGCTATCACAAACAAGTACTGTTCGTTCACGAAATGAAATCCGACGAAACAGTTAGAAGTAACGGGAGGTGACGTCACAAACGACCTATTCCATTACAGCAGAGAAGGATTCCAATTTCAGAACTTGATTTTGGCGCCGACAAACGTTCACTAAAAAGCCAATTCTGAAATCGTAGTCCTCCTCTGCTGTAATGAACTAGCCCATTTATGATGTCATCTTCCAATATTTCTAACTGTTCCATCAGACTTCTTTTCGTGAACGAACAGTATTAAAAATCATTATTATCACTAAGAAGAATTTTTTTTCTCAAAGCTGCCAACTGATAGCAGTGACTTAAAAAAATTATAAGCATACAGGATTTTGATATGATAGTTGGTTTTTATAGTACACAAACAGAAAAGGTCATGTGATGCCAACTCTGACATGAATTAAATATAAGGTTCGTTTTTATTAGAGCTCTGTTTCTTACTTCACTCAATGCTTAAAAATATTCAAGAAGATATACATTCAATTATTGGATCCGAACCTGAATAAAATCTGAAAATTAACACACTATTGTTAAAAAGACACTGCATTGTTAAATGCTTTTTTTAAGATAAAAATGCACGTTAGTTACCTTCACAGATTTAGGCCAATTTTCATAGGTGCATAACGGACAAGGCCATTTGATTGTTCTTGACCAACTTTTGTTTCTCTCGTTGTTGTACTCTGGGGAACTGGAATTTGAACTTTTATCGATGCGCTCAGGACTCGAACAGTTACTGATTTTCGAAGAGTTCGCTGAGGGGTTTTGATTCCTTTTCGATAAGCACTGGGTGCATTTTGTCGCTTTGGGCCAGTTCATATAAGTGCAAGCGTGGCAAGACCACTTGTTATGGGGGTTTCCCAGAGTGGGAATGGGCTCAGGAGTGCTACATGTTTCCGAGATAAGCGGTGCCATCTGCAAATACATTATAACAATTTATTCAAAAATAGTAATGCCGTGGCGTTTCTAGTCAGAGGCAGCCCTAGAGTTTGCGAGGTCCAAGGTAGGGTGTATTGCACAAGATCCTATACAGGAGAACCCACATATAACGAAGAGCTTGGGACCAAAGAAAATGCTGGCTATGTCCCGACCCACAAACGTCTTGGTCATTAAAAACAATTGAATTCTATTGTACTTAATCCTTATATCAAACAAAATTTACATTTTCCTGGCTGTATCCAGAAATTTGCTAAATGCCTGCTCGTTATAAGCGGGTTTTCTGTATTTGAAAGTTTTTCTAAATGTTTCGATTGAGATGGGAGGACAAGGGGAGAAGAGAAGCAAATTACTAAAATAAAGTGAAATATGCATTTAAATACTAATCATTTTTAATCAATAATTCAAGTGTTTATAACAGAATATATATTAATATTTAATTTGAACATTATGGCCTAGTTTTCCAGGCTTATTTGGCCTGCATACCTCAATTATTGCTCAAATTACAATATTCTTGTTCGACATAAAACTTATTCATACCTAAAATTGTTCGCAAATATTCCATACTGTTTACTTACTTTATACGTCTATAGCGTGTTAGGTAATTTGGGATGGAGTAAATGGCTTAACAAGACCTCCAAATACATTACGTTTACACGTAGGTCTTAATAACGGACTCAGTAATATTTATTATAACTCCTTTTTTTCGCTGCAGTTATTTCAAAATCCATAAATAACTAAACTAATCCAAACTTGTTATAACTATTTTAACGACAGTATACAAACTAGTCCCTAAAAATTGTCCCCTTTTCAACCATGTGCCCAACTTATTTACAATTTCTTCTCAATTTTCACATTAACTATCAGACTCCCTTCCCGTTCATACGTCACAGATTAAACCTCGTTATTTGTTGCAGAGACATAATAATCTTATTGTAATTCCATGCTTTCTTTTAAACAGAGAAATTTTACACTATTTGAAATTGCTACAGGCAACGTTAGTTTATTTTTTAATATAACAAATATTTGAATTTTCGTATAAAGTTTTTCAAAGTTTAGAAAAATCAATGCAAAAAATGAAGTATGGTGCAAGGCCTTAGGCAGTCACCTGACCCTAAGGCTACCTCTGGCCTTAGTGATAGATTAAGTCTGCCATTACCATGTAGATGTCTTGAGCCTGGTCTTGCGTGATAAGCTGCGAATGCTTGGGTGAAAGACAGATTGTGCATTTGATAGCCTTTGGCCAGTTCTCGTACGTACAAACATTGCACGTCCACTTTGATTCATCGTGACTCATTGTACAGCAAAGTAAAACTTTGCAACTTGAAACCTTGCACTTTCATCAGCCAAATCACAGCTATAAAGAAAATAAAAAAGTTCATTTAATTATATCACTATTCAACATATAACTAAAACATGCATAATAAATTTTACCCAAATTCTTGATTAACCCCTTAACTGCCGAGGAAAACTTACGAGATTCGCTCCCCTGTGCCACCATTTTTAACAAAAGCAAATAAAATAAAAATTACATTTCAAAATATTTTTATAATGAAAAAGCATTACATTTTATAAAAAAAATTAGCAGCACATTACAAAGGAACGTATTTTGGAAAGCCGTATATATATGACGGCGATAGTTAAAGCATCGGATACGCAAGACGTATATATACGCCAGCGGCAGTTAAGGGGTTAATAATAATAATAATGATAATTTATTGAGCTCAATATACATGCTGAATGGTGTGTGTGTATATGTATATATATATTTGGTGAGAAATACACGAGTTATATACGGGGATGATAATATTGAAAACTTTTGATTAAAATGCAGGGTGAAAATTCAAATTAAAGAGAAGGCGTTTAGACCTGTCTGTGGAAAAAACTACTGAGGAATCGTAAACAACTTTTGTACACATACTTACCTAAGTAGCTATATTTTGATTTCTGAAGGAAAAAAAATATTTCATATTTTGATCACTACGGAAGAAAATGGCACTACAAGGCAAGTAATTTACACACCACCAAACGTAAATAACAACTATTGTCAAGATAAGAGTTAATATGTAATAACTATATTGCAATAACATGTGGAAATAAACATAAAGAGTTTACATGCAAGAAGTTATATTGGAAATAACCTGCTGATCACCCTGTCGTCTGGAAAGTGCTGCTGTAGTACAGCTTACACAGGTAAAATGATGTACGGAGGTACATCATCTTGAATGTAAACCGCGATGTTAAGACAATTCCGCTATTGCAGTGATTACAATTACAATGTTATGAAGCATAGCGGTACACCTGGAGCGAGTAACTAAACTTGTCACATGCCCCAATGTCTTGTTTCTTCAAAGAAGAGTCCTCATTTTATGGACAATGTTTCTTGACCCCTCATATAAGCAGAGGATGTTAGGTACGTTCATCTATGTGCAAACTGCCGGCACTTTAGTACCATTTACTTCTTTAATGGCCGAAAGGTGAACTATTTTTTTCTTTAGAAATCAAAACCACATGTTCAAGAAAGTATGTGTACGAAATTTGGTTGCAATTCCCTCTGTATTTTTTCCTACAGACACTAAACTGGCTAAACACTACCTTTTTCATTTGGATCACTCGTTGGGCGGTTGTATTTTTATAGTGCAAGGACAATATGGATCACGGGTATTTAACTTAGAAATTGAAAATAACTGAAAGCTGTAGCTTATGAAATTCTCTTTCAAAGTCATGTTCACAATGTATATTAGTTATGAATATAATATGTGAAAGGCTGCATTTTTATCTAAATGATGCCCTTCCATAATCAATCCATATCGTAATACATTAAAAATGCTCAAAATCTAATCTAATATAAATTGATGCCTTCTTGTGTAACTTACACGAATAAAAGTGAAAGTGACGGCATTGGAATATAAATTTGAAGAAAGTTACATGCAATTGATGTAAGCATTAATCAAATCTAGATTTTTTTTTAGTCAAGCATTGCTTATAAGAGTTATTTAAATAAAATATATGCTCATTTCTAACAATCCATTAAATAAGTTACACCCATAAAACGATTCGCACACGTTTTTTTTATAAAAAAAAATTACATGAGGAAGAAATATTTATGCCAATTACCATATCCTATTTTTGCCATGGTATGATGAATAATCTTTTTGCATGAATTTGTTGATCCACCTGCATTAAATTCTGAAACAATGTGTTTTAAAGATCTTTATACCGATTGAAATGCTGATAGTCTATGCTCACTTTGCTTTGAGAATCAATGGCTCGTTCATGGATACAGTCTTCTCTTTAAACCAAAGTTTCACCAAATCTTACACAGTCCCGACACACACACATATTACGGTATTACATGAAATTCTCCCCGCTGAATACAGATTATGGTAACTTACCAAGTATTTGCCACTTTCGTGTATTTGGTAATTTCCCTATCTTGATGGTTTTTTTTCACTGATATTGGTTTTACACAGTGCTGTAGCTGAGGATGGGCCAGGTTTGTCCATTTCTTTGAAGTTTACACCACTGCCATAGAGTAACATGTAAATCAATGTCTACTGATTCAAGGAAAATACTGAGACCCCCAAAAAATGAAGCTTTGGTTTTTTAAAACTTCGATTATTACAATTTCCCGATAACTTACACAAGATTTACTGATTCTGAAGGTTTCAGAACCTAGGTTCGATGCCAGAATCCAGAAGGAGAAGTGTAGGGGACTCCCCTCCCCCCCCACCCATAAGCATCCACTGATTCAAGAAAAGTACCGAGTCCTCCCAAAAAAAATAAGGTCTTGGTTTTTAAAATTTCAATTATTATAATTTCCAAACATTCCTCCATTAACGAAAACATGTGATTTCCAAAATGGCACAGTCATAGTTAAGTATGTACATTCTCTATGATGAAAAGTTTCATGTCACCACAGTCTGGAGTAATACCAAATTCTCAAAAGTTTGGCAGTTGTTGTAATCAAACATCTAACCTTTTCACACAACTTCTGCCACAATCGATCACTTATATCACTGCTTTTACCCATAATGAGATTCCGATTCCCGAAGCTCTGTTACATATTCTAGTTATGCCCAGGGACAGAGCAATACAAAAATTATGGGGGAGCTCAAATTACTTTATAACAAATCACATGATTTAATGTTAAACAGAACAATAGTTTTGCTATCCAAGGGATGTGGGGGGGAGCATTTGAGCTCTCCCATTTCCAAAGCTACTGCTTATAGTGTATGTCAACTCACACTATTGGAGTAATAAATATACCATTTGGTAGGACATGCTCATGATCATGCACGTCCCTACATAAATATGTATAAAGATTTGTCCTCTTAGTGGATATTATATATACACAGGCACAAACATCTAACTTCAGAATTTTGAAATTTAATTGCATAGGAAAAATTACTTCAGTTCTGAAATTGTACTTACAAACTAATATAGCTCAAGCTTTCAAGTTTTACAAAAATAACACCAATAAAAATAAATCTTAAGGTAATAAAAACTTTTGGCGCTACTGCACAGTCCATCCCCTAGTTTTCTCTCCTCCTGAAATTGGTCAAGAATTTCAGTAGATCAGCTTGTGATGTCATATTCTATCTGACATCATTCCTACACCTCTCTTCTTAGCATCACGTGCTTCGTCGTTCTTTTGCTGTAGTTTATTTGTTGCGATGAATTGTATTATATCTGAATGGTCGATGATTTCTCTCTTTTTTTTTGAATTGCTATGAGTGAAGTGGGCTGTGAATAAGGGTTTGATTGCATCGGGGTATGTGTATCTGGAATGTAGGGAACAGATGAGATTGTAGGCTAGACCTAATGTGGATAATGCCTTTCACTAGTGGTGTGAATTTAAAAAACATTCCTGAACATGTTCAGCCAAGACCAATAAAGGTTAGTACTTCGTGTTTTTAACTTCGTTGAATTGAGACAATTACGAATATCAGGCTGTTCTGATGCTTTTTTGCTAGCATACAACATTTTAAAGATTCAAGCGTAACTTGAATGCGATCTAAATAGGCAGCGATGGCGAAGCCTGAAGTGGGGGGGGGCATGGGGTTTACCTCCCACAACCTCTCCACTGTAATTCAGGAAAATTATAATGGCCTAAACAACATGATGGTAGGTCAGTTGCCATATGTTTTTGAAACACTTAAAAAAATCAGCAGTGGAAGGACTGTGCAGTGTCACCAAACTTTCCTCAAAAGCAGTTATTTAAAGCAACTATTCTAAGCTTTTCCTGTTGCATGTGCTTCTTCATTCATAACAACAATATAAAAAATATATTAAATTTCTGAGAAGTTTATCAAAATTTGATTAAAAACATAATAGTTAATAATGACTTTTATGAAAAACATACATTCCTCTAAAAGTTGGAAAAAAATTTATATTTCCCTACATTTGGGAAACCATTGGAAAATCAATAAATTAAACAATTATAGGCTTAATGAAGAAAAGGATGAATCCTAAAAATGTATAATTAAGCTTAATATTTAAAAAAAACTTAAGTGTCCTATTGCGTTTAATATACACATGTAATGCGCCTACAGTAATTACGAGATGTGGAGGTTGCAGCTGTTTCAGGAAACATTAAAAAGGAAATTGATTAACCTAATTACGGGAAACCATTGAAAGAAAAGAAGACTTGTTCGAAGCTTATAAATTTCATTCCCATTATTGTAAACTATCTCGAAAAGTGAATATTTTTGTATCACTTCCGCAAAAAATTTCTGCAGTGATGATTTTTACTTACCAAGTATAATGAAAACAAATTTAATTCATTATCAACAGAATCTCAAAAAATTCCATCTTTGAATAAAAGGTATCTATCGCAGCAAATGATAAAAAATAAATATTTTGTTGCGTATAGTTTCTTTGAGCGATATTTTTTCCCCAGAAAGACTGTAACTCAGGTGATTAGGAAACCAAATGAAAACATACGTAGGTAGGTAGGCAAGTACTACGATTTTGGCAGACAAGTAGGGAAAAAGGACGTAATGATGATGGACCTTAAAATTTTCCCGCATAGGACCAAGTTTTCCCTTTCTTTTGACTCATTCGTGTCAAAGATATCAAAGCAGGTGAGTGCCACCAGGACCCCAGGAGCATCTCCACCTCCCAAACACACACACTTAGAATAGTCAGACCCTGCCGAAATTGATGGACAATAAATAAACGCAGAATATAGTGACAGATATAGCATATAAGATAGTCTTTTCGTTTGTCTCTCTTCCTTCCAAGCACGACTTTCCCTGCTTTGCACTTCCAAAACTAGGAATATCGAGTAATTATTTTGTGGCCGACACTCCTATTAACTTTTGCATAAGTCATCATCATCATTGTCATCAAGGTGGAAAGACAACACTGGATGTTGTGTTTTTGATGATGTTGATGTTCTTGTGATTTTATGTTTACTTTTTTCCGATAAAATCATGCCTACAATATTACAACTCAGTCAACACTTTTGCCTTTTCATGAGTTGGTTTTTTGTTGTAAAATAAAACCATTTTTCAATTATCATTCCAGTTTATGGTCTCTTATCTAGATAGTAAGAGGTCACTTCCGATAACAAGATAAGGTAAAACTTTAATATTCATAGTGTCCTTCGAGCTTCGGTGTTGAAAAATAAAAATTAAAACAGGATCATTTATTTTTAAGCGTGGCAGACAGCACCTAACCGAAGTCGTTGTTACACAGTAACGTATTATTTTCTAATTAGAGGTATTTTTGTAATATCTATTAAATAAAATTCTTGATAAAAGGTATATAATTTAAGAAATAAAAGGTATATAATATAAATAAAGGTAATATAATAAGGAAAGAATAATCTTAGAACTTTGTTGCTTATGCACTTTTTTCAAAAATATTATGTTTTAATAACTATACATAAAGCGGAATCCCTGACAGTACAGATGTATCTCATGCTTTCTGGCCAACTCGTGCTATACTCTTAAAACCAGGGTGTTTACTTATCTTGAAAAGTCAGGGAAATTTGAAATTCATTGTTATAATAAATAACTTATTAAAATAATTTTCCTGAACTGTGCTTTTCATACCACATTACCTACTGAAAAATTTGTATTTTTGACTAAACTTCTTCCAAAAGTTACCATTTTGCACCAAAACTAATATAATTTATATAAAATTATTAAGCCCATATATTTCTCAGGAGAAAATGTTTGCCAAATATATAACTAAAACTTGAAAAACAAAAAGTGTTTTTAGCCAAACTATTTAATCTGTAAGGGATTTTGATAATACCAATCTCCTTTTTGTTATATATAGTCATACACATTTTAAATGAAATAGAAGATGAAGCATCAGCTTTGCGATTATATAAACTCTTGGCGCTACTCCATGAGACGTTGCCCCTAAATCTAGTATGTGTTTCCAAAAACTGGCAAAAGCCACAAGGTGACTAGCCACCATGTTGTTTATATTGTTTTTTGGGGATTTTCGTCCTCCCCTGCCTCGGCTTTCCTTCCTTTTCCCCTTCTTAAATTCACACTTTTCTTACCTTGCAGACATATTCCATAAAAAAAGATTCAAATGCTTAGACATTTTCACTACAACCAGACGAGAAAGCAACGTGAAGCATTCACTAAATGGCAGCTCAAACCAGTTATCAATGCATTACACATGCATATGTGATTCCAGACTTCGTTCTAGTAATGCTGAAATATGCTATAAATTTGCTAGATCTGCTAAAAAAGCTAGATTTATTAGCTAGATCTACTAAAATACCTCCTCTAAAGTAACTTTCCTAAAATACCACTTCTTAAGTACCTCCTCTAAATTACCTCTTTTAAAGTACCTTTTCTAAAATAACTCTTATAAAACTTCTCCAAAATACTTCTAAAATACCCCTCCAAAGTACCTCCTCTAAAATACCTCTTCTAAAATACCTCCCCTAAAAATTGTCCTCTATAATACTATCTCCAAAATATATTTTCTAAAATACTTCCTTTAAAATACCCCCTCTACGATACCTCTTCTAAAATTCCTCTTCTAGAAAACCTCATCTAAAATACCTTTCCTAAAAAAACGTCCTCTATAATACTATCTCCAAAATACCTCCTCCGAGCTATTTTCTGTTCCCATCAGATGTTAGTTTTCTAGCCAAGTACATATTATTAGCCAAGTACATATTAATGTGGGGAAACACTGATACCAATTTTTGCGACCATATACATGCACAGAAGGATTGTTCTCCGGCCGATCTGCTTTCCCGCTACGGGCTAGTGACTCTGTTACGTTACAAATCCATCTAGTGCAATTTTCGACTATTTCTAGCGGATAATGGGAGAAGTGGGTAACGTCTCGTGCAGAGATCCCAAACTCTTTTATAATGAACTCAAAAAGGGCCAAATGGAAATGTTGCTGTAAATATTTAATTTGTGCAAGTTTTCTGTGTAAAGAAATACACTTTTTAATACAGCTTTTGAATTTGTAAATTCACTATAATTGAGTTATAAATGGCTTTGGGCTTTGCATTAATCGATTTTATGGCCTTGAAACTTATTTTGATTGCGCATATTTGAGTGCCTTGTGTGTTGTTTACTGTAATTAGTAACTGGTAATCGATTAAGATTTGGTCTGGAAACCTGGAAAAGTCAGGGAAGTTTGAAATAGAATTTGGGTAGACACCCTGTAAAACGTACTGAAGATTTTCCTGGTGTAAAGGATATGCTTATGCGCATGGTAATTGTAGCATCATTTGTAAATGGGTGAACAACTGAACTTTTTAATTTTTCGTGAAGAAATTCCATCGGCAAATAATTAATGCCTTTTTAATTCATACTTTGCTGAGTTAAATCAAAGATGACACCCTGATGATAAACCTGAGAACATGTTTCCAGCTTTCTTGACAGCCGTTAAGGAGACCTTCCCACCCCATACCACCGATGCTGAAACGTAATTTTAAAAACTTTTTTTTTAATAAAAAATGGACGAATTAAGGGAGTTACATGATCCATTAATGAGATAGATCCCTCGCTAACGTTCATGTTCTCTCTGGTTATTTTTTTCTATGTCAGCAAAAGGTTTTTTTTTAAATAAAGAACGAATGAATTGGAGAGATTTCGCTACGTGTTTTGTGATCCATCAACGAGATAAGTCCCTTGCTAGCACTTGGGTCCGCTGTGATTATTTTTTTTATGCCAGCCCCCAGACAAGCAAAAACAATAGGTAGTCCATTTATAAACAATCATACTGCCCAGAAATGAAGCAAACATGCAAAACAACTAATCATGACATAATTCGGGAAGGGATTACCACAAACTGGGAATGTGTTTGCTATGAACCGGGAAGGAGGTTGCCACGTCTTGTCGACACAGCAAGCATGGGAACATCTGTGTTGTGGCCACAGAATCTTTTATTATGCAAATTTACTTTTTATGTTTTTTAAAGCATTGGTTCAATACAGTGTGTGTATTAATTTTGCCTACTATCCCAAAAAAATGGAAAAAACCACATCCCCAATATTGAATAAAAAAATATCACAAGTGTGTGCAAATACAGTTCGACATACTGATGATTCCCAAAACGCTCAACCCAAACCATATCACCAATTTTCAATCCTTGGGCTTCTAAAAAAACGCCACATTTTGCTCACCTCAGCGCTTGAGAAGAATGTAAATTTCGTGGCATTTTTTTCAACTAACAAAAGTAAAGACATTTGCTGCGAAATCACATACAAACGTTATTCCATCATAAAACACCCATGATAATATGCAAATTTTGGAATTTAGTGCGTTCAGATGATGTTTTAATTTTCTTTCCATATACTTTTGCTACAACATTTTTTTATTTAATTTTTGCACACAATATGTATAAATGTTAAAGGATATTTGAATATCCCATCATGTATGTCTTTTGATTATCTGCAATCATAAAATACTTTGAATTCGTTTCTCTGCATACTTCATCTGATATTCCAAAGAAATAGTTGTTCATAAACTTTTGGGATGCATTGTAGAACAGTATTTTAAATTCCTTTTGTTTTGCTTAATACTTTATTTTTCTTATACCTTTTACACATAATTATTATAATAATATAAAGTAATAATTATACACATTTACACATCTCCATAGCAATAATTCATATAATCTTACTATATGCATATAGCATTGTTGTATTAATCATTATACATATATGTGTATCAATAACAACAATGAAATTTATATGTAATGATGAGTCAGTATCAATTAAACGATCAAAAAAGGTGGGAGGAGGAGGGAAAGCAAGAAACAAATAGTTAGAGGTGCATTCATATTATTAATAAGACTTTATTTGTTTTCCAGATCTCGATGCAGTTTTTGCCCTATTAACAAAAGAATTGCAATATGTGGCTCTCTTTAACCAGAGATCAAATGGAAGCTGCAGCTGAAGTGATCATGAGGGTACCAGGACTCTTCATCATCGATTACTGGTGGCAGCATGATCGCAACAAATCTATACCAAATTCCATCGATGGAACAGAGATACTAAATGCTATTATCACAAATTTAGGTAAAAATGAACCACCTTGATAATCGCATCTCTAAGTTTACCATATAGACTACACTAGAAAATGAAATTGTAACAAAAACCATAGCAACAGAAACGCACCACAATATTTTTTTAAAAAAAAAAAAAAGAGTTCCAAAAGCCGTGATATAGCATAGTGGTAAGTTATTTTGCAACTATCACATTTGTGATGACATTTGTTTAAATTGTTGACCTGTATGTGACTGTAATTGATCCTTGTTTGATTCCAGCACTTGTCGCTTTTTCTTCTTCTGTAGATCCACAGTCAGGAACAGAGGTGGATCCAGACAGAATGATATTGACAGTGTGGGGCAGTAAATGAGTATTGAGTAAAAATATACTTTAAAAAAAATTGAGTTTCCTAGGGAAGGGGGGGGGAAGAAACGGATGTTTCCCCATATGGAAGTATCAATTTCTGTTTTTCAGCCCTGTGAGCTAAAGGTTAATCATCTGATTATTTATGACCTGGAAAGTTCCTTTATCATCCATATCATTTTCATGATCTTCGAGTAACATGGGTGTTTCTTTAGGAATAATTCCAAGAAATCTACGTGGTTTTTCCACCTTATATTGCTGGGTGTTTGTATGTTCCTTTAGCCAAGCACCTTGTCTGATTTCTAAAATATTTCGTTAAAATAATCGTAATGATTTCTAAAATATTTCTAAACAGTTACCACATGACATACTTTTGCAACAAACTTAAAACAAAGTTTGATTCATTGGGTGTAATCTGGATTATCCAATTGGTCATAAACAATTGAGGTTGTTTTTTTTACAGCCAGTCTGTTAGTGTTTTTGCTTTTTATTTTATAGCCAAAAGTCTAATGAGGTAGGGAAGATAAATAGAACAAAAGAGTCCTTGTTAAATAAAAATGGTCTTCAAAAGTTGGTTTTTGTAACAAACCTTTGATTTACTCGTATTTTTTAATTATTTTAAAACATTTTAATTATTAAAATAATATAAAGCTTTACGATATATTAAATTATTGTAATAAACATATATTTTGTAATCTTTCATTTACTAAATAATACAACACTATTTTAAGTACTTCTATTAGTTTCTGCCTGCAGAAAGCCACCCTGATGTATCTACACACACTCGGGTTTTCCCACATGGTCATTTCCTGTTAAGGCCAAGAGAATTGTTTTTCGATCCTGCGTATTATGATAAAACCTGTGGATTTTCATCATACACATGGGCGGTTTTTCCCGCTTCCCACCTGCCACTCTGTGGTAAATCGCTACATGTGTAGCCGCCTTTTCTCTACTCAAACTTGAATTTGATTACTGAGTAAGTTTATTCTACTCAAACTGTGAAGCTGGAATACTGAGTACTTTTACTCTACTCACACTATCTCTTAGTTTGAGTAAAATAAATTTGCTCAGTAATCCAGGAGTCAAAATTAACTTTTTAAATCAGGTGCACAAGTGCACCCAAGTCTTACGACTTACGTGCATAAAATACTAGTTATGTGTTTAAGTAACAGAATAGAAAGTAAACCTCAACATTAGAAACATGTAAAATGCAAGTGTAGCAACTATATTTAAGCATGTAAGGTAAAAAAGTGCAAATTTTCAAAATAATTGAATATTCGTATGTAATAAAAAAAAATTCAAAGCAAATGCAGACACATTGAGAAAATTATATAAAATTATTCCATAGTTCACTATTCTTTTAAAATAAGCATAGGCAGCCATTCGTTTTCTTAATGTGTAACAACCTCCATTTCAAAATGTGTTAACACATGATCCTTTGTCATAGTCATTTGTCACGTGACAAACACTGCAAAACATATCTTTGTTTTCGCAGAGGAACCAATTTCTTCTCGTTTTTCATGGCTGTTGAAAATTGTATGTTTTTTTGGGCAAATCGTGTTCTACAACGATATTAGTACCTAAAGTAACTTCATTCTCAAAACAGATCACCTTTGGCAATTGCGAACTGTTCACGTCACTGTTTTGAAAATTTGCTTGACTGTGTGGAGTGTCCTTTGACTGTATGAAATATATGTACATGCCCACAACATTTTAGTTCGATATTTCATCTACCGCTATCGAAGTTGCACATTTCTTCTCATTATTTATAGTATTACAGAAATATTTGCTGGTACTTTCAGATTTCAATATCAGATACTGTTTTCACCTGGGCATCGCTTATTCCATAACACCAGGTTTTGAATAGATCCATTAAAACCTGGTAAAACTTCTGTCACCAAACATCAGTGCCTTGTGAATGCATTTAATGGGGCTGTCCACCTGTATTTATAGCAGACAGGCAGGGTAAAACAGAGGAGGAGGATATTCTATTTTTAGATGCAGAGAAAGGGGTGATTGAGGTTGAAGTTCATCATTGGCTCTGGCTCCATGCCAAGCGCCCTTGTAGGTGAAATTGGAGATCCTTATCTCTTATCTGAGTGAGCTCAGTTCCTAGAAGAAGGGGAAAAGAATTCTTAATGCTACTGTTCTCTTTTTTTTTTTTAATAATAAAGTTAACATAGTTTTGAATAGTTAGGTGCACTGCATGCACCCAAATTAAAAATTTACATGCATAGAAAAAAGTTTATGTGCAAAATGCATCCATGCACCCGCTAATTTTGAACCCTGCAATAATCATACTCTTGAGTAAAATTTGCCCAACTCTGGATTTTGGGAATAGGGGGATAGAACTTTTTTTAAATTTTTTTTCATTATATGCAGTTTATCATTATAATCGGTGCTTATTGTAACTGATTTTCACCTCACTTTTATGAATTTAGAGTGGCATTTCCCTAATTCCCCCGTAGGACCCGTCACTGGTTAGGGATTTGTTTTCCTAGGTGAAGGAACTTTGGATTCCTCAGAAAAGAGATATGTATATCCTTTTATAGCATGATCTTCAACTTCTTGCATCATAAAACATAAAGGAATCAAAGACCAACCAAGAACATTTATTTACCTAAAATATACATGTAGCGAGAGAGAGAATTACACAATTAGAGGGAATTTAGGAAGGGTGGCCACTGAAGGCAGCGTTGTAATCCCACATGGGGCACTCAGTCGGCACAACCAAATGCCAGAGGCAGGTTAGAAGGGAGGGAAGTTAGTGATGAACGTGAAGATAAGAATGATGTGTTCATGACGATAAACCAATCCTTCAGGTTATCCATACAAATGATGGACGCAGTGAAGGTGGTCTTTTGGAAGCATTATTGATTTGATTCCATAATTTTAAATGTTTCGTAACATTTTATTTTTTACAATATTAAAATATTGCGATATGGGATGTTTGGCGTACTAACATTCAGAACGTCATTATAATGCTGACTAAAATTGTTAAGTTAAATTATGATAGAACTGTATGTTGATTATCAGTTATTGATCAGAGTTCAATTAAGAAAGAACGTTCTGAAATTTTACTGAATTATTGGGTTTTACTAACCTTCTTTAACCAAATTTTATTAGGAAGATTAGAAGAAATTAGAAGGATTTCTGTTGTTGACGTTGGATTGTTGTAAAATTGGCATTTTATCAGCAAGATGTGTAGTTATGCGTAACTATCTTTTTGTGCCAACACACTTACAAGAGACTTTAAGCTAAGGCAGACAACATATCACCACTCGTTCTTAGTAACGAATAGTCCAATGCCATTTACTTTTGATTTTGTTTTTTGCAGGATTTGAAAAAACTGGCTGACTTTTTTTTTTTTTAATCTACGTAAAAAGGCCAGCTTTTAAAAATAGCCAGTCAATTCAATTAAAAAAGAAAAAGCAGCAGCCGCTCTCCATATATATATATAAAATTAAAAAAAATCACATTTGAAAATTATCATTTATGATGTATTTTTCAAAATTTCAGCTTTACCTAAATAAGCCACAAGTAAATATTTAACGCATTAAATTTCTTTAACTGAACAATATTTTCTCATTCTAAATATTTCCAACTGTTTGAAATGGTCATAAATAATAATAAGTCCACATTTTAAAAAACAAACTTGGTATGTTTGTATATTTAATATAATAAGAAATAATACTAGTAATTAATTAGTATTTATCATACAGTTTCCATGTTTGTTAACAATGACTATCAGCTTCATCAAGAGTCTTGAAACACTTGTAAATTTTTAGAAGATTTTTGGCATTTTTTGTACCTGAATGATTTCTTAGTTTGGCCAAATTAGACCATAAGAGAGAAAAAAAAAACATGTTCAGTGTACACAGAGGTAGGCGAACAACTGTGAAGTTTCATTCTAAATTCACAAAACTCTTTATCTTCAGTTGCCATGGTGGCATTGTGGGTGTCTGTCTTTTTCATTTTTATTAATGACACAGCACCATTTCTTTGCTGAAAAGTTAAAGTATATTTTCATTAAACATTGCTTTTTTTAAATATATCACGGTCTTTTATTTTCTTATTATATTTATAATATGGGCAGAACATCCATAAGTAATCACATGTGGATAGACTAATTTGAATTTTGTTATTGGCACATACTCAAATATTTCCTGACCATATTTTTCCTTAATTTCTTCAGTGCATACCTTACCCATATTTGCACAAAATTTAACTTTTTTTTTCTCAGCACCACAATCTGTTCCTCTTAACAAACATGCTTTTATCCCAGTATGTAGGCCTATACTGCATGCAAAAATGGAGTCATTTTTAGTATTGGTCTGTCCATCCAAAATAAGTGTACGGCTGGTTTGTTCTGAAAGTTCATGTTTTAAATTGAGTTCAACTTGTTCATAAACATCATCTAACAGCCTTCCAGATAACTGTTTATTATTAGGTGGGTTGTATCCAGCTCTTAATGTAGCAATCATATTAATAAAATGCTTGTTGTTTTTTTGCAAATCTTCTTATCAATATCGCACTTTTGAGCAGCTGTGGTTGTCACACCATATAAAAACATAGATGTTTGTTGAGTTTTTCTTAACACTTTTGGTTCAATATGTGAACTCCCACCTTCAGAAGAATCCAATCTAATAATCTTAGATGGTGGCTGCACATCATCTTCAGAAGCATTAGCATCAGTAGAACTACTAGAAAGAACAGAAAATTTTTGTAGAGGAACTTGTTTTTTCTTTCACTTTTGTAGATGATGTTTAATTTTCTATGCTCTTTTGCTTATAACTTCATGACAGTGTTTACATTTCACTATCTCCAAAAGCAATGACTCCACACCACTCAGAAGCAAGTTTTCTTCCAGAACCTGGAGGCATTTTTTTTTTATCTTGTTTCTTTTTTTAATTTCTGTTTCTCTTCATTTATCATCAAAAAAGATATAGACTGTTTAATTATTTCGTTAAAGCAAATTTTATAAGTATTAGCAGTCTTATCTTAATATCTTAACTACAAATACCTAAGTTTCATGAACTACTAAATCTCAACTCCAACTGAGGATTACCCTTTTTACCTTTTTAACCAAGAAGAAAGTGGGAGGAGTTAAAAGAGACTCCACCTACTTTTTTTGTTTATCTACCAATCACCGACTCCTCTCAGATGAATGGGAATTTCATTTTTCTTCTGAAGACCTTTTATTAAATTTATTTAGACTTTTTTAATACAAAAATATATGTGTCTAAAAAGTATGATTATTGATATATATCTCAATAGCATTTTAGATTATTTAACACATATCAGTAAAAGTGTTTTGTTTTCATCAAAAATATTTTAAAAATCCCATATTCTTATATTAAGAGGCAAAATAAGGGAAGTTCTTGTATAAAAAGAAGGCACAAAAATTCTTAATATGAAAAACAAATATTACTTTCTGAAATTATCAATTATTATAGATATAGCCTCTCTCTCTCCTTTCTCTTACATAAATTTAAGAAATTAAACTATACTTAAAGCCAAAAAAAAAGACCAATAAAATTCGGTTAAAACCAAAGAAAAAAGCCGCTGACCTGGCTTTTTTTCAAACCTGGTTTTTTGTCTTAATTGGTATCATCAGTGCCATCTAAATGAGTTAGCAGATTTGTTCATTTTTACCTAAGGATGTTTTTGAAATTGTTTATTGTTCTGTCATGCTTTGACTAAAATACAAAAGTGTTTTGTTAACCTGAATAGTAGTACATCGTACATGTACTTTCATCTATCTGTGTTAAAATATATTAGTATCTATTTAAGTGCAGTTTTCTCAGAACTAGAATTTTGATTTTTGCCAATTTAATTTAATTTTTACGAAGTTCTGGTTGCATATGTGTGTGCTGTAGCTGTTGCTGTAGTTTATAAATCTCTACTAAAAACTGTTTATCTTTCTATGGATCACACTTCATGATTTTTCTTTGTTTTTGCTGCATTATTATAGTTAGTATATTACTAAGCTTTTTTTTTTTTGCCTTTCTAGTGTTCCTTCATGGCTGTTTGCTTCTACTTCTCCCGCTATCTTATGTTCGAGCATTATACACTCACTTCGTTAGTGGCGGTTTGGTTGTCGGCAGTCACTTAATATCAGGCTATTATGTTGCCGTAGAGAGCAAGAGTGGTATTATTGAATCAAGCTCCAGGGATGAAAATTTTTACAAGAGACTGCTAGCAATGCTTGCATTTCATGGTCTCAGTGCAGCAATTGTATCTTACTTAATCCATGGACCATGGAAACCCTTTCCACCTATGCTGGGATGTTACGTTCTCCCAGTTGTGGCACGACTTGCTGATCTGCCACTGGAATCTCTGCAAGTGTTACATAATTTCTCCAGTGCAGCAATGGCCTTCAACGTTTTCTTGTATATCACCTACCAAGTTCCAAATGTCTTGGATTGCATGAAATTGGCTTACTTGGATGTCTTAGTGATCACAGATGTCTACGGTTTTATGGCATTGTTAACTGTTCTGTGGAATAAAATTTTTGTACCAAACCATTTTGCGACGTTTTGGTTAATTGAATTCTTCGTCAAACTACTTCGTGTTGTGTATCACCATTCAGAAAGTGTTTCCACCTGGGGTGATGAATGGTACATTGTTGTGTTAACAACAGTAAGCTCAATATGTGCTAGCCCTGTATCTCTGCTGGCAACATCTGTCAGTATCTCCTACTTATCATTTTTCGTATTATGTGGAACACGATCTTACTTGCTGGGGCAATTGACTTTCTTCACAGAGAATCCTATGCATAGTGGATGGACAGAAGGTCTCACCCTCCTCCTCCTTGCCATTCAAACAGGATTGGCAGAACTGAAAATGCCTGCTCGAATGGCCGTTATGACCATAATACTTTTTATTGTCCTCTCTTCACTCCTACAGTCTATGCTAGAGATTGCCGAGCCGGTAGTGCTCTCTTTAAGTGCTTCTCGAAGCCGTAACTTTCTACGACACTTTCGTGCAATAACAATATGTGGGGCATTGTTGGTATTTCCACTGTATCTAACTCGGATTCTGTCTCAAGTGTTTCCTGTTGATTTCTGGATGATGGTTGTACTTTCCAGTTGTATGCTCACATCTGTTCAAGTAATAGACTTGTTGGTCGTTCACGCTTTATTTTTATATGATTCTGAACGATCAGAACCATGGGAGAACCTTGATGATGTCGTTTACTATACCCGTGCCATAACTAAAATCTTGGAGTTCTTCGTTGCTGTTTTTGTTGTTGGAATGGGCGTATGGGAGTCAACATCTGCCAAATGGAATTGGGTGAATGCTTCAATTCTATTGGTTCATTGCTACTGTAATGTGTGGCAGAGGCTACAGACTGGTTGGCGAAGTTTTCTCTTACGGAGGGAAGCTGCCAAGAAATCAGACTCCTTGCCAGCTGCTAGAGAAGATCAGCTTAGTGAACTTGACGATGTCTGCTCTATCTGTTTCTCTCAGATGCGATCTGCATGCATCACCCCTTGCCAACACTTTTTCCACAGAACTTGTCTTCGTAAGTGGCTCTATGTTCAAGACAAATGTCCACTTTGTCATAGAAGTCTTAATGATGGAGGAGCCACCACTATGTGAACATCTTTCTGAAGGGATTGCCACAATACTCACCCTTGTGATATCTGTACAGTTTATTTTAATTGAAAGCACAGTATATAATCAGGCTTTCATTATGGGGACAGCAATTTTGTTTACCTTCCACACCTGCTCTAGGATTTTTTATTAGTTCTTGGTAGCTTTACATAATTTTGTTTTATATATTTTAAATTATAAGATTTTTACTTTACATTATAATTTAGTCGATATATATTAACAAGGGCCTTTCAGCTTTGCTATGTGTAATTCATTACTTGTATTTTTTAATGTTCAGTGATTCGTTACAGTGACATCTGAGGCTATGTTTTCTAGAATATGCTTTGGAATTTGTCTATTTCTTGTGAGGAATATTTTATAAATCATTCCGCTGTTCTTCCAAATGTTATACAGATTTTATACTGTAGACCATTTTTGTTCTTGTTTGTTTTCATGTGCAATAATGTAATTATATGCAATAAAACAATCATTGTCTATCGTCTTAACTGCCCGATGCATTAGTGATACTTAACTATACTTCTTTCCAAACAGGCAGATATACGAGGATCATCCAGAAGTTAATGACCATTTGGCTAACATAAATTAAAAATATATATATTTATTCAAATAGTTGCTTTCCCTTACATAATTGAATTTTGTTTCCCCACATAAATACCTCCTTCATTTAAGTATTTGTTATATCTACTCATGAGTGTTAGAATCTCCTCGTCATACTTAGCTGCCATCAGTCCATTAAGCCAGTTCGCTGCATTTTTGACGTCCTCACTTTCCAAAAAAGTTTCCACCCAAGAACTCTTACGATTTCTCTAAGGAAAGAAAAGAAATGTTTGGGAAAGCAATGTTCGAATCATCGAAAATTATGCATCTGTCTTCCAAGATTTTGTTATTCACTTTTTGCTTTGAGTCATCTGTGAGTAGTGATGGCCGTCCTGGTCGAGTTTCATCATGTACATTTGTTCATCCATTGTTGAACATTTTACTCCATTTTTCACATTTCATTACTTTATCACCCTACACTTTCTTCAGTTGGCAATAGATTTCAATGTCTGAGCTTTCAAGAATTAATTAACACCCAGGCTCCACAGTCTACGGGATTTTTTATCACACAGCTCATTTTAAACACTTCCACAAAAATAACGTTATAAGATAAAGGTTCAGTCATATGCTAAAGAAGTAAGTTTGAGAAAAAGGACGAACTTGAACCATGGAAGGCCATTGATTAGCATGGCGGGAATATGCAAAAGGTAGTTACTTTCTCGATGACCCTCATATATACATAAAAGGTTTGACAAACCATAATTGCCAGACAAGAATTGTATTCACTCCTTTCAATAAGAAAACATAGGCACCTAATAGGTAATCTTTTCCAGCGAGGTTTTATTGTTGAGGTTGGCGAATACCTTTCTGGTCTGATGAGTACAATTCGTCTCGATTTGTTCATTCTAGAAAAAAAAAGGCAAGGTACTAGTCACTAAAAAGGGCACTTGAATGTAGTAGCAATTTAAAAGTGTAATTTTTGGATATGCCAAGTAAAGTAATATGTAACAAGCGTTTTTGACTTCATTTAAATTTCGAATGATTCAATCAATCAAAAAAAATACAACACTTGAATTACAAGATTGGCAAATCCCCAATTCAACCACTGCCATACTGATTTTTCAAAATCTATTTTGCCAGTAAGTTTTATGATTCACAAATTATCAACATGTAAACTTTTAGGCGATTTCGATTATCAGTTGCCATTAATTTAATCTGGGAGGAAACTCGCTCCATTTCTGTCAATAACCGCAGTATAGAACTGTATCATTTACTTTGAATGGAGTTTCAGCTAAATGAGGCAATGATAATTGTTTATCAGTTGCTCCTTCCTGATAACATTTATTTTTAAAATCATCCCATTCACCAAGCAGGAAGTTTTCCTTTAATCTATAAAAATAGGCTAATTCGGTCATTTCAGTTATACCATTAAATGAAATGCACATTTGACATTCTTGTGGATTTCCCGCAAAATAAAGACATTTCAATCTATGATATTATCTCCCCACCCCCATTCCCTTGAAAGTTTGCCAATTTTGATTTACACCCCCCCATCGGATTTTGGAAACGAGATACATAGGCGTAAAGTTTTCAAAATTATTGATGGGCCCAAGCACATGTTATGGATCTTTATATATTACAATATATGTAAAAAACTTGAAATTATTGGGCGGACCCATATAACTCTACGTCCATGATGAGGTACATTGGAAACCGTGTTTTTTGTCCGCCCACCACGAATTTTTTGATGAAAGAAACAATGATTCTGTGAACCCACAACCTTCAAATTCGACGTAAAATCACGGAATATCTTGGGTGGGGGAGGCCATTTTTGATTACCTTATATGCATTATAAGTTCGAATAGCAACATCTTTATGAATATTTTATTTGACAACTAAACTTCCTCTCCCTCGGATGATTAGGGGAAGAGGCTATTTCATGAAATTTTTCAAATTACGACAAGAGACGAAGCACTTTCCCGAAGAGGCCGTATCGCGAAGTTCTGTGGTAAACATTGCAATTTAAAAAAAAAAATCGTCGCCTTATAAAATTTCGCGCCACCTGGTGCCTGTTTCTAGGGAAAATTTTTTTTGTTTTAAATGTTTTATTTTACATTAAATTGTACATGGTAATGGAACTTTTTTTTCGTTTAAAATACAGTGAAACCTCCTTTAATGGTCACCTCTAAACAACCGTACCCTCCTAATACTGGCCACATATCAATGGAGGCGAACGCATTCCATAGGATTAACATTAATGCTAACCTCCGAACAACGGACACCCGGTTGGCATTACAAAAAAAATAAAAAAATATTCAAATTTTTCAAATATGTCTGCAACAAAAATTGTCAACAATGTAGGTAAAATTTACTTGACTGTACTTTCTCTCCAGGTACTCCATTAAAACATGTGTTCGTTTTGCAGCTTTACATGTACACCTCTTTCTGTGAATACGGTATGCGATATCGCTATTTATGATCGACCATCTCAATATTGCGCACACAACTACTGTCCACTAAAAATTTATTTTTGACAGTTCCTGTTCTTACTGCGTTGCTACTATTGAGTAGTGTCGTATTAACCTAACTTCTCCATTTAAACGCCAGTTTGTAATCACGATGACTTCTTCACGAAAATGTGTATTAATGTATAATTAATTAGCCTTTTTAGATATTTCGTATTATTAAATACATCAAAACATTAATGAATTTGAAGCGCGCTTGTAACTTTATGAACTCCTCCTGTAACAAACGTTTACCTACAGTCCTGTTCCTCTCTAATATCCGGTAAAGCGGTTTACAATGAGCCGAAACGTGGTGAGTTTCCAGATAAAGGAAAGAAATTGTGTACTATATAAATAATATCGTGTAATAATATAAATAATTGGTATAATGGTCAAGTGCAGTTCAATTTAATCGTTTTTATCAAATAGTATTTTCGAGGGAGTCCTCGAAATTTAATGAGATAAAAACAAATGGAGATATAGAAAATTAAAAAAAAAAGGGCGATTGTAAATGTCTTTTTATCTGCGGAGAAAATATGAAACAAAATGTTAAACTATATTGCAAATAAAAAAAATCCATATAAAAATGAGTAAATTAATTAAACGGAATTACACCCTAAATAACCTGATTATTCCGTGTCAACAGAATGGCAAGGTCTGAAGATTTTTGGACGGAAGTACACCAAATTAATTAAATGTCTTGTATAATTAGAAACATACAGCGCCATCTTTCAGCATTAAAAGAAACCAATGCACAAATGCATCAAAATTTAAATGAAGTAAGATTAATATTATAAAGAAAATAAGTTCTTTTAGAGAAAAAAAACTTATTTTTTTTTACAATATTAATCTTACTCCATTTAAATTTTGATGCATTTGTGCATTGCTTTCTTTAAATGCCGAAAGATGGCGCTGTATGTTGCATATTATGCATAGCTATGTTGAAGCAAACAGTCATGTTCTCATGAATTGGTTTAATTTCATATTGCTTCTCTGTGCTGCCGATAGATGGCTGTGCCTGTTTGAGGTACGAAAATTATGGTTTGTTTTCATCGTTTCGTTCAAAGAAATAAATATGCTTCTGCGCAAGCAATTGTCGACTGCATAGGTAAGCCTTAGTGTTACGTTGGGATATGTACCGTTTAATCAATTTTTGGTGTGATGGGCGTTATCCTGTTCAATATATTATACGTCATACCTTTAAAAATGAAACCATTCAGAGCATGTAAATTAAAAGTGAAAAATTGTTTTTCCTGTTTATGCGGTAATTTTCCGCAACGTATTTTAACGAGGCATTATTAATGAACTTTAAAAAATTGGTGTGTGCTGCCATCTATTGTCCAAAATTATAATCTAGTAGCCTTTAGTTCAGTCAAGGCCAACCAGATTTACTACAGGCCCGCTCACGTGAATTTTAAAGGTGTCCCCACTTTCTTTTGGAGTAATTACTGGGGTTGTTCATAGGGGACGCCAAATCACAGGTACAAACATGCCATATGCTTTCATGTGTTTGCAGCAGTTAACCGAAGATTAAAAAGGGTTTCTGGGTTTTCTATAATTTTTACATGATATTTATTTGTGATAATAATGGGAGTATATTATTGTGTTCCATTTTGTAAATCGCAGTCAGGAAAAAGTAATGTATCCTTTCACGAATTTCCAAGTGAAGAAACCCTTCGAATACAATGGATTACAAATATCTCACGTAAAGGTAATTTGTTCCCTCCTTCATAATTTTACTCTGTAGTAGCTAAGCTAAGGTGCATTAATTGTTTTAAGTTCATCCAACATATTTATATCTGCAGTATTAGGGACACAGTAAGTGTTTATTCTGTATTTTGTTTTTCGGTGACATGCTGTTCTATTATGTAGTTTGTATTTTCAAGTAAAATTATTTTGGAAAGAATTGCTATTCATGAATACCTGATACTTTATTTTTATCATGCAGTGTATTAAAAATCTGACTTGTGTCAAAAGTTATTAGAAATTATGTATTATACATTGTGTAGTTATATCATCAGTTTATTGTAAATTCATGTGTTAATTTCATTAACATTCCATTAAAGTCTTTCCAAACAGGTGTCAAGCCTTCTAATTAATTCTTTATTTTATAATTAATTATAATAGAATATAATTAAATTATTAATTAGTTGATTTAAATTCTATATAATTCTATTTTATTAACCATTAAAATAAAGTCTGCTTTTATATGCATTTTGCAATTTAGCTTTCAGTGTAAACTATCAATTCATTATCAGTTATTAATCATGCCTGAGAAATCATTTCATCCAATAAACCGTCTTCAGTGTAAATAAAAGAGTAGAAAAAGGTATGTAAGATTTAAATTTTAGTTTAAAAACTTGTTACGAAAGTTTGTCATATCACGGTAACATCAACGTCGTTGGAAAATAAAATACGATAACTTTTTGAGCAAAAAGCAATATATTTCTGTATGTAATCAGAAACTGGGACATTAATTGGCATTTATAGTGTGTTAGATTGGGAATGTTTTCCTATGCAGCAGGCGCCCTCTGTCGGAGAAAAACTACGTGCGAGAATCGCCACTGCGAAAATTTGGGGACAGGTTTTCTATAGCGTTAGGCTCACGTGAGCAGGCCTGTAGTAAATCTAGTTGGCCTTGGTACTAGCAACACTAGTCACAGTTAGCCGCCATGTTGTTTACATCGTTCTTGTCTGTTTTTTTCCTCCTCCCCACCTCCTCCCAATTCTAGAAAAAAAAAAGGGAGTACTTACTTATTCCGTGCGATCGGGTGTTTCCGGCATCTTCAAACATATTTTTAAATAATTATTGTAAAGTAAAAAAAAGGACTGTACCTGCAAAATATAGCAAAAAAAAAGAAAGCTCTCAACATTTCCAGCTACTGCTCATGCTGAAAGCACTGAATAGAAATAAACAGAAATTTGGTTTCCATAAAATCATGATTTTTAGTTTATTCATTAAATTTTTCTTTACTAATTTTACTATTTAGAGATTTGAAAATGTGTCTAAAAGTTCCTTCAATAAAAACAAGCTAATATAATGTGCGTTTAATCTCACTTCCACCAAGATTATAAATTTTTGTTTATATGTCTTTTTACTGAACAAATGAATAAATAGTTTAAATTAGTACTGTATGAATTTGTTTTATGGTCATTCTATGCTCTTATTCCTAAAAGCATACTTTTTTATTTGATCAATAAAAACTGTTAAGAAACGTTGTAGGATCGTGATCGTATCGGGATATGGTCTCCTTACTTTAAATTCCCCTTGTTTGACCAGCGGTGAATTGAAGCGATTTCAGTGGTATTTATTATTTGTGACGTTTTCTCATTTTCTGCGTGCACCTGTTATTTCTTTTTAAGCGTTTTTACATCGTTTTTAGAATGTCGTATTCACAGACAACGTTGATTTTCTTTTTTCCTTCGCCATCAGCCCCACAAGGTGTAAAGTTGAAGGAATCTTCTAAATTGCTGATTCCATCGAAAACACACTCCTCCTCTTCAAACTTGGAAGCAGATACTATAGAAAGAAAATGAAAATTTCCCAAACAATGAGAAGTTGAATTTCCGTGGATGTGTTACCGATTATTAATCGTTAATACATGTTGTAGAAGGATACAAATGGTAATTTTAACTTGTGTCTACCAGGTTTGTTTTTTTGACCACCAATTGGTGACCCAAGTGGTCTTTTTGGACCACCAAATTTCCTTCGCTAGCTC
>QLNU02015359.1:46106772-46117938 GCA_006491805.2 Dysdera silvatica | reverse complement strand
TGACTTTAAACCGACGAGATATTTGTATAAAACAGCTAATTTTTCGTTCATATTCCTCAAAATGATTCGCTGTTATAAATATTTTTTTTAATACATAATATCATTTATTCTGTGATTTTACAATTTCTAATTTTTGTTTTTATGATGACCAAATTTAACATTGATTTTCTATTTTTGCTATGTTAACATACTTTTGATTCTAACTGCGTATCAATGGAAAAGATAAAATTGTGTCAGTAATCCTGATGAACATTAAGTATTACAAGACAGATGCAAGTTAAATTATACAAATTATGAACTTATACACACCGAAATAAATACAAATAGGTAATTTCAGAGATTTATAATTCATTACTTGATTTATAATTTATAATGGTCATGAATTATAATTTATAAGTCATAAAAAAATTTCATTTTTATGGTGCATAACGTAATGCACATTATGAAAGTTATAAAATGAGTAGCAGCTAAACTAAATTACATAAATCCCAAAAATTTTCAAAAAAAAACTAAAAGATACCTGTAATTCATAGATTTAAGAACATTACGTATCTAAGTTTGGTTAGATTCGTATTTATTTACAAAATCTTAATTTTATGCATTTCTCGGTAAACAATTGTGTAAAGTATCAAATTCAACATGTATAAATTAACAACAAAATAGAACCTATTTAATAAATACATAATTGTCCAATAGTTTATCTGCTTTAGATATGGCCTTTCCCCACTTTGTGAGCATTTCTTGATCCTTAGGAACCAAAAGCAAAGATAATTTGTTTTTATTTGATTTATAACCAAGTGTGCATCCAGGCACAAAACAGTGACTCTGTTTTCGGCGTTTTCCTTCACTATTCATTCTGAATAGTTAAAGAAAATTAAATCTTAATGATTTAATGGTCTTGAAAAAGACTTTTTAATTAAATTTAGTACAAAAAAATACGACGAAGAATGGAATAAAATCAGAAAACAAATAAAACGTACCACTACGAAATGCAAAGTGATGGTAAATAAACGCGCTCCGCAGAGGTAGCGCCCTCATGCGGTGTCATGAAATTTTGGAACAAAATATTTATTCGCTTTCTATGCTGAACGACACACTATCCCTTTTAGCCACTGTACCGCAGACTACTTTTCCACTTCAATTGCGCCCGCGGACCACTTTGAAAATTTTTTACTAGTTGGCTGCAAAACCTTAATAAAAAAGGGAGCCGGGTCCTTTTTTGGGGGAAATGTGTTTGTACAATCGTTCTTTAGTAAAAATAAATAAATATATATATATATATATATAAAACATAAAAGAAATAATAAATCGAATGATAATACAGTCAAACTTCGTTAAGACGAGCATGCTTTAAGGCGAATTACTTTAATACGAACTGCTTTCTGAAATTCCTTTACCTTCGATTGTGAAATACAAATGTACTATCAATTTCATTTTTATATTTAATTTTAATTATTTAATGATCTTTATGTTTTTTAATTATTTATTTTTTTAAATAATGATCTGTCTCGCGGATCACCAGTTGAGAGCCACTACTTTAGTTTAAGGCGGCGGGAAACATTTTTAAAATTAACTGCTGGATGGACCTAAGAAAATATATACAGTACCCTTCTGTTTATATTAGCATCTACATCCTGTCGTGGATCTCACGAAAATGCTACATTGCGCATGCCCACGGATTTCATTTCGATGCTTCTGAATCTTTCCCTAGGGAGTGGTATAAGAATGGCGGAAACGCTGCACTTCGACAAATACATTACGACTATAATCGTAAACAGAGAAAGAATAGTAAATTAGTGTTGACGTTTTATCCTGCTATGGATCCCAACGCAACGCTTTTTGCTAGGGAGTGCTACTGCAAAATATATTGTATGATAACGATGTGACGGAAATTGTAAACAGTAAATAGATTCCCTTGCATAGGTGTGACTAAGAGTTAAATATAGCTTCTATCTTGCACGTAAAATCTTGTAAAAGATATTAATACAATAGCGAGTGGCGAATCCACGTGGTGGGGGAGGTGGGTATTTCATTGCAATCTATAAAATTGCGGAGGAAATCGGTTATAACGAGGGCCGCATATAAGGACGGTATTTTTACAAAAAGTTTGATTCGTCCCTTCCCACCGAAATCCCTCTATGGATTCCCCTCTTGCAGCGGCAAAAAACTCTGTAAATATTCACGTTAATTTTTATGATTATCATAGTCCCAAGGCATAGGCGTAACTTGGGGGGTTTAATAAGTAAAACCTCTCTACAACACTATTATACGGACCGAGAAAAATTATCGTTGTAGACAGAGTTCATTATACAGTAAAACCTCTATACAACAATATTATACAGACCTAGAACAATTCTCGTTGTTGGAAGGTTTTACTGTATAACGTAAATTAGGTGGGGGCTCAAAATTGTATGGGGAAAGTACGATTTTGCCTCTTTTCTAAAAAAAACTGGGGGTCGCGGGGGGACAAGTGCTTCTACCAGATTACGCCAATATCCTAAGGCACATATTCAATAGAATCCATTTACGAATTCAGTCACATCGTAACACGCATTCAAAGAAAATGGTAAACACATTGGGATCCATACTAGGATAAAATGTCAACACTAATTTATTATTCTTTCTGTGTTTACGATTATAGTTTTAACGCATTTGTCGAAGTACAGCATTTCCGCAATTCTTATACCATCAACTAGGGAAAGATTCAGAAGCATCGAAATGAAGCCTGTGCACATGCGCAATCTGTCATTTTCGTGAGATCCACGCAAGGCCGGCCTTATGGGGGGAAGGCCCCCATCGGAAAAATCAAGCTTCAAGTTAGGAAAATCCTGTTAAACTCGAAAAAAAAAATGGATGAATAATTAATTGCGTAGTTGGAAATTCATGCAATTTCAATTGCCAACTTGGCGAAAATTTAGATTTTCTTGGAGGGGGGAAGTGAAAAAATAAATTTTTTTACTCTTCACCTTTACACAATTTGAAAATTTTTTGACGTTGGCAAAATCGGAGTTACTTGGAGAAAACCCCCGACATTTTGCTTTTGTTGATTGGAAAAATGTGCGATTATAACTGCCCATTTTGTTAACAGTTATTTCCTGTTTCCACGTTCAGTTTGCTATACTGTTCAGCCTAGGCCGGCCTTATGTGGTGACGGAGCAGTCTTCCAATCGAAAAATCAAGCTTCAAGTTGGGAAATCCTGTTAAACTCGGAAAAAAAAGTGGGATGAATGATTAATTCTTTGGGTAGTTGGAAATTCATGCAATTTCAATTGCAAACTTGGCAAAAATTTAGATTTCCTCGGAGGAAAAAGATGAAATAATTTGTTGACGTTGGCAAAATTGAGAGTTATTTGAAGAAAAAGATTGACTTTTTTGCTTTTGTTGGTCGGAAAAATTTGCGATTATAACTGCCCATTTTGTTAGCAGTTATTTCCGTTTCCACATCTGTACTATACTGTCCAGCCCAGGGCCGGCCTTATGTGGTGGACGGAGCAGTCTTCCCCAATCGGAAAAATAAAGTTTCAAGTTGGGAAAAATCAAGTTTTAGTTGGGGAAATTCTGGTTAAACTCGATAAAAAAAAGGGGTGAATAATTAATTGGGTAGTTGGAAATTCATGTAATTCCAATTGCCAATTTGGCAAAAATTTAGATTTTCTCGTGAGAAAAGAAAAAAAGGAATAATTTTTTATTAACTCTTCACCTTTAGACAATTGGCAAATTTTTTGACATGGGTAAAATTGAGAATTACTTGGGGAAAAAGACACATTTTTTGCGTCTGTTTGTCGGAAAAATTTGGATTATAACTGCTCATTTTGTAAACAGTTATTTTTGTTTCCACGTCTGTGGTATATTGTCCAGCCAACAGGGCACCAGAACCACAGATTCGGAGATTTCGCCTTTCCCTCTCCTCATTTTAAGTGCCACAAAAAAGAAACCAGAACGTTTTCCTAGTGTTCCTTATATTGAATTCAATTTGTAACTGACGACAGTGTTGAGCTCTCAAACTTACTGTGAAGCTGGAGGGTCCGTCTGTAGCTATATCTGTACAGCAGGCACGAAGAAGTTTCAAATAGTTCCTCTTGAGTCGAAGTCGCTAAATGCTTTTAATGTCTGCTACCATGGATTTTGTAGTTTATTTAACAGTGAACGCTATCTTTAAATATATATACAGTATAACCTCTCTAAGGCGGACACTGTCAGTGTCGCGAAAAACCAGTCGTTTCGCGAGGTGGTCTCTGAATGGAGGTAAATTTAGCATTGGGTCTGTGTGGGGAGGAAAAAATCTGTTTTTAGAAAAAATGGTCTCTAAAGGAGGTTTACAATGTATCTTTTTCAACGCTTTTGGGTAGTTGGAAAATTTTTTGCTTCTCCTACCCTCCACCCCACCCATAACGGAGGTATGTTTGGGCCGCCCCTGGATCCACGACAGGATATAGATGCTAGTTCTGGCGTCTGGCTTTGATCTTTCGTATTATCTCTTATTGAATGCAAGTGCCTCAGTTGGTTGTCTGAATTGATGTTTTCCTTTGTATATAAAGGTTCTTGGATAATAGGCCACCAGTGGCGGATTAAAGTTTTGAGGCCCCCCTGGCATTGTGAGCCCCTCCCAGTGCAAAAATGTTCAAAAGAATGGTCACAAGAGGATACGTTTCTGGAGGCCCCTGGCTGCAGCCCCAGTTAGCCAGGCGTACGCAGAAAATTCGTAGACGCTACAACTCGCATGTTCTTACGTTAAATATACAAAATTTCAACACCTCCTGCATACGCCAATGCATTAATCTGGCACTGTAGGCCACCCTTTCTAATTTTCTTTCTGCTTAAATTTTCTCTTCCTCTGTGAATAAAGGCACGGGTTTCAGTCCGCCGTATCTAGAAGGGGCATCTTAGGGACCGGTTCTTCCCACTCGAAACTAAATTCGTAAAAGAACCACAAAAACACGTATATGTTTACTTGTCGAACTTGTAAAAAAAAGGCAGAAAAAATCTCTTGAATGTTGAATAATTCTCAAAACTCTGACAAGCTCTTGTTTTATAGAGAACGAATTTGGGAATACTTTGAAGAAAACAAAAATATAGAAACCATTTACTTTAAAAGGAGGACATTATAAAAAAATTTTGATGGCAAAACTACAAGTAAAAATTTACAATTATGTCTGAAGGCAAAATTGGTATTTCCTCATTTATTTTTGTGCAATGTATTTACGTTTCTTCTTTACAATAAAGGTGACATCTTTATTCAACGCCATTTTGTAAAAATTTTTGAATTCCCCCCCACCACCGCGAAATTAAATGCTGGCTA
Organism: Dysdera silvatica; assembly: GCA_006491805.2. NCBI lineage: Eukaryota > Metazoa > Arthropoda > Arachnida > Araneae > Dysderidae > Dysdera > Dysdera silvatica. The sequence goes on along the minus strand of QLNU02015359.1, from coordinate 46,112,639 downwards.
TGGCTTTGGTTCATGCATTTATTTATATATATATATTTTTTAATTTAAGGTTGTTTCACTGCTTGAAAAATAGCAAAAGTAAATATATCACACTTCGAGGTAAGGTAAAAATTATTAAAGAATGGGAAAAACTGGAGCCAGTTTAATAATTATAGCTACCCTTTTTTCTTTTTGGTTTTACGGCTCAAAGACTACAGTGGTCATGCTGCGCCGGGACCTACTGTTTTCCGAGGAATCCGAACCTCTTAAGGCCTAGGGAACCAAACCCCGGACTACAGTGAGCAGTGCGATCTTTATGAGATCTCTGAGTAAGCGTTCTTTTTGCACTGCTGGGAGTCGAACCCGGATTAGCCGCGCAATAGGAGAACGCGTTACCACACTGCGCCACCGCAGGGCACAGCTACCCAAGAGTCTTTTTAGCCATACTTTCAATAATAGGTTAATAGATGGTGCTAATTTAACAAGTAAATTTCAGTATTATTGTCCTACACCTAAAATAATGGACATATTTTGGTTTGCACTAAATATATGTTCTACTTGTCATAATTCTTTTATAATAAATTTGAAAAAGAAAGGTTTAAAAGAAGGTACCATTTTATAAGACCGAAAAATCCTATAAAACAGTGGTCCCAACCTTTTTCAAGCCGCAACTCCCTTTTGCATAGTAGCCAAATAATCCGCAACCCCCTTTTACAGTAACCAATAGATCCGTGACCCTCCTTTGTCCACCGCTGCCACATTTGCATAATAAAAGCATTTTTAACAGAGTAAAGAAAACACATTAAATATGAAATTATATATATTACATTAATTATGTAAATTATATTAATTAAATATATTAATGTATATTATAGATATAAAGTTAACAACGATTAGTAGAATATTGCAATGTGTGTAGCCATGTTGAAATATAAAAGTGTTTGAAACATTTGGTATGAAATTCCTTATTAAAATAATAGTGCGATTTTGTGAGTATAAAGAAAAAATTCAATTCAGTGCATAGAGTCTACAATTTGTTATTCAACTAAAAATAGTTGCGGCGAACCCCAGGTTGGGAACCACTGCTCTAGAGCATATTGATGGCCCAGTATGGCCATTTATAAAATTACCACTGTCTTTTACATAAACTACCTATTTTTTTTTTTCCCCCGCATTTAAGGTATATGTATACGTTGGAAAAGTTGAAAATTTTGAAATTAAATTAAAAAAAAAAAAAAAAAATCACGCTGTTTCCCAAATCCATAGCCTTTTAAATCTACATTATTTTTCCAATTTTTTATTTATTTTTTTGAGTTATTCTATTTTACGTGAGCCATGCTCCCCTTTTTTATATGGACCAAGCTAAAGAACATTGGTTAATAGCGCCATCATGCTATTAACCTAAGTTCAACTTCCAATTATATCATGGGGTGCATGATTTATTTTTTGCCCACTGTATTCAAGGATTTGGTTCCTTTGGCAACAGAGGTTCAGATATCTCAGAAAACTGTAGGTTCCAAAGCAGCATGACCTTTATTGTTTTTGTGCCACAAAAAAAATTCCCTTTGTGTTTTCCCAACGTTTTCCGATCCTGGGGAAATTTGGCTGCATGTCGACAAACACCGTTTTCCATAAATAATCGATTAAAAAAAAAAAGAAAAACCATCCCAAAGTCAACTCTGCACCTATGTGAATGGAAACATCACGCTGATTGTTGACATTTTAATTTCCTGTATTTCGGAAGAAGGGCAACCGATTTGTTAGCTAGAAACGTATTGATTATTGTTCATAAATCATCGTTGATACGTTATTAACATTGCTATAAATATTCCTAGTAAATTTGGTGGAGTTTAAGACCAGCATTACATTGCCAATCCACAAGTGAAACTTTCACTGATTTCAGAACATTGCTGATAACAGAGGAGAGAACATCAAACATGTTTTTGTACATCGCACAATGCACTGTGTGTATTAAAACTTTTGTATTGTCCATTACGGTATTGCAATGACAAGTTCTTCTGTTTGTTTGTTTGTGGTTTTACGGCCCAAGAATTACAATGGTCATGCTGCGCCCGGACCTACTGTTTTCTGAGGAATCTGAACCTCTTATGGTCTAGGGAACCAAACCCCAGACTACAGTGAGTAGTGTGATCTTTATGAGATCCTGGATAAGAATTTTCTCTGCTGTTGGGAGTCAAACCCGAGTTAACAGCACACTAGGTGAACATGTTACCATACTGCGCCACCACAGGGTGCAATGACAAGTTCTAAAACCTTTTTTCCCTTTGTGCGAAATAAAATCCCACAGACACAGTTGTCGTAAGTTAAATATGAAGTCTGTCAGCTGATTATTTCCCAGTTGCCACCTTTTGAAATGTGATTAAAAATTAAAACTTTTTACTTAACATTTTTATCATTTTATAAATTCCAGGATATGCAATAATATTAGAGAGTTAAGTCCGTTAAATTTTCCAAATGTGTTAAATATATACAACCCCCTTAAATTGGATTATATATCTTAAGTAACAAACTATGTTGTGTATACCATGATTAATAAATGATTTTGGGAAATATGAAAATATTGTCCAGACATTTGCAAAATTTATTCAAGCCTCAGTGAATTGTTTACATTGATGATTATAACAGCAGAATTCCAACTTCCTTTCTTTTAAAGCCCTAAAAAAAAAAATTATTCACAATACTATGGCTAACTTTCTTCACAAGTTTGAACTATCATATTTAATGTGTAGAAGTATTACAGTATATTATACATTATAAAGTATAGGATAACACACAAGCTAATTGCAAATAAAATGAAGTGTAATGTAAAAAAAAAACAAACAAACCATCTTCATACATCATAGTAGTTGCCTGATCAGTTGTTGATACTGCCCTGTACATCTCGAGTAGAAGTGTATATATTCAGGGTTCAAATTCACTCGAGAAGAAAAAATTCTGACCATCTGAAAGTAAGACTTTCAACTGAACGTCAGTTGCGGAGAAAATGATTTCACTTTCGCAGGAAATTTAGCTATTTAAAATAGAAGTCACGAAGCTTTACTTTGACTTTTTAAGAGTTTAACCAAAAATTTTTGTTTTTCTCTAGACTCGGAGGAATGATTTCAAATTTTCTAATAATTCAAGATGAGTGGCAAACTTATACATATCCTACAACACACAGTCCTAGTTATTCAGATTAGCTAGAGGAATTTCATAAATTTAGAGTTCTCACTTACTGTGGAGAAAAGAAGTCCTGACTTTTCCATGTTTTTTTTGGACAAATTTCGATGACCGATCGCAAATAAAACTGAAGTGAATTTCGGTTTCAAGGAAAATAGCCCCACATTCAAGTGAAATTTACAGGGTTCATACTCAAAAAGCAGATTTTTCCCCTTAACCTTTCCAGGTAGTTTTATGTTAATTTACAGTATTACCTTTTTACGGTACTTTTAAGTCATCGCCGGTGACGTTTCTTGGCAACGAGAAAAACACACACACACCAAAAAAATAAAAAAAAAGGAAAAGTTTTTACAACTAGAAAAAAATTATCAAATCATTATACATGTATTACTATTTTCCGGACTATATTACGGATCCTTTATGACTTTTGTCTGGATTTTCATTTGCCATTTCTCATGACAGCAGAATGCTATATTTTTCAGCAAAGACAAGCAATGGAAAATAGTAATCTTGTGGAAAAAAAACCCCCACACTACCACGAAAAGGAAAGAGGGTTACAAAAAGAGAAGTGGACACTGGAGGACCGGGGAGAAAAAAACGAAAAGAAATGAAGGGAATTAAAAACGATACAGTGTAGGCAACACAAAACAAATACCAAAATAGCAGAAAAAACTTCACTCAACACAAAGAAAAAATATTAAAAAAACGGTGTAAATAACATTGTATTTAACATCCATATATAAAAAAACAGGCATGTCTGCAACAGTTTAATGTCAGATTGAGAGACTGCACTTCTCGTGTGGAAAATTTGCGTAATTAGTGGCATGACACACTAGCAAATACAAAATTCCCTGACATGTATACTAAATCTCATTTTCCCTGACAATTTCCGGTTTTCCAGAAGTATATGAACCTTGCATTTAGCTATTCAGAGCAGGTTAGGAAGGTTTTCCTTTACTTTTCCAGGTTTGACCAAAACATTCCATTTTCCCTGATTTTTAGGGACCATTTCAAATTCCCTAACAATTTCAGGTTCTCAGGATCGCGTAAGAACCCTGTAAATTGCATGATGAACATCCAACTAAATTGATTAGCGTTTTCTTATACACTGCAAACAATTCTTGTTTTTGCAATTTATTTCCCAATTTTGGGTACTGGTGTGCATAAAATAATAATAGAGCATCAGATTATCATACTTCACACTTTGGGTAAAATATCATCCAATTCTCCATCTGCCGACATCTCTTTCAAAATATCAATCCCACCAATCAGATCACCATTTATATAAAGCTGAGGATACGTAGGCCAATTAGAGTAGGTTTTTAGACCTGCAAATAAATATACTTTTTAATATATATACACAGTATAACCTCTATATATCAAAGTCAACAGTTCCATAAAAAAAACCTTCAACACGTGGAAACGGTCTGTTTTATATATATATGCAACATATTACACAATGCATATATATATACGTACATTGCATTTCAGGATATATTTCCTAATCAATGCATTCTTCTCTACAGATAAATATGAATCACATCATACGTAACTTATGTTCATGAAAATAACAAAAATTAATGTAAAAAATGTATTAAACATATTTTGAAAATGCTATATTTATGTAGTACTGTATATTTGTGTAAGAAACTTCCTAATGATTTGCCACACAACAAATTGACAATTCATCATAAAAATATCCACGTTTCTAATTCTGTGAAATACATTGTCAGGAACATTTTTGACGAAGTGAAGAGCATGATGCCTAGGTGCCAAACCTTCAGATTAACCTGGAAGGCTTCCGATCTTGAGGTCGGAAAACGATTTCTTCCGATTTTCGGAGATTTCATCTAAAATCCCCCAGTGTTTTTTAAAATACTGATTTTTTTTAAAAAAATTAAATACCTATTTTTCTTGATGCATGTTTATTTAAATTTTTGCGCATATGTGCATATTTAATAATAAATATGCATAAATAAATGCAAATATCGGTAAAAAAGTCGAAAAAATTCGTCTTCTGTTGACGGCACATGCGTGGCGTGACGTGGAATTTTAGCTCCAGCTATGACGTAGAGTGATGCCCCTGCACAACGAAATCATGCATCTGTATTTGTAGTTGTTGGGGAAGGCAAGAAAGAATGCGCTACACCGTTAAGGTTTTGGTCAAGCATGTGACTTTGTGTAGGGAAGCCATGTGTTAGACATATCTGGTATTTCTTTGCTCTGGAAAGAAAGTTTTGTTTTTAGGTGTTTTTGAAAACAACGTTAACGATGTCGACCGTTAATAAAAGGTACTACCAAACGTTTAAAGCCGAATATATGAAGATGTTTAATTTTATTCAAAAATCAAGACTGGGGCCAAAATATGCTTTCTGCACGTGTTGCGGTAAAGACATAAGCATTACTCACGGTGGTAAACGCGATATTACTTTGCATTCTGAGACTGTTGAACATAAGGAGGCATTCAAGGCTGTAGAGTCTAATCATAGTATCAAGCCTTCATTTTTTGCATTTAACGATACCTCCTTTATTAACGCTGAATGTTTATTTACATCGTTTTTGATCGAACATAATTTGCCAATGAATTGCAGCGATCACGCGGGGATGCTCTTTCGGAAAACGTTTCCTGACAGCAGTATTGCAAAACAATATGGATCTGCGAGGACCAAAACTTCTGCAATTATGAAAGAAATGTCCACAAAGGAATC
>QLNU02015359.1:46018222-46078205 GCA_006491805.2 Dysdera silvatica | reverse complement strand
TGCTTGGAATAACTAGGAGAGATCGAAAAAGAAACACTTGGGTGAGAGAGCAAACTAGAGTAGAGGACATCATTGTTAAAGTAAAAGGGCTGAAATGGCGATGGGCTGGGCATATTGCAAGAAGAACTGATCAACGATGGACAACAGAAATTCTGAACTGGATTCCAAGAGACCACCGAAGACCTAGAAAACGTCCTCAAACTAGATGGGTGGATGAAATAAGAAAACAGGTTGGGGTGACGTGGAAACGAATGGCCCAGGATAGACTTGTGTGGAAAGCATTTGGAGAGACCTTCATCCAGCAGTGGATAGATAATGGTTGAATATGATGATGATATATATATATATATATATATATATATATATATATATATATATAAATCATTACAGGCCATTTAAAAAGTTTTAAGATCCATTCATTTTTTATGTCAAGAGGAAATAAAGTAAAAGCTTGTTTATTAGTTAGCTCTTTGAATATAAGGAAGTTAGTATATGATATCACACTTACCTTGATGTTGAATAGATGGTTTTTCTGGGTTTTCTGTTGAAAAAGAAAAACAAAGGTTATATGTAAAAAACAACATGTGTATGTGTCAGTGGCGGCCAGGGGCGAGATTTAAGTGAAGCTGCGTGAAGCCAATTCACCAAAACCCAAGGTTACCATAAATTTCTTTCTTATTTACTGAATGAGGTAAAAACCAGTTTCTTGACGAATAGAGGCCATAAATTGATGCGTTTTGGTGAATTAGTTTCACATCGCTTCACTTAAATCTTGCCACTGGTATGTGTGTATATATATACTGTGGAACTTAGTTATAATGAAAATAACAAATTCACAGCCATAACAAATTAAATTATTTTACTTAGTTTGATTTTATATAAAAAATATATGTGGTTATATGGAATAATGATTATAGCAAATTATGGCTATAACAATTATAGCCAATCATGGCTATAATGAAGAAAATCTGTTTCTTGCTGATTATTATAACCAAGTTTGACTGTGCATAAATATATACTTAGTAATAGCAATAACGTTGTGCAATTTTGGAGTATCAACTATGCACTGAAATTGAAATTAATTGAAAGCAACTAAATTAATAATAACAATTAAATAAAAACATACTGTTCAGATATATTTTGCGATGTTATGGACAATTTCTTTTCTGATATGGGAGTTTTAACTGGTCTTGCCTTTGCTCGTCTTACGGTTACTGCTATTCGATCTTGAAGTTCAGGCGGAATGGGCTGTGAAATGAATTTGTACTGTTATTCATATGCCTTTAACCCTTTGTATTTCAGTGGTACATATAAGTTTAGTATTTGCTCAGAAACACTAGCCAAGGTGTAACAGTTGCAATAAATAGAAATGAAAACTTGTTTAAAAAGAAAAAATTGAGTTTCACAGATTTAGGTATTGATAGGTTCCTTTATTTGCATGCTATGTCACAGACTAAATTGATGGTATAAGACAACTTTTGAGCAATAATACATGCACCCACAACCAAGTTAATTGAGTGTTCAATTCAGAAGTTGTGGCCATATTGCACTAACACCACCATCATGCATATCATTTTACTAACACCACCATCATGTACATCATTGTACTAACACCACCATCATGTACATCATTGTACTAACACCAGCATCACATACATCACTGTACTAACAACCACCATCATGTACATCATTGTACTAACACCATCATTATGTATATCATTGTACTAACACCACTATCATGCAAAATTTTCGCAAAATAAGCTCTTTTCACTATATGATCAAAATCGGAGTATATTTTAAATATTTGTCCCATGGAAAAGCATCTTTTCAATGGAGTGTTAAGTTAATATACATTTTCAGATTTGACTAAACACTGAATTCAAAAGTTATATTTGTTGAATTGATACAAAATGCTAGCTCACCCTTTTCCCGTACTTCTCCTCAATGCTAGATCGTAGTTTATTGAAGGAACCTTCCATATGTTCGTGGAAAGGCCTCAAGCTCTCGGGAGCTTTTAGTTTATGGATAGCTATTCCAGCTTCTAATAACGGAACCTGGAAAAGAAGGACATAATATTTAATTCCCACAATAATTATTGTTTGTTTTTTGGTTTTACGGCTCAAAGACTACAGTGGTCATGCTGCGCCGGGACCTACTGTTTTCCGAGGAATCCGAACCTCTTAAGGCCTAGGGAACCAAACCCCGGACTACAGTGAGCAGTGCGATCTTTATGAGATCTCTGAGTAAGCGTTCTTTTTGCACTGCTGGGAGTCGAACCCGGATTAGCCGCGCAATAGGAGAACGCGTTACCACACTGCGCCACCGCAGGGCCTCACAATAATTAACTTGATGGGATTGAAACTGCTAAGTTATATATATCCCTATATTTTGATAATTAATCTACGTAATAATTAATTTGTAACTGTTAAATTGTATTCCAAAGTTTCATGAAAATAGCTGTGAACTATTGAAATTAGAGGCATGGAGTAGTAAAATAATTTTTTTTTTTTAAATTACAATGCTGTTTTTGTAATATATAAAATACTCTGTTGGGAGAATTCAAGTATTAAGTAGGCACCTTAGGGGGAGGGGGGGGGGGTTTGCCATTGGTCTTATTTTCCTATGTTAGCCAATGTTAACTCTTGCTTACTGGGGGAGGGAATTTGAAATGGCCAAAATATTGCTTATGTAATACTTGAATGCTCGCTGTTAAGCAATTGTGGGTCATGGCACAAGGATTGCAAAGGTCATATTGCTTCAAACAAAGTCATCCCAAAATTCAAATTAGCATTAAACAATGTCATTTCAACCTTTACGATTAACACACAGTGTTAAACTTGCTAACAGGTGTGGAAGCCTGAAGACCATGTAAGAAAGGTGTTTACCCCAATCCTAAAATCCGCTTCATTATTGAAAAACTGAAAAACATATATTTATAAGTAAATGAAAAAGTAACCTGAAGCATGGGGGAAAAAAAAAATAGAGTTCAATGTAATTTACTAACTTGACAGGCTATTAAATCTTTCAATTTCTGAATTCCTTCGGCATCTTTTCTCATTGGATTTTTAATAGCATACTCCTCATTGAAGAAGGCCTGTAACGCAAGAAATTCAGTGAGTGGTTTCACATAAACATTCATTCACAACACATTTTAAATTGGACACGATTTTCGCAGGTGTGTGTACAGGACTAACTCAGTTATTATATGATAATTTTTGCCACCCACGTTCATATAGCTCAAACTAGAGCTTTTTTATATTTGGAGAAAAAGAGGAGCCGTCCTCATCTTGGATTCGAACCAGGGTCCCCGCGTTGAGCCCGCGGTGTCTTGACCTACTAGACGAACGAGGACAAGAACAAACGCTTTCTCCGTATGTAAAGATGTAAGATATTATTACCCTTCACAGGGATAACACAATTGCCAAATATGGTCAACACAGAAAAGCCTCCGGGGCGAGATTTTTGTGAGTTTTCGTGGGGGAATTTATTATACAATAATTTTTGCTACTCACGTATTAATTACAGCTCAAACTAGAGCTTATTGATTTTGGAGAAAAAGAGACGCCGTCCTCATCTTGGAAATGAGACAGATAACTTAGTTATGTCCACATTACTGAACCACAACTGATCAATCTTCTGAAGAAGGTTTGTAAAGACGAACCAAAACGTTGTTAAGTTTTTAAGAATGTAAACTCTTATTTAATATATAGTATTAATATTTATATACATATTTTAATATACAGGGTTAGCATAAATGAATGACCGGATTTTAAAAATTTATATTTTCGAAACTATTACACATAATATAATCAGTGCTACATGAAAATAAAGAAAAGCATTCTAAGTTTCTTTTTCCAACATTGCTCAATTGATGGCAGCTCTCCCTTAGAATGCTGCGATTGAAATTAAAAATGGCGACATCGACAGAGAAAAGTTTTTGTATATTAGGGTATGTAAGGTTGGTTTTTTTTTTTTTCGTTACTTCTGTACAGCATGCATTATAAACCACCACTGTCGAAAACACTCAATGAACTCAAAGAATGCATCAGTGCTACGTTAACAACCATTGACAGTGAAACACTGCAAAATGTCTGGAACAAACCTGATTGCAGATTAGATGGTTGCAATGTTACGAAGGGTACACCCATTGAACATTTGTAACTGAAAAAAAATTGGAACGTTTTTCTTTATTTTCATGTATCACTGATTATATTATGTGTAATAGTTTTGAAAATACAGTAGAGTCTCCATACAACGAACTTTCATTTAACGAAATTGTCTGTAGAACCTTGACTTTCAATGACATTAACATGTAAATTTGTCTCCCTATTACGAAAAACGATTTCTATATAACGAAGTTTTTTTCATAAAGAATTTGATTTTTTTAATTTTATCATACCATTTTTTTTTTTTTTTTTTCACAATTTTTTAGTGGGCCTGTTGGGTAGAAAGGATAGTTAAGGATTCTAAGAAAGAATGATGGAAGTGAGGTAGCCTTTTATATTGTGGGCATATGGCCCGTTGTGATAAACTATTGTTCTAAACTGGGAGCTTAGATGCAGCAGGGGTGTAGTAAAAAGTATGGTATCTTGCAAGAAGTTATTTAAAAAGTTAACGTGACCTGCAAAAAGTTATCCTAGCCAAAGGGAAGAGAAAATGTATAGATAATCTTATTAATTTGAGAATTTCTATATCGGAGATGATGAAAGCTTGGGAATGTGATGTGATTGCATCGCTATCCACAACTGCTTTGTGAAAGCCAGCTTAAAAGCTGACATCGAAGAAAATGAATCAGAATCCAATATGGGTTTGGTAGAAATACACAATGGCAAAAGCTGAAAAACAATGGGGGGTGTTAAGGAACATACAGAGCTCTCTAATTTTTTGAACGTTGATTAAGTTGTGACCGCCAAATATCATACGGTGCATGAAATCTTGTAAAGTGTTAAAAAATGTAATGAAGAATTTACAGTAAGAGATGATGAAGATAAAAAGACTATTGAAAAACCTTCACATGGTAAAGTGATTAAAAGCATTCGAAACAATTCGACGGGGATTACAGTTTGAAGAAAATGTTATAGATGACGTGTTCCGATATTTACAAAAGTGTGAGAATTTCTATGAACAAAACGTTTTTTATAAGATACTTGTACAAAGCAAAATTAGTGATTATTTCTCTGTTTCAAATATGTTGTATGAGGATCATACATATGAAAGGTAAGCCTCTGTCTTTGCTCTTTACTACTAATTTTTATGTACATGTTTGTGAAAAATATTTAAACTCGAAAAAAAACCTGTCTTCTAAAATTAGTTTTTACTGTCCAAATTTAGCCTTTTTCATTTTATCGAAATTAAGTTTCATCATTTATGTTAATTTCTATTTAACGAATTTTCCTTATAACGAAGTTTTTCAGAGGAACGATGGCACTTCGTTAAATAGAAACTCGACTGAATACAATTTTAAAATCCGGTCATTTATTTATACTAACCCTGTATATTAATACAATGAAATAAACTTTAATATATATTTCAACAGTCCTCAACATGCAGATCATATCCAGCCAAATTATTGCATTTATCTCAATTCCACGTAGCAATGCAGAGTAATTTTAAGATTATTTATATAGTAAATGTTCAGTTCGACAGATTCATAGTAGTTAAAATGTGTCCATTGCAGAATACAGAATTACCAAATAATTGTGGCCGAAAAATTAAGCAAAGGTGACACAGCTGGTTAAGACACAAACATCCACCAAGAAACTGAACAATAACAGTAGACAAGCATTGGGGTAGAACCCACAAGGGAAGAGCAGAGATAAACCAAGAAATATATGAAATTTCCAGAAAACAAACTTAAGGAGAAAGGTAAAATGGGGTGGGGGGGAATTAAAAACCGGCAAATTACCAAGGAAAATGGCAATCTTTTGAAAAAGCACTTTACATCCTCTAGGAATTAAAGAAAAAATGAGTAAATACATCGTGCTATATCGTAAGTGCTATAAAATAACGTTTTAATATCCCAATGCAACATTTTAATACTATAATATGAAACATTTATAGCTGTCAACATGTGAAAGAAAAACAAAATGCACTCAATAATGTAAAGCCTCTAGAGTGAAGGTGTCTTTGTGGTGAGGTTCCACCAGAGAAAAATCTCTCTCCCGAATCTCTAAAGTCTGTTACATGAAAGGTTTACAGTATATTTAACATGCATATGAAAGAGTTTACCTTTTCATAATTGATGATTCCTCCCATAACGGCAGCATCCACAACGCCATTGAGCATCATGCTCAACGGATTGATTGGAAGACTGGGTTCGGCCCTGTGCTGAAGTACCAAAGAACATATTTTTTCATTTGTGCTTTCCATTGTTTCAATGGCATTTTCTAATGGGCTAATCTCCATGATGTGATCAGAGGTGACAGGAAACCATCGCAAAATACCTGGCAATGGGTAAGAAATCGATAAGGTGGTCCGCTCGATCCACATGGTCGCAAATTCGTTATCCGAATCTTTTTCTCCTTTCCTAATTGGTCGGCTGTAAGTGAATTGTTGCACCTCATTCACTCGGTAGTATCTTAATATTTGATCATGAATACTCTTGTGATTGAAACGCTCTCTCTCGTGCATGACAGCGTCCACTTTGTTGATCTGCAAATACTGTCTATTGGATTCTTTAATATCGTCCCCAGGGGGATTCAATTTCGTCATCAGTTGAGCAGAGGGATACCTATTGGATAAACGACCAGAAAAGTCACTCAATCTTTCATATTCTTTACCCCTGTAAATGAACACTTTGTTTTGCAGAAATGCTGGGAAGCCTCGACCATAATAAGCAACCCGAAAATATTCCGGATCAGGACGCACTTGTTTCATGATGTTGTCGTAGAAGACGGCCATGCGCTTCAGCAGACTACTCATCTGAATGTAATCAAACACTTCATTTTCATATTGTTGGATAAGTTCTTTACACACAACCAATCCGGCTTCCCACAGCTTTCCTTTGTCAAAGTAATCTATAATATCATAATATAACTGTTCCTTTAATTCTCGATGAGTTTCACAATAAGGATGTTTATTGCTTTTAAGCAATTGCGGGAGGAGGTCCTCAGACCACCAGAGCAGCTTCGCATGAAGCTTTAATGTGAAAGCAGCTTCAATGAAGTTATCACATTCTAAATGCAAGTCGCAGAGTTTATAAAGGTAACGGATGTACATTTCCCTCCGATTGATCTCGTGATAAAACTCCTGCAAAAGACATCGGAACGTAATGAAAACAAGCAGGAGGACAAACAGAACTAATTGATGTTACAAATAAAGTTTGTATTTACCAACAAATTCACAGTGCATCCCATGCGGTTTTCTTTGTTTTCATCTGTAACAATGGTTCTATATTCCAATAAACGCTTTAAGAGACGTACCACAGTTTTCACAAACTTCATTCCTTGTTCATGCATGGTCTGATGGTTTTCACACAAGCCTCCAACACTAAATAAACAATGGAAATGTTTAATTTGACTACAATGAAATAAATTGCTTAATCCGAAATATGTCTGTATGCTCTACATTCACAAGACTGTACAAAAGGTCAGCTGGGACAAGACCAACAATATAAGGTAACTTCTAAATCAAAATACGTTTACATACAGAGCTAAGCATACTGGATATGAAACCTCCATCCACTAGGTCCGAAGGCATTAATAAAAGATAAATAGTATAAGATGGCTGCACTTCATGGTGTGTTTATCATATGGTTGTCCCTTAAGGTGCAAGGACAACTAATGTCATGCTGAATCCAAATCTCCATTTCTCCCCGAGGAATTCAAACCTCTATAATCAAGGGAACCAAATCTCTAGCTATGGTGGGCAAAAAAACGGCATTCTATGGGATCATTGGTATTGAACTTTGATTAACGGCATGATATACTGGCACATTATCATTATGTCACTATAAAGCAAGAAGGGCTAAATTTCGTTACGCGAAAAGCATATTATTCGATAACATACATTCATACAATACGGTCTAGCCTCGATTTAACGAATTTCGTAGGATTAGTGAAAATAATTGATAAATTGGAGAAACACATTTGTTGTAACCAATGACATATTCGTAGGGGGGGCAATGGGTCCCGGGCCCTTGCATCAGCTGAAGATTTACATGTAAAATACGTTAAAAGCAGCAACTATTACATTAAAAAAAAGTTATTTTACATCTTCCCTCCACTCCCAAGCAAAAATCTTGGGTGAACTATTGATCAGAATTGAAGTAAGAAATTATGAAAAAGGAAAATTATAAAAGTGCTTACAAGATTGCTGAAGAATACACATTAATTTCAATAAACATAAGACACAAGTACGTACTTAATTACTACTTTAATAAGAAATCTTTGATTTGACGTTTGTTTTGATTTTTCTTGGGAGTTGCCATTAAATATTGGTTTTCGCGATTTTTTCAAATGCATCGTCAAGATCATCATTGATGTCAAAATGAGGCAAGTACTTCTTTACACACTGTAAATCAGCATTCGTTTCAATTGAGTGAACTCAATTGAAGTTGATTTTCTGACTTACTTGCAGCTCAGTGGCGTATGTGGGAGATGTTGATGGGGGGTTGTAACCCCCATTTCAATGAAATTTTGTATATTTAACATAGGAATATATGAGTTGTAGCTCTGTAACCCCCTTTATGAACTTCCTGCATATGCCTATGTTGCAGCTACAGGCTAATAATGAAACGTTATCATTAAATCGAGGAAAATGTAACATTGGACTCAGTGTCACTTAAAGGAAAGTACGTGGAGAATCGAAAATGTGCTTCATTTTAGTTTTATAATAAAATATAAATGTTTCAATAAGAAATTTAAAAAAAATTTAACCTAAATCCCCCATGGTGGGGAGTTATAGCCCCATCAAATTTGGCGAGAAAAGGTTATTTTTGTCAAATTTGACTTGATGCGCTTTTTATTAACCGCAGGAATGGCAAGATGGTTTTGAAGCGATGTTGCCAAAAGAGAATTAATAAAGAATTATTCATTCGCAATAAAAATATTATCGATTTTGATTCGTAAGAATTTATGCATGTATTTGCGTAAATAATTAGAACTTTAATGGCATGTGTTTCTTTTAACTTTATTTTTATTATAACTCAAAGAGCATAATCTTCGAAACAAATTTGCAAATCCTACTAAAAACCATGCACACGCACATGTGCAGAAAGTGAAGCTTGTCCCGTCTATAGAAGGTAGTAAGAAAGAGAGCAGTGTCAAACAAGCACGTTAAATGTTATCGGGTGTTTTTTTTTTATCTAATAAAAACGTTTTAATTATGTGAATGTAATAAAACTTTAGCAGTATGGTAAATTGATACGGGATTATGAGATATTGTTTAATGAGGTAAAAGAAAAAAAAAAGGAACATGTAATGACACTTTATCTGAAACGGAAATTAATATAGCAAATAAAATTATTGCTTTTGCTGAAACCATTGCCGAATCTAACAATTTCGAAGTTATTAACGATTTTAATTTTGATCTTTATTGTGAAAAACCTGTTAATAACAATAAGATGATAGATGATTAGATTTCTGATATGATGAAACAACACTTGAAAGTTTTCTACGTGGTTCGTCATCATATTCATTAGGATGTATGAAAGAAGTTGTAGCTTACTCCTGGATGGCTTTAAGACGTTGATGGTCTATTAGCTCAATTCAAAATCATTTTTGGAAATGACAATTTAACACTATCACAAATTTATAGAATGAAAATATACCTTGCTAATATGGGGAACAGAATTCAATAGCTAAATACTATTAAAACACAAATGCATGAGAAATTTTTAGAAGTCAGGCCCAATGGATTTGCAGTGAATGAAGTTCATCTGCAAATTTGGGCTCTTGATGTTGTGAAAAAAAAAAAAAAATTATAGCATCTCATGGTTCTTTGGCGTCTTTGAAAAAGAAATTTGGTATAGTTGGACTAAAAATTACCAAACTCGTTATGAAAGTAGAATTACAAAATGACGAACAAATAGAAAATGCAGCCATTGCATTTCCACTTCAAGCCTATGAAAAAATGCAAGATTATTCGTTAGCACATTAAATTGTGAAAATCCCTCGTTTATTAGTTGCAGTCATTGTTCAAACCCAATTTGTTTTTTGCTTTTTTTGTTCATTTTCATATACATTTTTAATTTTTAATAAAGCCAAGTAGGTATGATTTTAATAAAGCCAAGTAGGCATATTTTTAATAAAGCCAAGTATGTATATTATTTTTTAAAGCAAAATAAAAGCTTTTTATAACTAAAACGAGACATCTATCCACTAATAATAAAGGTCTAAACATTTATGCAAATACATGCATAAATACTTATGAAATCAAAATCAAAAATATTTTTATCATGAATGAAGGATTGTTTATTAATTCTAGTTTGGTGACATCACTTCAAAAATATCTCACCATTCCTGCTGTTAATAAAAAGCTTATCAAGTAAAATTTGCTGAAAATAACCTTTTCTCGCCAAATTTGATGAGGCTATAACTCCCTCCATTGGGGGATTTACGTTAAAAAATTTTTTTAGCCTCTTATTGAAACATTTATACTTTATTATAAAACTAAAATGAAGCATATTTTCGATTCTCACTTTGTGTACTCTCCTTGTCAGTCTGGACCAATAAAAACATTCGTTAGATCGAGGAAATCGTCAAAGCGAAGATAGGCTGTATGTCCCATCATCATGCACATATATATATAACTATTCCCTGCCTATTATTTGATGTTGGTCAATATTGTAAATAGGAGGAAGACTTGATATGGCGTAGCCACCGTTGGTCTTTGAGGTTAGTTGCAATAATGGGACAGAGTCGACGACTATATCAGGGTTCCATCTCACATTGGAGAGAAAAAAAATTATCTGACCAATCACAAGCAACTTCAAACTTTGGTTGCGGGGAAAATGGTTTCATGTTCATGGGAGATTTACCCATTTAAGACAGAAATTAAGAAGGTTTTCCGCTGACTATAAGGGATAATTTCAAATTCTCTGGCAATTCAAGGTTCTCCAAGTGCATTGAAACCCTGTTACACTTCATTTTGGATTAAATTATGCTTTCCTGAAAATCTCTAAAAGCAGCATTTGCCACTTACATGGAAGAAAAAAAATCACAGAAATGAAAAAAAAAATATATACAGTGAAAATTGTTTGTAACGACCAACTGTATATAATGACGGAATTTTTACAAGAAGTTTGGTTTGCTATTCTACTCCACACTAAATATATCGTTTATAACGATGAAACCTGCTATAATGATGGCGATTTTGTAGTCTACGTAGATTTTAAGTAGGGAAATTCATATCAGATATAACGACGTGACTTGACAGTCATAAATCGGAAGATGACGTGATGTTCAAGACAATGCTGGAATTGCACTGTTCTGTTCAAATAAAAGAAGTCACGCACATAGTTTGATCCAGCAGCGGCATAGGAAAGGGAGGGACTCAATCCCCACTGGATATCAAAACACATTAATTTCTCTAAGTCCACATCACATGATATCCTTTAAATCACCTTTAGCACCCCCTCCCATGAGTTTTGAATTTCTATGCTACTGTGGTCAATAATTTAATATATACGGTAATTAAATTTGTAGTGGATCAGGCAAATAAACATATAGAAATAATTATGCTTTGATGTCCGCGTGATATAAAGCTCGAGATTATTGTGTGAAAATATTTCTTGTAAGATATTATTACCCTTTACAGGTCAAGACACCGCAGGCTCAACGCGGGGACCCTGGTTCGAGTCCAGGATGAGGACGGCGCTTCTTTTTCTCCAAAAACAAAAAGCTCTAGCTTGAGCTAAATATACGTGGGTGGCAAACATTATTGTTTAAAATATTTCTTTTTCTAATTTTCCATTTTTTAGCATAATAAGAATGACAGTCGGTCAATGTTGTTGTTATTTTTAATACTTAATTTTTACCTTTTTTTTTAATTTTGAAGTTTGTTTTCTTTTGAGTGTGAATAAAAATTATTAAAAACACAAATGATAGCAGTGATTATATTTGATTACATTATTATACCGGCCATTGAGAAGGAAACTGTCCCCTTCATGGCTGACTACCTCATTGGTGACTCCTTGAATTGGTTATTGTTATTGTTTGTTTGTTTTACGGCTCAAAGACTACAGTGGTCATGCTGCGCCGGGACCTACAGTTTTCCGAGGAATCCGAACCTCTTAAGGCCTGGGGAACCAAACCCCGGACTACAGTGAGCAGTGCGATCTTTATGAGATCTCTGAGTAAGCGTTCTTTTTGCACTGCTGGGAGTCGAACCCGGATTAGCGGCGCACTAGGAGAACGCGTTACCACACTGCGCCACCGCAGGGCCCTTGAATTGGTGACACTTTCCTCTCAAATTCATTATATTATTCATCATTTAATTTTGGAACCAAAAAGTTATTACTTTTGACTATCAAAACAATTTATAACACCTTAAAGTACATTATGATTCTCAAAAGATATCCTATATAACAACCGAATTTGCACCGTCCCTTGGAGGTCATTATAACCAATATTTACTGTAGATTTCCACCAAAAAATCTCTGCAATAAAGAAAAATCAGCTTCATTCTTCATTTTATTCTGGCTTGTTTGGAAGTTCTGCAGTGCAAGGACAACAATGATTATGCTGTGCCGGTTTAATTATTTTATATCTTTAGTTTTAGTAGAACCCATTAGTAACACAGTCAGACCACAATATAAGGTTGGCCCTGCGGACTGGGAGAAACTGATTTAATAAGTGGGACCACCATTTAACATACAGGACTGGAAAGAATTCAATTTAAAATACGGGGACATTTTTGTTTGCATTTTGCAGGGAAAGTACAGCTAAGGGTACACTGCGTTGGAACCCATAGTTTACTGAGGAAATCGAACTACATGCTTAAGTGAAAAAAAAAAAAGGCATGCAGTCTACGGGACCACTAAAATCGAACCTGGGTCAAGGGCACAATAAGGATATTGCATTACTATTATGTCAGTGTTGAACAGGGACTTTCAAAAAGTAAACATATACATGGGTATACCTTACAAGAGGGTGAACTTATATTAAGGTTTGATTGTATAGTGAAACATAGAAGACAAAAAACATTTGTAGAATTTCAAATCATTAAAAAGATTATAAACTCTACTTACATTTCGAAGAAGAGATCTTTGTATTCCTCATCTCCTCGTCCCCCTTCCACTAATACATCGAGTTGTGTTATCATTTCATGCTCAAACTGTCAAAATATCGAAAGTAAATAGAAATCAATGAAGACATCAATCATATACAGGGTGTCTCAGCACCAGGGTTACAAACATCTAGGAGGGGTAGGGTACACCTAGACCAGGGGCCTTCAATCCACGGCCCGCCAGCTCATGAAAAAATACAAATTGTTTCACATAAAATTAGCGTCCCTGCTCCCTCCGAGTCTGAAATAAATGTATTTTATTCTGTTGGCATTTTCATATTTCATAATAAATATTTTAAAACACTATAGAACTAAAGTAACACTCTATTTTTCCCTAAGTCATGTTTTACTTTAGTTTTCTAGCGTATATGGGAATCAGGTTTAGTTTTATTGATTTGCAGTGCAACAGTGATTTAAAACAAAATCAACTTACCATTCATTAAATTCTATCCTAAATATGTTGATAAGAACACCTTCCCCACCATCTGACTGCATGCTCTGAAAACGTTACTGTTTTGGAGCACTTTACATCTGTGTATAGGCTGACATAGTAAGTCTAAGGCAAGGGAGGAGGGGGGTACAGGTTTACAATGATAGGGGTTACAGAACTACAACTTGGTATGTTCATATGTATATACACAAAACTTCATTGTAGTGGGGATTGCAAGCCCCATCATTTCACCATCCCCCCGACGCAAATGCATCTGTAAACAACTGTTTCCAAAAATGAAGTTGATAAAATGAAAAGTTAAGACCAGAATAATTGACGCCTACCTTGGAAACACTCTTAGGGTTGTAATATCAAAAATAAGACCTGATATTGACACGATTATTAAAAATAAGCAGTGCCAAAAATCTCGCTAAAAGGATTAATTTGGTAGAAATTGGTTATCTACTCTCTAAGACCCCCTTTCTTTCGCCAACGGTAAAGCTTGGCGAAGCTATGTTCGCTAAAGCGTGGGTTGGTGAGTGAGAAATTGCAACCGTAAAATACTTTTAACCAATAGAGATAGTTAGGTGGAGAGGTGATATAAAGAAGTTAAGAAAGAATAGAAAGAGGCAGAGTCAAACTAGAAGGGGGAGAAAGCGGGGAGGAGTTATATCTTTACAAACACACTGGACTTCCGATTTCTTTTGAAAATATAATAATATTTAAAATTTAGTTCTTTTTCAACATACAGACATGTTCAAAGAACTAATGTATATTCATCAATACATGTATATTGTATTGAGTAATAGTAATAATAAGTGATAGTAATGAGAATAACAATAAGTAATAATAAGTTTTATATTAATAAGCGTCGGATGTTACATGCCTTGTCAGGTGACATTAGAAACGTCATTAATCGTAAAATATTAAAATAAAATAGATATTTCATACTTTGCCTTAAAACGTCTAGACATTCTATACAATGTCTGCATTCTCACTTTGCCGGTAACATATACATATGTTATTATTAACGGGCAATTATTAAAGGGCAAATTACGCGTATCAATTATCTTTTCTGAATATTTTATATTAATACGTACATGTAAACCACGTGCATACATCGCAATTCTTCTTTTATAGAAGCAGATTATCAGATTTTTCAAAACCAAATGCTATGTTTTCTGCTAATTCAAACGTAACTAGTCCAAATATAACATAACCTTTTTGCGTGAATTTTCATATAAACAAACAATCCTCGTTTATATTTAATACATAGCTAGTTTTGAATTATAAAAAAAGAAATACTACTTGTCTAGAAATATCCATATCATATAAAATATCAGAAAGTCCGCTTGTTATATAAGATAGTTAACCCTGCCCACACGGCTAAGAAAGGTCACCACCAAGAATTTTATTCTGCCCCCAAGTTGTGGTACGGTCACCCCCTAAGAAGTTTAGTCCGCCCCAAAAGTTTGGTAAGGTTACAAGCTTGGCAAGTTTATTACTAGTTTGGCGACGGTTAGAGAGGGGAGCAGATGCCCAACCATGGCCAATTTCGCTTTACATATTAATAACTAAAAGTATTGTAAACGTTTTTTGCTTCAATACTTATTTTATGTCATTATATGTATATATAAATATACAGTTAATTTAAAAGAATAATAAATAAATATAATAAAGTAATAAATTTTTGATGTATATTAGCACATTTGCAGCTTAATACAACACGAAAATATATAAATTATGTAAAAGAAAAAAAATTGACAACACTATAAAAATAAAGAACCACCACCAAATACTTCCAACAGAACAACTTACCAAACCACTATACTATAAAAAATAACCAAAAACCAATTTGAAAACAAATATGAAAAATAAAACATTGAATAAAATATTGAAAATTACCCGAGGGGCAGAACTTTGTCAATGGAGAATCCACCACACAATAGATATATTATATATATATATTGAGTCCCAGAGGCGGATCCAGAAAATATTTTTGGGTGGGCACGCAAAACTAATATAGACACATACGGAAAACGTATCAACAAAGGCTGACTGGGGGGGCATTCCTAGAGCCGTCTTTATTCAGTCCTCATATTGCTGATACAGTAGTGCGGCCCGCGGGCCTACAAGAATAAGCAAAATTGGCCCTTGGACTGAAAAAGGTTGAAGACCCCTGACCTAAACGAACAATATTTGCCATAGAATCTAGGGTCGCAAACCACTCACAGCGTCAGTTCTAAAACCGTCCAGCATGCACAAATAGTGACAACCAGTGCATGAGAAGAGCAAAATGCGATGTCCTAATCATCTATACACTTGAGCAGCTGACCTGAGTTTTATTTCCTCTTAGATGTTTGTAACCCTGGTGCTGAGACACCCTGTACATGGAACTCACATATAACAAATATATGTAAAAAAAATTAGGAGAGGAGCAGCTGTAATGGCAAGAATAAATAATTAAATTCCTTTTAATATAAAAATCAACTTACATTATTCACTAATTTACAGTCACTTAAATTATGGAAATAGTGTATGGGGCATATTAATAAACAAGAAAATACGTTTAAATCAATTATAAACATAGCTTTAAAGACAATAGGTAAATTTATAAATAAATCATCACATAAAATTAAATGTGAAAATAATATATTGAATATAAAGGAAATAAATAAATTTAAAATATTGAACATGATCTATGAAAGAATAAAATTAAACAAACATCAAGAGACTATCAAAATAAAGTAGAAATTAAATGTCAGAAGTACAAGAAAAGGACGAGGGATAAAAATAAAAAATGTAAGAACTAAAATGGAATCACACAATATAAATTACTATGGGTTAAAGTTATGGAATGAATTGCCGGAGATATTAAAAGTAAGTAAAACATAAAGGGGATTTGAGAAAAAATTAAAAATACAATTATTAAATAGTCTGGATCTGCGATAGAGAGGTTGGCTAATTTTTTCAGTGACAGACGACTTAACTTTTAGTTCTATATCTGCCCCTTTCATGTTTCATCGTAAAAGATAAATATTTTATATAAAATTGCATATATAATCTGGACAATATGTGAACATGGAAAGTAAAGGTATTCATATATAAATTAAAATTTTGGCTTGGGCACACTTACTTCAGAAAAGTTATATTTCATTTCACGACAATGGATCTCTTCATGTGATCCTAGCAATGGAATTTTCTGACTGTAAAATTCACATTGCATCATATCGAAGAAAATTGGAATTGTGGCTTTCCTTAGCTCAGCCTCTGGAATAAGAGTCATCTCCAAAAATGGACCGACCATTTCGGGGACAAAATGAAATTTATGTTGACCTGTAAAGATGTGGTGGCCACATATATAAAAATAAATTAGTTTATTATAGATTAGGTAGAATGAATTGTTCACAAACAATGGAAAAATTCGTTACCTAAATTAAACCACATTGCTCTTATCTCAAACGCAGTTTCTCTCCTCATGTCCTTGTATCTGCAATGCAAAACAGCTCATCTTATTCTTCGAGGAGTAGTAGTTTAAACTCATTGGATTTTTAAAAATTATGTTGTTGTAAAATAAATTCAACTCCAATAATAATTATATTTACAGTTAATTCATAATTACTGTTATATTTACAATTACATAATAAGTCACTATAGTTCATTCTATTTAAGAATCTCATTATTTTCCATAAGTTCAGTGTACTGATGATAAAGCTTAAAACTTAGGTATTTGATTAGTGGCCATTGGCCAGCAGGGCCCTTTTTATTAGAGGCCACTTTCGAGTGACCATAAAACCATTAAATATTGCAGCCTTGGAAGGATTCGTTCAATCAACATTTTTCATGAAGTAGTTTGCGATTTCAGAATGAGACCTCCCTGCAGAGTCAAAATGGACAGGATTGCATTGGAAAACAATAAAGTGGCGAGTGTGATGGTGACTAAAGTATTTTTAATCGCCATTCCCCGATATTTAGTTGTCCTGCGGCTGATGCGAATTTTAACCTCTAACTGATGACACTGCCCTATATATATATATCTTCTCAAGCAGTTGGATATATGTCATGAAGTCTGCTTGTAACGATTCACAAAGGACTTGAAAAAGACATCGTTACATACAAATTTCACTGTGCATACATATATATATATATACATACACACATGGTCTTGGTTGTTCAGTGTTTGGAGTTGCATAGCCACCACATTCTAAATTCTTTAACAGTGCTTAATGATAAATTCTTAAGTTTTCATTTTTCATAATTTTGCTTGTGTCTCAATAGTAACAAATAATACAACATATTATATGAGAACCTCTGAAGGCAATGACATTGTTACCCAATAACGAGTCAATACGTGATTAAGCGTTGTCGATGCATGGCCTTAGTTGTTCAAGTGTTACATAGAACCAGATGAAGTACTTAAATTTTTTTCATGCAACAATTAACACAGCCATGCTATACGTTCACATGTGATAACAATGTTATAATTCACATGTTTCAATTTTACATGCGAAGATCACCCAAAAGGTCGTTGGAAATGAGTTGGATATCTTTAAGTGACATAACCCTACAACATGGCTGGAATTTAATCTCCGTGTCGTGTGCACGAAACTATGAAGTTAACAATTGTCACTGAGTAAATCAAAATTTATTCGAGAGACTAGTTTTTATATCAAATCATGAAGAGTTAATTATTCTATTCAAGTTATTTAACACTTAATGGCTTATCTAAGTTCTCGAGCTCTTATTAAAAATAAGGGTCCCCACAAAAGTGAACTAGAATCTCTAAGCCTTGCTTGCTAGCTTTTACTATATGCAGGATAATATTAAACAGAAAGTTGATGTCAATTTTACTTATATGCTTGTGGTTTTATGGCTTAAGGTCTACAATAATGATGCTGCACTGGGACCTACTGTTTTCCAGAGGAATCCGAATCTCGTAAGGCTTAGGGAACCAAACCCCAGACTACAGTGAGCAGTGCTATCTTTATGAGATCTCTGAGTAAGCATTCTTTGCACTGTTGGGAGTCAAACCCAGATTAACAGCGCACTAGGTTTACCACAGTGCGCCATCGCACGGCCAATTTTACCTCTAAAACATCTTAAAAGAATCCTCTAACGAGTGTTTTTACACATTCATTAAGGAGGAATAACTTCAAATAATTTATTTACCTCGATATAATCTTGTTTCGTTTGTTGTGAGAAAAATTTTCCAATTGCAAGGCTTCCTGAGTCAGAAAAGCTATTGCACAGTGAAAGAAATTGTTCCAAACCTTGGAATGAAAAATTCACAATCAGTAGGTATAATATAAATATATATTTTACATTTAAATAATAGTTTATTAAATTATAAACTCAATATGTCCCTTTAAATTAATTTTAAAATTCCTGAAACAGAGTTCCCACTTAAATTGGAGAAAAAAAAAAATTCTCCGACTTTTCTGACAAAGTTTTTCCCCAGCAACTACAAGCAACTTTCAACTGAACTTTCATTGGGAGGTAATGGCTTCATATTCGCGTAAGATTTAGCTATTCAAAAAAGTTACGAAGGAATGGAATTTTTGGAAACCTGGTGGAGTACGATCCTGAATCTGTTCACTGTCGGTCAAGTGCTCTAACCATTAAGTTTTTAATCAAGGGATGTGGAATCACACCTCAGCAGGTTTCTAAAATTTCCTTTCCTTCCTATGAGTCATTTTACCATAATTTCCATACATTCATGGTTAGGATGGAAGAAAAAAAATGTTTCTAGAAGTTAAAAGTTTCCCAGACTTTTCAAGTTTTGACCAAAAAATCTCGTTTTTTTCCGACCTTTAGCCACGATTTCAAATTTACCGGTAATTCCAGGTTCTCCAAATACATGGGAACCTTGAGAACGGTTCATTAATCGGGAAATTTTCCATTGAAAATCATAGTATTTTAGTTTGATATGTACGTTCGAACTTATGTATATTACTGACGTACCAACTACATAAGTGAAGAGTCCAGCATATAAATCTGATTGTTTTTAATTAATGAGATTTATTTTCCCCAAAGTCCCACAGTTGTCCTCTGCTAAGGATATCATCACTCGACCGATAGCCGCTAAAAAGTGTCATCGGTAGCAATCACTCTGTAGGGGTTGACACAACGAGTCCCGTCTTAGCTACTGCCTCCTAAAGGTTAAATTTAGGAGGAGGTGTCTTATAGCAGAATTTTGGCTGTGGTGACCAAAGTTCGGATTCTTTATTAAACTGTAGGTCCAGCTTGCCAATCTGTCTGGCCAACATGGTGAGCTTAAGTTTTCTTTTGTCTTTTTTTCACCGTACTACATGTACATGTAATAACAGAGAGACCTTAACCCTGCAGTGGATTGAAAATGGTTGTATAGCAGGGTACAGCTTATTGGTAACCAAAGTTAGTTCTTAGTTAAACAGTAGGTTAAGCTTTTTGTCTGTCACAGCCAACATTTAGTTTTCTTCTGTCTTTTCACCGTACTACATGTGCATGTGATAACAGAGACCTTCACCTGCAGTGGATTGAAAATGGTTGTATAAATTTTGTGTGACGAGGTTCAGTTCTTCGATGAGCTATGGTTCAAGCTTTTAATCTATTATGGTCAGGCTTAAGTTTCTTCTGTCTTTGCCATACTACATGTGTACATGTGATAACAGAGAGACCTTAACCCTGCAGTGGATTGAAAATAGTTGTCGATGATGACAATTTTCCCCAAAACAAAAATGAACTCAGTTTTAACATTTTACCTACCGTTTGCAGCTATATATATAGAGCCTATTAATAGGCTTCTGGTAGGCAAAGTGTTAAGATAAATTAATGCAATTTCAGTGAGCAACTTAACCTTGCAAATATCTGGTAGATTTAAAAATTTCACATTGTTACCTTTTGTTTTTATTTGTCTGCTATTTTCTAGCCTTTCGGCCATTAATGTTTTATTAGTTCAATATCAGTTTAACAGGTTGAAAAAAATACAACAAAATTATCGTTCATGATATCTTGTAGACTTGTGCATGAAAGTATAACGTCAAAAAATCATTTATTTTGCCATACACGACAAATGAAAATGTACTGAACCTATTTTTAGGGGGGAGAGAAGAGGGGGGGAGAGGGTGTGAAGATTTAAATATAAATAATAAGCAAGTGATGGAAACCATTGTTTTCCTGGTAACATATTCAGAAATTGGCTAGCATATTAATTCCATAAATGAAAAAAGCAATTAAAATTAAAACGACTTACCTGAATTTCAAATGGATTTGTGAAACGATCTCTAAGAGTGGAAGTAAAATGTCTTAATGCTTTTAAGATAACACTGGAAATAAAAAAAAAAGTATTAAAATAATTTAACGAGAATTAAAAAAATATACAAAATCATTCCAAAGTTATATTACATTGAAGAATTTTAACTAAAAGCATTCAAAATTAATAATAGTTTATTATTCCTTTAAAATTTGCTATTGTTGCGATATTATTGCTTATAGTATATATTGCTTAAGTTTTTAAATACACATTTCGT
This sequence comes from Dysdera silvatica, assembly GCA_006491805.2. Lineage (NCBI taxonomy): Eukaryota > Metazoa > Arthropoda > Arachnida > Araneae > Dysderidae > Dysdera > Dysdera silvatica. The sequence goes on along the minus strand of QLNU02015359.1, from coordinate 46,057,040 downwards.
TTGTGCTGGAATTTTTTAATATGCATCCAATAAATGTGGGCCGTTAACCAGGAGGGTAAAAAAATAGGATAAAAACAACCTGGAAAATTTCAAACAGTATAGAAGACTTTTCTCATCACTTTCAAATTCCAAATTTAGTTTTTTGTATGTAGTTTAGAACTTAAAAAATCTCTTTAAACAATTTACATTAAAGCAAATCTTTAAAAAGGGCATTTCATGTCTGAAAACCAATTAATGAAGCATGCAACATATGAAAATAGCGAGTAAAATCTTAAATAAAGACTTACTACAAGAATGCATATCATGACTTAAAATGCATATTATGCATACTCATTATAAGCACTAAAGACATATGATACAATTTAACTTTGAAAATATGTGTAAAAATTGATATAGCACTATATAGAATTCATTAGAGGTACGTAAAAAAATTGTGGAAGTTTTAGATGTTAGGAAGATCATATTGGCACATTTTAGACAGACCGTTCTGTTCACTTGGAGTATACTCCAGATGACCCTTGGTGGACCATGACATCTCAGCGGTTTTCAAACTGTAGTACAGTGGTACCTCGGCACTTGTTAAATTCAGTATTCGAAGCAGCCTGATGAGAAAAAAAATGCTTCAACACTCAACGTTTGCTCAACACTCGTCGCAAAACCAATAATGCCGTGTCCCACATCCAGTCGAGGAGCACAGAGAAGAGATTAGCACTGAAGATCTGCAGGAACTCCAGAAGGAGCAGCAGCAGAGCAGACAGTGGCTGAGGAAGTTCCTTCAGGTAAAGAGGAGAGAAGAGAGGAAGTCCCTACTGTACTGCTGAAAGAAATGTATTCTAAGTGGGTTGAATTACAAAATTTTGTTGAAAAGTATTGCCCTGAGAAAGCTCTAACAAGCCGACTTGTTTAATGATAAAGCAATATCTCACTTCTGAAACATTTTGAAAAGTAGGTAGAAGCAAGTTTCTCTTGATAGGTTTCTAGTGAAACTCAATAATTCTGAGACTCCAGCAGGGTTCAGTGGTGAGACAGAAAAAAGGAGGAACCTCTCTGTAAGTGCTTGATCTTTTATTGAAAGGAGATTCCCCTTCCAAGTAACGGTAATAACCACTCTAATTTAATCTAGCACACAAGTAATTGTTGTCCTTTTTATTTGTCTGTCTAGTTTTAAAATGTTGTATAAAACAACAGCCCCATAAATGTGTAAATCAGGAAGTGAAATGTGAAATTTTCGTTATTCAGAAACGGATTATTCCAAATTACATTGCTCCTTATGAGAAAAATCCATCTGGTACTCATCGTTTTCGCTACCCGTTGTGCCTTTTGGACCCAATTAACGAGTACCGAGGTACCACTGTATATGTACCTAAAGGGGTGTGCGAGACACTGTAGTGCTTTAACGAAACATTTTTAGAAGGTCACATAACCAGAAATCTGCATCACATAATATGCATTGCACAACGCTGTCTTTAGCGTGAAGTGTGTCATCAGTGGTCAAATGGAGGTGTGCTGATAGCCATTACTCACTCTCTTTCTTCCTCTTTACCTAATACTGGATAGTACCAGAGCTTTTAGTTACGATGAGATTTTATTAGGATGAATGCAAGATCACTTGAAGCTGATGTTTCCCTTTGGTTAACAAGTTGCAGCTTTTATATGTGCCAAAATAACGTTTGCTATATATCACAAACATTGCAGTTTTAGCACTGAAGCAGCAGCTCACATGATGTCGATGATGTTTAATTCCTACTATCAAAGACTGTGGACACTGCAACATGTCGAATAATGTTGTTCACATTTGTGTTAGGTGTACAACAGAACAAACCAGTGTTTCAACAAAATATCTCCCTTAATTTGTGCAGATAATTAATAGCATATTAAAACCATCCTGTTCATCAGGAATAGTTTTATTATGGAGACAGGCTTCTATCAGATTATAGTTTCTTTCTAACACATGGATTTTTTTTCCCTGACGCGGCTTTTTCCACCAAAAGATTTTCAAGGTATCTGGCACATGAGAGCATATTTCAAGAAAAAAATTACAAACGATGGTCAGCCGAGGGATTTTTTTTCAACATTTGAAGCATTGTGTTAATATGAATGTTTTTTCAATAGATTAAAAAATGTTCAATATAATACTAGTCTCTTAAAACTTATCTCACGGGGAAATTCTTTTCTTGTGGGGAACACTAGACTTCTATAATATCAACTATTAGGATTTAAATTCTGATTTTAGGCATAGTAGGTAGGTGTGCTACCTCTACATCAATGAATGTGTTAAAACTCACCTGTTTTGTAACAAGATCATTTCATTCCAATCAGAAGGATAAACTGTTTTGCTAACTAGATCTCTAAATACTAATAGTATTTCCATCACAAAATCCAGAAGATCGGTTTTAGTCTTGAAGTGGTTGATATATTGAGAGTAATGGTATGGAGCCATTTGGCGCAAAATAGCTATCATCACGGCAACCATGTTCCCCTGAAAAACAATTATAAATAATTTTATTTAACTTATTCTAAATAATGATGCATAATAGGCTAATACGATAGATTCAAAGTTTCACAGCAGGGATTTGACCTTGAAAGTTAGGGTATAAAAATGAAACTAAGTTTGCATGTCATTAAAACCACCTGCAGCTGAATACAATATAAAATTATACCTACCAGATTCTAAAATACAAATAAAGTTATAGACCGAAAGGTAAATTATTTTTTATTAAATTATATCGACTAAATTTTAAAATACAAAGAGTTATAGCTGATGGGTAAAGCACAAAGTGATTACAAACAAAAATTATTAACAAACTCCAAACGAATTTAACAAGAGTACGCATATTTAAACTTACAACAAGAGAGTTGTTTCTATCCATATGAACCACACATTGTATGATTGTTCTTAACACAGATAAAATAATATCGGAAATGTCTTTATGAGTATGGCCGATGTCTCGCCGGTGAAGAACAATCATACAATCGCTTAAGATTTTCACACACAGCTCAACTTCTTCATTCCGCTCCAGTAATAGACGAACTTGGGTACATGTCATTGGCAACAGAATAAAACGGCATTCTTAAGAAAAATAAACATAAAATAAAATAAAAATTGCAGTTCTTTACTCAAATAATTTTTTTTCTAATTTTCACATTGTTACTCTGAAAAGACAGTAATTACCTGGTAGCAAAAACAAATCGCTGTGGACCAAGTCATTAATACACATCATTTTCTGCTTCGTTAAACGATCTTTGGGCACATTAAAAATGAGCTGACTTAATATTTGACTATAAGAAACAAAATATTATTATTACAACAACAAAATACAATACATCACAACATTGGATAAAGCGAGTTGACAACCAATAGTAAGTTAACAAAATCTGAATTATAAAAAGCTTAATCAACCAGTTTGCTGATATTCTGATAGTTTTCTGTAGCGTGCACACACACACACACATATAAAGTTTAACGTGGCCAATTTTACTGTGAATCGGATAGACACCAGTGACTTTAAGAGCTATAAAACCTACCTAAGTTCTTGTCCACTGAATACAGTTAATATGTCAGGTACAGCAAAGGGTAGGTATTTCATGCAGGCACCTTGAACAAGGATCGTGGAGCCTGTTTCGTATAACATCATGGCAGAAAATGACTGGAGCAGTTGCTTTAATGACACTTCAAATTGCTGCCGTCCTTTGTCTTCATTTAAACTATAAGGCAAACACGTAAAATCATACAAATTTCATACTCTAGTGCTAGAGGAACATGATTTATGCATTCACTTTTCATTCTAGAGCATGATTCAGAAAAAACAATTTAAACCTTACGCAGCAAATAGCTGTCTGGATCGAACAATGAACTTGAACAGATATTCCACGGATTTCATGGCCCGCAGTAGAAGATCCTGAATTTCTTTCACAATTGCATTATCAACATAATACTTCAGCACAACCATTAGCTTGCTGTGAAAACACAAGTTATGAATATGAAATGCTAATTATAACGGTATGAGAAATGTACTCAAGTTACGTAGGATTGTATAAATTTGAATAGAAAACAAATAGCCAAAAAATGAGTGCAAATAAGTATTCTTAACTTTTTACATTCCCAAAAATACTTACTTGTTACAAGTTAAATTTTAAAATGCACAACGCTCAGTAGTGACTGAAACTGAACAATTCATATGCTACTGATAAAGCATCAATAATATATATATTAAATGTGTCTGTGTGTAAATAATTTCTGAAGGGGAAAAGTGAATTATATAAATCTTCCTCTGGCTTAATCTGGATGTTCAGCTCATGCTCATGCAGTTAGTATGGATGACTGATATGTTTCCATTTCTATTAGAAATAACTCTAACAATATTAAAACATAACATTACATAAAAACATAGAAGTTTAACTGAGCTTCAAAATCAAGATGGCTTAACATGATGATGAGCATGCATGGCAAAAGGTCAAGAGTAACAAAAGATGTCACAAATGCTCTCTTGAGAAATAATACCCAGGTGACACCGCCGCCATCGGGGTGCCTATGGAATACAGCTCTTCCACTGTAGAGTGACACATGTAAAATGTCCATAAATTCTGCCATTACATTTCTAATATCTTTACTGCAACACTATTTCTCATACAGGTAATTTCCCCCAAATGAAAGAGAGGAGGGTGTAGAAGGATTGATTAATAATTGTATTAATTACATTTATGAGCAAAATAAATCTATAGTCTGAATTTAAATAAAAAAAAAAAAGTGCTAATAGAAATGCATTCATCCACACTCCCTTTCAGGGTGTTTTCATGATATGACATAAGGACAACTAGCATCATGCTGCACCAGGACTTAACAGATTTCTGTCTGATGAATTTACACATCTGTTGCCAAGAGATTCAAGCTCTGGACTCCGGATCAGTAAAAAGAAGTGGGGGTGGAGTAGGGTCTTACCACACTGGTAATCAAACTAGAATATTCATTATGGTAGATCAACATATTTCCAGTACAATACTACAGAGACCCACATTTCTATTTAAGAGAAATTTAATTTTTTGACAAAACTAAGTATGCACAGAAGCTCATGCATCATGATATTCAATGTTGCAATAGTTAGAGAACTGGAACGACAAAGATCATTTGTTCAAATCTAGCTTGACAACACGGTCAATTGTCAAAAAAAATTTTAAAAATCAAATTCGAATACAAGATATCGTGGAGTGACATAAACCAATTTCCACCATTCCTCAAGAATTTTAATACATTGAAGCTTTTATATTTGTTATCGATAAACACAAAAACTATGATGACCGTCACATGGGTTTCCTATGATTCACTGAAATATATATATGCACATGGTGGAACATAAAAAAAAATGGCCACAATAGTATAAATCAGCTGGCTGTTTAGAAAAGCTACGTCATTGAACATTTTTTAATTTAGTCATCCGCGACCATTGCTCATAAAGTTGTTGCGGGTTTTACTCCACATACAGTATTTATTTTATTTACAATATTGCATTTTATTTGTTGTAAGGTGGCACAGAGGTAAAACGGTAGTTAATGTAAAAAAACAAACGAACCCAGGTTTAACTCACATTAGTACCAAGCGAATGCTGCTTTAATTTTCTTCTAACAATTTGTAGTTAGGAGTTTGATTTCATGGACATGAAAGGTTCGGATTCGTCAGAAAACTGAAGGTTCAGGTGCAGCATGGCTAGAGATGCCTTTGCAATGTCAGACCTGTTAACATGAAATCAAAAGCTGAATGTAATCTCTATACGATGACGTATTTAAACAGCCTCAATTTTGGAATTCAGATGCAAGTCAGCGGGCTTTAAAGCAGTGCATATGGTGCCACACACTTTCGATATAACATATATATAATATGTAAAATATAGATATACATCATTATTTATATTTACTGTAGGATGGAGATCTCTATAGGTGTCTTTCATGCACGTTGCAAAATGAAAGCCTCTGAGAAAAAGGGTCATTAAGCTTATCATGCTGGCCATGTGGGCTGATAAGACAAGTATGCAGTCAGCCATGAGTGGTCACCTATTCAAAAGTTGATGATACTCCAAGCTGCTTAACTTCAGTGATGGCTACAGAACCAGGTTGTCTGTTATTGTGTGACAATAGGACCTCAAATATAAATTAGTATGCGCATATGAGCAACATTTTAAATACAGTTTCAAACAGATTTTGAATTTCAAACTTTACCTATATGCCAAAGTAGCACTAAAATTTCCTTTTATATACACATCAAGTACTGGTCTAAAATGGTGGTATTTTCGATCCGATACCAGACTAATAATAAATATCTGAAAGTAAGGCAGAAAATTAGACAAAAAAAAATACTATCACATAAATTTACATCAGCATATAATGACGACAAACCAAAACTAAACAGAGTAAAGTGGGATATAAAATATTTACCAAAGCTTCAAACACCAAGTTGTCATAAAGTTCCGAGTCAGAATTTTGCATCAGAATGTTAAACAATGCATCAAGAGTATCTTGAAGAAACTGTAAGAACATTGAAGGGAATGCTATTTCATAGAAATGAGTACAAATGAATGAATAAGCATCTTGTAAAATGTAAAAATATTACCTTAACCACCTCTTCTCCGTCAACTTTCATCAAAGCATTTAAGTTGTTCTTTAGATTCTCAGGGTTTGACCACCATTTTAGCAACCCCAGTAAATCCACTATGTTAAAGGACAACATCGATAAAATATACATTCTTTTAATAGATCAAAAAACTATCAAATAGCACTTTTCGGGGTTAGCCAATGCATAATGTCCACCATAGACATATATAATCAAAACGAATATAACAAGAATTACCTCAACAAACATCTGACTTGGTTATGTCTACCCTAGATCTATAACCCCTAACCCTATAGCAAATAGGCTTACCAGACCAATATCAACAATTTAGGTAAGTTCTTCTTCAGGATCCTATTACTTAAATTATTAAGAACCAGCTTGTTTTTTTTGTCTTGTTCCGAATGCATGTATATTTGGAATCAAGGGCAGATACAGGGGTCATAACCACCCCAAAAATGTATTTTTTCACTGTAAAAAATTCCAACTTTCATGATAAATGAAGGGTGTTATTCCAAGACCATGGCAAATTCTGTCCTTGACTCCCCCCAAAATGAAAGCCTGTGTCCGCCTCTGTTTGGAATACAGCCTACCTCCCTGACAATAGTCTTGAAAACAAACTTTTATATACAACCTTAGAATATACTTTTAACTTATAACTGCCTGATATTTGTTGGGATAATTTTTGCTACATTCGTTTGATTGGTATATCAGGGTTCGCACTACAGTGCGGGATCACGCGATTCTCACAATTTGTTGCTAAATCCCACCCAAAAACAAATAACTTGGGCGCTTTTCCTGCAATCAAATTCACATATTCATCCCAGCTCCCTCCTACTTTTTTCTCTTCCAGGCAGCCAATGTAAAAGGACACTCCCACAGCACGCATTTCCCCAACCTTGTGCTTTCCATTCTGACCCCTCCTTCCATTTTGACTTCCCCCCCCATACCTTTTTTTCATTCTCCTTTCTTAATTCCTAGAGGGGGATCTTAGTAACAGGTCCCCCCTAAAACAAAATCTGTAATAGGACCAAATACTTAAGGCTAATTGGAGGGGGTGTGTGTGTGTAGGGAAATGAAAGACTTCGTATCGGACCTGTCGCGAGGCAAAACTGGTGCACATGGAATCCCAATGCAATTGCTTCCGGCAATGCCTTTGTAAACATACGAATATTGTAGATTATTTACGTTTAATCAACTAATTTCGGAAGATACAGGTAAAAAAAAAAAAAGACTTCAGATGTGAAACCGCTGTGAGCCCTGCTTTTATTAATGATTGGTTGACATCGTTGACGTTAATTTCAAACACTTAAAAAGACAACTTTTTTTCAGGAGCGAAGAAACACCATAATGGCAACGCTAAACTGAATTCTACAGGGGGGACAATATACCTTTAAAAGGCATTTTGTTTGAAATTGAAGGAGGATATGGAACCCTAATGCCAACATTGGGGGGACGGGTCCACCTGTCAACGGCACCCGTGCTAAAAGCGTATTGATGTATAACATTCCTACTTTCCTCTCCCAATAATCAAGATGTGCAGTGAAATCCACTATCTCATGGCAAAAGCTGAAATTCCACACCAGGCATGTGTCAACCACACACGAGTTTTTCACGTTTGTTTACTATTCATATTTATGACTGTTTAAATATGTACATATGAAGAAAAAGTTAAATGAATATGCACCAAGAAAAATAGATATTTCGAAGAAGAAAAATTTAAAAAACAGTAAAAAAAAAACGGTAAAAAAAAAAAAAAGGATTTTAGACGAAATCTCCAAAAATTAAATCGGAAGAAAAAATAATTTTCTGCCCGGAAGATCATAAAAAATCGGAAGGACTGGCAGCTATGATATCCCAATAAGTTCTGCTTCCCTTGAGCAGTCATTCAGCACTCAAAACGGGCTAAAAAATAATAAATAATATACGAAAGAGAACGTTGTTCCTGTCCTCATGCGTCTAGCTGTCAAGACACTCCAGGCTCAATGGAGGGACCCTGGTTCAACTCTGGGATCATTAAATTGTATTGATAGCTCCTTTTTGTAGTATGTTGCTAATTTCATTTCATATATATAATCTGACTCATATTGTGCATTTATTATGTAATTAGTTTGATTGTGAAATTAAATTAAAGTTAATTTAAAGAATTAAAAATTCTCAAGTTCGCACTCGGATTTTCAAAATCCCACTTAAGTTTGAGGTTAAGGTGTGAAAATCTCACCTAATATTTTTTCCTTGTGTGAACACTGTATATGTATACAGTGGATAAACTGCATGGGCTAACCCAAAGAAGGGTTGTTTAATGGTATTATTGATGATATTTTGGTATAATTTTAAATTAGTTTTATATGAGCTGTTTAAACACAATATACAGTACAGACAATCTGAACCATGCTAATCTGAACTTTTTCTCAGTTGGCTGTATGTTTTTTTTAATGGCAACTGACTGACAAGATGCAAACACACAGAGTTTGCCAACTAATTAAAATTTCCCATAAATAAGGGGAAATTTTCCGATCCTTATTGTCTATTATGAATGCACACCAAACAATTACAGCTCACAGTAAATTCTGTAATAAAGATTTTGGTTAATCCAAACAGTTCTCGATCCTAATTAGTTTGGATTAACGAAACTCTACAGTGTCACTTTGCATATATATTACAATATTTTATAATGTGGTAGTACAGTAAAACCCCTCTTAACTGATAACCCAAAGATATGGCCAGATAAAAATTCCATGGGAAGAAACTCTTCCTTTATAGTAACACCTTTTTTTTACAGACATTTTTTTTGTTTCTTTGTTTAATTTCTGTCAAGTGCCTGCTAAAGGGAGTTTTCACTGCACAATAATACCTTTTAAGGCAATCATAAAAGTCCAACCTTTTACGTCACAATTAACATAATTAAAAGTTAGAAAATGATCACCGTACTCTTAATTAATATTAGAATTTTCTTTCATTAATAAGTAAAGTGACCTAAGATCTAATTTCAATTGGCAAGGGACCTGGTATAAGCATAGTAGCAAGGAATTTTTCTACCACGGGAATAACCCAGGTTTGAATCACAGTAAATATCCAGCATATACCATTATTTTTCCTACAGGCCTGCGGTCTGAGGTTCAGTTCCTTAGGTGAAAGAGGTTTGCATTCCTCAGAAAACTGCAGGTCCTGGAGCACCATGACCTTATCAGTCCTTGTACAATAAAAGACAAATCTTTTAACAAATGCAAGTTTCAAATAGATGATTACATATAGAAAGCTTCCAAAATTTAGAAGTTACATTGTCAGACAGATACATACAGGTCTTAGCTTAAGTCTACCTGAAACATTTTTTTTTCCATCCAGGGTTTAAGCTGCATTTTTTTTTCCTTTAGCGTTTTAGCATTTTTAGATTTCTTTTTCCACTGTAAATACTTGACATACTTGAGATGTAAAAATTTTGTATTTTAGGAGAACGCTAACGTAATTAAAATTTAGAACTACAAATAACATTTTTTATTTTGTACAAAATTACACAATTGGTGATGTAATTTCATAATTCTCCTTAGCTTTGCTACACATCATAGTTTGTAAGCATTTTCAAAATTAAACTGATTTTGATTTATGACATCACAGAAAGCCTTCAAGATCGTCATATGGCGGCTGCGGACATAAAATTGTGGAAATTTTTATTTTTCAAGATTTTTGCTTTTTAGCGAAAATGGCATTAAATATTTTCGCAAAGTACAACAATATCCTTTCTAAAAAAAAACCAAACACTTATGCAGCTTAAACTCTGTTTCCAACCCTCATGAGTTAAATAAAACATTTTTTTGAGAGAGACAAAGCTTCAGCTATAGGATTATTTGACACAGCAATTAACTGTGCATAGCAACTAATCTAATGCTTTACACAGGAGACAAAATCTTTTGAAAGTTTTTCTTTCTTCCTTCCTTTTTCAAATGAATGTAAAATTTACCATTTTGAGTAAGCTTTGTTGAACAAACAAGAGAGCCTATGGAAAAATTATCTTTGTAACTTAGAGTGAGTCCTCCTGCTGAAACACTGTTGTTGGAGCTTTTGACAGGGCTACTCATTCCGTGGGACAGTACGTAGCTATCAATCTCTGAGCGTGTTGATGGCAGGGATAAGTAAGCAGCATCTCCATCCTCAAAGCGCTTGTGATCAATCTGCAATGTGACAATGCATCTATATGAACATATATATATATATATATATATTTATATATATATATATATATTTTTTTTTTTTTGGTAAAACTTCAGAGTTATCCTGGTCACCAAAACCCATGCTACTCTTAAAATTGAATCTGACAGCTGTAAGCACGGTACCTAAGGGTGAATCGCAACATATGCAAAGCCTGGCTTGTATCTTGGAACATTGCCAAAACAAATTTTGGGCGATGGCCATGTTTCTTTTAGATGCAAGGGGATTTTTTGCGAATCAGTATTTTTCCTGAATCGTCTAGTCGGGGTGCCCCTCACATCCCCTACCACCAAAAAATATCAGTAAAGCACAGAGTAGTACTCTCCCACAATTTGAAAGCTTGCATTAATAAAAAAAACCAAAAAAATCCAACCCAACCCCACCTCATCTCTAAACTTGCAGCGGTCGTTAATGCTGATGAAAGGAAACAAGATGTATTTATGCGAAAAAACAAAACTCTAACATTCATATGCCGATTTTAACATTTAATTTATTCCGATTAAACATTTAGAAAAATTCGTAGTTTGCAAAACATCAATTCATGATGATGTCATCTGATAACGATTACCAGAGAAGGAAGTTAGCGCCTTTGGCGACCGGGATCATTCTAAAGTGTGGCCATTGTTTTTACATTATACATCGCAAAACCAATGATATTGCTTTTATAACGTACATTGTCAACATTATTTGTCATAAGGGTAGTAACTAAAAATATTTTAATATAATGCAGGGCTGCCACACAAATTTATGTTGAAAATAGTTGCTTTAGTAACCTAAATACTTCGAAACAGTTGCAAAAATAGTTGCCTCAAGCGAATAATTTAGTCGCAAAAACAGTTGCCTTCCAACAAAAATTTAACAAAATATGTTAATTGCATGCTTTAAAAAAGACCTTAGCTAATTTAATATACTGTATGGTCCCATTCTCACAATTAATTCAGTAGCTTAGGCACAGATGTAAGAATAAAAACAAAACATAAACATAAATTGAAAAAACTAATTTTTTATTATTATCTCCTATGAATAATCGCGAAAAATCTCGATCTATTTATCCGGCGGTTTTGATCCAAATAGCTGGCAGAGTTTTAACGTAAAAGAGTGATTACGTTCCGTTTTTCGTGATTTGATTTCATAAAGCAGCCGATCCAATTAAGCAGTATCCATTGTATAATATAATCAAAATGTTCCCATCGATCATCACTCACAACCCCTGCTCCAACTTAGAAGGGGTATATCTCCCAAACTGAGAACAGTTATATTGCAATGTATGTCCTAATAAAGCTACATTATAAAATTTTATCAACTGTTACTTCAACACTACATTAATTAGAAATCACAGCTTTATTAATTATGTAATTAATCAGACAAATAATTCAAATAAGTAGATAACATGCATACTATTCCCTAATATTTTCAAATATACACCGTTATGGGGAATCTAGGGTTGTACATATAAATCACACAAAGAATAACGTCACTTCAAAAAAGATTCTTTTGCCTCTTATCCTTTTCCATACCCTCAATCTTAACAGCTGATATTGTGCATTATCAATATAAAATTTCCATTTTTATGTTTAATAGTATAAAAAGCAAATTAATAACTCATTTTTCAAGGACTAATCTTAGAATCACCAACGTAGAGTTTTCAAAATTATTGGGGGACCAAGCACATATTATGAAAATTTACATGTAAAATTGCAATTTATTTCAAATTATTGGGAGGGGGTCGGGGCCCACGGCCCCATATAACTCTATGCTTATAATTGGAATGCTGTGTATAGCTTCTGCGGCTCATAGAGTGTGGAATTTCCTCCATAACAAATTACAAGCACTTAATTTCACTTCTCTTTACAAAAGAACATGTCCACAAATATCTTTTGTATTGAAACGGTATTTATTTTACATATATTGTTTGCAATGGTATTTATTTTCATATATTGTATTTTTGTTATGATAATATTAAGGTGTTATTTTACTATTGTGTTTGTAAATATTGTAACAATTTTTCTGTCCCTCAGGCATTATGGGCTTTGTCAGATTCAAAAGCTTTTACTTAATACTCACTTAGATATCAATTTGTAATTTTTAAAATTTATATTTGTGTTACAAATATTGTGTCAACAACATAATGTGACATAATTCTGTGTAACTACATTTGCATTGTAAATAATAAAATTACCTTATAGACTAGAAGTTCATGCAATTCATCTTTCAAAGTTGTGCCATTTTCTTGCATCAATTTCACAAATGAAGTGGCAAACGGTTTTTCTGATTTATCTTTCGCTGGGGAAAAAATCAAATTAAAGCACAATTAATTGAATTAAAAATTTAAAACGAGTTTCAATAGTGTTAATATATATATTTTTTACCTTCATTAGAAGAGCGGTGCTTAAAGGTAAATTTCAAATGTGCGGTATAAAATTCTTCGATTGGTATGGCAATCTAGAAGAGATAAATTTATATTAAAATATTTTAACAAAATACATAGAAAACAAAGCCATAAAAAAACCCACTCTACCTTCACAGTTTCCATCCATTTGGGCTTGTCTTCATGGTAATAGATAACGCTACGATATTCGTCGGTTGTCTCAGCTCCAGCTCCGAGACTAATAACATCCTACAGGAAATATAACAATTTACAGGATGTATTTTTTAAGTCTTTTGACAATTCATAGGCAATGAAATCAATCCCAAGATCACTCATGAGCCTATGTGACAGATAGCTTAACGTTTCTGAATAACGTTATAATTTGTAAATAACTTCACCATATTCTGCAACACTCGATAACACATTTAGTCTGGCATCGAGTTAGGAGTAAGTTCAGTTATTTTGTAACATGGGGAATTTTTTTTTTCCATGGTGGAAGAATACAGATAAGGTTATGCTGCAATAAGACATAGTTTTCTGGGGTATTGAGCTCTGATGAGGTATCTCATTTACTTGTTTGAGGCATGAAGCTCTGATGAGGTGGAAAAAGCGGCAGCAGCTCTGAACTAGTAGAATTCGAACGCTAATTTTTCATACTGGAGAAAAACATGCCATTTCCATGCCATTATGTGATGCTCTTCCCTCTGGGAATGGAATTTAAAAAAACAAACAAAAACATTGCATAGCCGATATATATGTGACAACCAACTTCACAGGGCTTTCAACCTGAGAATTATCGCAGTTCAAAAAACGTTTGTCTCATTGTAAATTCAAGTAAAGTGGAAGACAGAAGTTGGGCCAACAGCTACACTATGCTAAAAATTTCAGTTGGATATTGAAGTTTAAACAGAATTGTAAATGGTTAGGAACCAAGAGGGTGATCTAATGAAAACTTCACATGCTGTTGCTAAAGGGACAGTGGTAGTATAGAAGCAGGCTTTCTTATGTCATGCAGAAAATTTAGATTTAACTTCACACATATTGTAAACAGATGGTCATTTTCCTACAGTTTTGGGTTCAATTCTTGTAATGGAAAAATATGTCTTAGGACAGGATTTCTTGTGAAATCGCAGATCATCTGGGTGTGGGGCTCACAGCCCAGGTTCCGAAAAAATCTATATAAACTATTACAAAAACTTGAAAAGACAGGCCAAAGCCTTGAATGAACTCTTAAGTACTAGTGTATTTTTTTTTTAACTGACAAAACTTGGAGGTTATTCTTTAATTCCATCAGTGAGTTAAGGTTTTTTTATTATGAATAACACAGTGCAATATTTCAAAATTAGGAACAATAATCTATATACAAATATAGCCGTCTTTTCACTTTAGAATTGGGTTTGTAAAAATAAGTGCAGCTTACGGGAATAACTGTGCCTTTCTCGTTGCATACTTTGACGTTGACTTCTATGTTCCGATCAGATGGTTTGGCACCTTTCGAGAATTCTCCTTGTGATATTGTCAAATAAAGGTCGTTTCGGACATCACCTGAAAATTAAGAATGCTAGTAAGAACACGAATCGTCAAGAAATGGAACATACAAAAGACATAAGTAGCAAGAGTAACCTGGTAAAATAATTTCAGGAAATCCCATTTTTCTAGCGACTGCCGTTGTAGAAGAAATGAGATGTGGATTTTCCTCCTTTACTTGTTTGAGATCACCATGCAGGAGTTTTAAGCATACCCATAACCCTTGACCTTTATGATCTTTCTGGGTCAATTCTTTCAAGGTCAGCACTTTACGGATAACACTATCAAGAAAATCCCTTTCACCGCATCTACATCGAAAAGAAAGGATGCATTGTTAAACGCATTAATCTTCCAAAAATAAGTTAAAAATTATTAAAAAATTTTCATAGAGATGAGGGCTCCATCAAAACAAATTTATTCGTAAATTTATTTATTTATTTTTTAAAAGTTCATACATTAAACTATCATACGTATTAATAATTAATTATGGCATAATCATAAAGATAAGTACATTTCTTCTATTAGTACTCATTTTGCTTTTTTTCATCCTTGTTGATTGGTTATTGACATTTGTGACAAAGACATTATTTTGTTCAATTCTAAGGACAGAGGATTCATCGCACACTATTGTAACTGGCTTGCAGCCAATTTCCATAAGCAGCTATAATCAGCAGTCTACACATTTTCAAAGGTTGGAAGGTTTCAACATCAGAAAATTCCGGATCATTCCTGAATACTTCCATACTTAAAAATAAATGACTTGGTTACTGGCATTTGTTACACAGATGTTAGAGAGAATTCAAGTATTACGTAAGAACCTTGTGGGGAGGGGTTGCCGTTGTGCTTATTTTCCTATGTTAGCCAATGTTAAATTTTGCTTTCTGAGGTGGGGGTGAAATGGCCAAAATATTGCTTACGTAATACTTGAACTCTCCCTTATTTAAGCATTCTGGGTCTATGCTTTTCAATGTATTCACGAATATTATTCTCCTCAGAAAATTTCCACTAAAAAATTTATCCAAAAAATTAAAATGTTTAGAAAACTAAAATGACAAGTCCCAGGAAAATCTCTCACAGCTCAGTATAACTGGTACCAAAGCCTGACAATTGAGAAACACTAGCCCAGTGGTTCCCAACCTGGGAGTCACGAACAGGTTTCTGGGCGGGGGGAGGGTTGGTGCAACTATTTTTAGTTGCAATTATTTTTATAAAGAATTTCATACCAAATGTTTCCAACGCTTTTATATTTCAACATGGCTACACTACGCCAATAATAATAAACGTTGATTGATTGACATTGTTGTTTGATTTAATCTGCGTAGTGTTCGATTTATATAAAATAAAATGTCTGCACATATTGCAATATGCTACTAATGGTTATTAACTTTATATCTATAATATATATATCAATACATATAATTTTATTACAAATAAATTTGACACCCACGTATTAGTAGCTCAATCTAGAGCTATTTTTGTTTGGGAGAAAAAGAGACGCCGTCCTCATCTCGGATTCGAACCAGGGTCCTCGCATTGAGCCCGCGGTGTCTTGACCTACTAGCCGAACGAGGACAAGAAAAAACGCTTTTTTCTCCGTATATTAAGTTGAAAGATATTATTACTCTTCACAGGGATAACACAATTGCCAAATAATGGTCTATACACAGAGCTGAGTACCACACCGAGGCGAGTTTTTTTTTAAAAAACCTCACCCTCATTGGCTCTTGTAGACCATTATTTGGCAATTGTGTTATCCCTGTGAATGGTAATAATATCTTACAAATTAATATAATATACATAATTAATGTAATATATATATAATTAATATAATTTTGTATTTAATGTGTTTTCTTTACTCTGTTAAAAATGCTTTTATTATGCAAATGTGGCAAAGGCAGACATAGGAGTCATGGATTTTTGGTTACTGGCTAAAGGGGTCGGATTACTTACTATAAAAGTAGGTTGCAGCTTGAAAAAAAGTTGGGAACAACTGCACTAGCCTAATGGGATTAAACTTCACAATATAGCTTGATAGATAAATGTGCCATTCCCATGCCACTGTACGGTTTGTATTATGATGCTACCATAATCATAATAGGTATACAGGTTTTAGAGATACAGCATAATGCAGAAAATCCAAGGATTTTTGAAACCCATCCTGAAGTAGGGGGCGAATCTAAAATTAACTATAGAAAACTTTTCTAATTCGAATTCCAGGACAACTCTAACTTATGCTAGTTTATGGTTTCTTTAGTTTCGAATTAACCAAGTTCACCTGTATTTATAGTTTTCAAGCTGTTTAATACAAAAAGAAATAAAGAGATTTACTGAGACGGTTAAAGAAAAGCACAATTGTAGTACCAAAATATAAACCACCAAAGAAACTAGTTGTACAGTAGTAAGACTTTAATTTAATCCATTTAACAATTACAGAGCTCCCATTCAGACTGGAGAAAAAATTACCCGACCAACCACAAGCAAAACTTTTAACCTAATTTCGGTTGCGCAGAAAACGGCGTCACGTTCGTGGGAGTGTTAAAACGAAAGTTAGGAGATTTCATCTGACTTTTCTAGGTTTGACCAAAAATCTCATTTTCTCCTGACTTTTGAGGGTGATTTGAAATTCTCTGACAAATCCAGATTTTGTCGGTACATGGGAACTCTGAATTAGTTCTCTTAAACAATCATCAATCACAACGCAAATGAAATGTGGATTAATTATATCACAAAGTACTTACTGAACAAAAGGTATAAAATATTGTTTCTCTTCGTCACTTTCCAATTTTCCACTTATGATATCAGTTATTTCCATACCTATATAATAAAGTGGAACAGAAGTACGTGTATATAACATATTAATTGGTTACAGTTAGAATATAACGAGATATTAATCTATTTGTTCCACAAATGTATAACGACATGATTTGGAAATGCATTTATGTGATGTTTTTTTACACATGAAAGATAAAAATTTACCCGCGACACCAAATGGCCTTCTCAATCCATCTGCCATCTTTCTCTGAGAATGTGATGCCCGTTTGGAGTCCATCTCACGAAATTCCATGCAACCTACACATATTTATAAATTTTAAATACTAGGGGCTTATGACTATTTTAACACATAATTTGTATTTCATATACAATCTAAGGCACCACTACTGTAACAATTTCTACAAATCAGGAAATATTTTTATATACAGTATTATTATATAAATGTTGCTTCATATATATATGTGGTACTTCCATGCATGTCAAAACTCACCAATTCTTATTATCTGACAAATTAAGAACACCCTTTCTCGCGAAAGGTCTTTGCTCCCAAGGTCCTAGTGGAAGAAAAACAAAAAACAACAGAATCACAAAGTGATACATTGCGCTGTATGTAGAAAATATAACTGCTGACAATATATAAACTATTACTATTATTCACAGCCATTCAAAGAGAGCATCAACTATATAAAAAAAATAGAAGCCAAACTTAGTGGGAATGCTAAATAAAAAACCAAAACATCATCGAAGAAACTCTTGATACTCTATGTTTTTGTTTTGGGTCAAAATGCATTTCATTACATCATTGCTTGCTATTGTAATCACTAATCACATGCTGTTGATTGTATCCACTAATTGCATGCTGTTGATTGTGTCCACTAATTACATGCTGTTGATGGCATCTTCTAATTAAATGCTACTGATTATACAACTGCTATTTTCCCCGTTTCTAAAGACGAATTTATATTTAATGATATATTTTTGATTACTACTACCAAAATTTGTTCTTCATATTCTGTAAAGTCCTTGGTACATTTAGGTGCATTTTCGTCAATGGTTAGTTATTCTCATGGCTCAAAATGGGGACTAAGTTTAGTACAGTGGACTCTCGTTTTTACAGCTTACTGTTACAGCACTTTTACTCTTACTGCAGGGTCCGTGATTAGTGATATTTATGTTTCAAATAATCAAGCTATGGCCAATATTTATATCCATAATAACCATTTACACAGTCAATGTTCATATCCACAATAATCAGAGACATAGCCAATACTTATGTTTGTGGCTTAATATTAATAAATTATATTTATTAAAAGACGAAATTACCGTAAATAAGACCCTAAGATTGTGCAACTGGTCAAGGTCCTTGGCAAGCCCTTCTTTTCCCCATCTTACGAGATAATTCTCACTAAAATTATTTGTATAAAAAGAGAAATTTTATTAAAAACAAAGTGCACCATGGAAAATGACCATTGAGAAAATGTAACCAAGCACTCTATAGAAGTAAGAGTAGATTCCTAATTTTAAAAAAACCAAAAATCCACCGCTACTTATAAAATTATTATAATTAACTTTGACACTCTGGTTACACCAGAACTAGTATTTGTTTCATTAACTTAGTAAAGCCAACATAATGGGCACAGTTTTTGAAGAGTGCCCATTGTGTTATTTTACCAAGTTTTGTGATATATTCAGACAGTGAGTCGTTTTACTTCCATTTTTTAGCTTATTTAAAATGAGCTCAAGTTTGATCTTCAAACTGAAGTGTCAAATTTATTTAGAGCAATTAATTATCCCCCCCCCCTAATCATTTCAGGAGATCTCTTTGGTAAACTATACAATTGCCCACCTAAAAAATTTGCCACTTTTGCCATCATATAAGGTCATCAGCAAATCAGCATCTTCGCCAATACGACAGACAAAGTTTTTGACAGTTACGTAAAAGCTGTGCACATGACTGGCATTCAATTTCTGGGACTTGATGTCATCTCCTGTCTGTAAAATAAAATAATAAATATATGATAAAATAAACAAGTGTAAAAATAATTAAGAATATTAATTTAAAAATAAATAATATTTAATTAAAAAAACAATTGATATAAATTTTCATAACAAGTCCATTCACTGGAAGGAAAAATTTGCAACACACATTGCTGGCCATCTGTTTTATCCTTTGAGTTGCTTCTTCGTGCGCTCGATACAGGTCGATTGAGCTTGCGATATCGGGATTCAAGATATTACCGTGGTCATCACGAACTACCAAGTCAAGACCAAGAATCCTGTGGCAATTAATAAAAGAAACTTAATTAGTTACATAATAGCTCTTCCTCTAAAAAAATGCACATAATAAAGCAATTTTTATATGATGGTGTAGCAGCAATGTGTTTAAATCCCATGATAACTGCTTTTTTTCCTCTATCAACCCCAGGGTTCATACACAAAAATAGAAAAAAAAAAAAATTCAAGGACTATTCAAGTACTTTTCATATTTTTTTAAGGACTCAAATTGTGATTACCAACATGCATCTGGAAAGATGTACAATTGCTTCAATAGCAAAACACACACAAACAAAACTTTACATTTATCTAATTAATTCTGCAGCAGAAAATAGTACTGAGAGGAATATGTATGGGCATAAAATATTTTGTAAACATTCCAATATTCAATTCTATTGTAATTCTCTGAGGATTTATAAAAAAAAGTATTCAACTAAACCAGTGAATGACATCAATCTAATATCGCTGACATAATTTTACAACATGTAAAAACAAAAAACAGTTTGCACAAAATCAATATTCATAGTTCTTGCATTATTCCTGCAATAGCAAATGTTACACTCATGACTAATAAGTTAAAGTTTATTTGCAACAATAATCAGTATGTGTATTGCATTAGTTCAATTTTGCTTTTAATTCTTCTATTAATCTATCAAGACCAGCAACCTCTTTCTTTTTTCCATTAGCAGTTCTTCTTAAACTATTAGATTTTGAGATGCAAGTCATATCAAAATCATCTTCAGCTTTTAGAGCATATGTATCAGCTGATTTAGTCAAAGCTTCTATACCTTTTTCAATCCTCTTCTTTTTGTTATTTAATTCTTCAATCTGAGATTTATCATCTTCCTCTCGTTTTCTTTTACATGATTTTAACTCCTTTTTCTGAAGATTTTCTAAATATAAAGAATATTTCATTCATGCACTAGAAACAGAAGCCCTTAACTCTTTAGTTATTTTTCATGAATGTACTTCTCCAATATTAGATATATGTTCACAAATAAGCCTTTGGGATACATATATGAATTCTTTCTTCTCAACTTCTATCTTTTTATTCACACTAAACCCACGTTCAACCTCTGCCTGACCATGACTTAATAATAATAGCTTTTTAACTACTTTCCACAGTAAAGAAAATTTATTGCAGTTCATACTTTCAAATAGGAATTTGTCCACCCTCATCGTCTGTACATTAAAAGTGGGAAATGCCGTCTCCGCTGATGGAACTACTGTGGTCAAAAAATCAGTAAACTGTGCAATAATAGCATCACAGTTATCAACTTTCACTTGTCCACACTCTGTTAATATGGCCAGCAAAAATCTAAATTTTTTTTTTATGGAGGAGCTGACTTTATCCATGGTACGAGGATCTAAACATGATAAATTTCTTACCAAACTAAGTTGGATTGGTGATTTTGCTTTAATTTTATCAATTACCGGAATCAAAAAAGCTTTACATTCCATTCTGGGGTTAAATACCTATTTATCACTCACTTTTCTTGCCTTTAGTAAGTTTTTCAAGCATTTTTCGGCAGAGAAACCAAACCCAAGTCTATTTTCTCTAACTGCATATGATTTTCGGCATCACCTACATCAATTTTGATGGTTTTTAAAACTGTGTCAGCAGCTTTTACAATATCAGGCCGAACAAAGAGCTGGAGCAAAACAGTGAGCAATTTAGCTAGATCCATCGCCAAAAAGAAAATCATTGTTAGTTTGATTGGGTACTAGAAATGGATGTAAAATTTTTGCCATTGAGAGAAACACTTTTAACATTACATCAATCAAAACATCATTCATATGGGACTGGACTATGGAAAAATACACATTGTGGGGCTTTAATGTTCTTATCTTTTACAGCTGATGCATACTTTTTCACATTTGGCAAAATTTGTAATAGCGTTTCACATACAGTGACATTTCCCAACCATCAATGGTTGACAAACTTTTTTTGAAAATCCTGACTTTGTGTTAACTTCTCATAATCCTCTCTTCGCGCAGGGGTATGAATTCTTTAAAAACTCGTGTATTTCCCAGCCACACGAAGTTGATCTGGCTTTAAATGCATTGTGGACCACATGCAATCCACATGTGCCAACATCTATATATATATAAGTTGTGTCTTAAAGTCTCTAAAGATTTCTGCTTGTAAAATATCCAAAAATTTCAGATTCACATAAGGCCCATCCACTGACATTTGCAGAACTTTGGATAAATTTAAAAAGCAATTGTATCGGTAAAATTAAACAAGAGATCTTCTGAAGTGGCATGTCCCAAAAACACTGACGTCAAATATGGTGTCTTTACTATGTTATTTGTCCAAAATCTTACATGAACATCCACCTGTTTTTTTGGGGAACATATAGTTAAGCTTTCATCGAACGAACGCACGTAATTCTTCTTCTTTAAATCATCCACTATACAGTTTTTTAAATATGGCACTATGCCAAAGACAGCATAATATGCACTTTTCTTTTCACCGCAAGTAAACTTACAGTGCAGTCATACTATCTGGAAACATTCTTTGAAAAAATATGTCTATACATTAATTTGATTTATATGATGCGTTATGTTTTATCGTTTTTATTGTCCACAGAATCTCCACATCTAAAACATTATTTCTGGACATGAGTTCATCAATATTTGATGTTGTTAGCACAGCTGGCATAGTTGTTTTTGCCGCTGATGACTTAGTATTCTTTATAAGCAAATTTGAAATTTTCGAATTTCGCATCTGCATTAAGTCAGAACGTTTCTTTGATTTTATGTAACTTTTTAATGCAAATTCACCCACTTTCGCAATACTGAACGTTTTATTGCTAAATTTACACTTTGCCTGATTGTCCACATTACATTGTATCCAGCTTTTATAATTAGAATGATCCAGCCATTTGTTGTTAAATATACACATTCCTACCATTTTAGGGACAAAATGAAGTACTCAAATTCCAACAGAATATAAAGTCTTTCAAATTTAACAGAATAATTTTGTCACATAATGAAAGGAAACAAAAATAAACGATTGCAAATTTAAAGTCGCCATAATAATCGCCATTAACGAGTTGCAGGTAGATATATAAGACTTGTCAGAAAAACCTGACAAGAATTCAAAAACGTAAGTTCATTCCAGTCGTTGACAGAAAATCACAAATTTATAAGACACTTCCAGTTCGTTAGGACTAGAAAAAACTAGAATGGGGACCGGATCAACAGAAAACGATGTTACATTCATGATTCATCAGATTACTCTTGACGCAGATGATCCATGGCCAGGTTTATGAGGGACTTCTTCTGTAAAGCACAAGGCAGAGGTCGCTCGCATCAAGTTTCCCAGGGAAACTTCCGTTAAAGCCAAGTCAAGTTGAGTTGCTAATTCAATGGTTTTTTAAGCGTGTTGGGCTAGTTTAGAGGATGGGTTTAAAGAGGATTTTTTTTTTTTTTTATCGGTGGGAATAAAGGAAAACTATATCAACTTTCCTATTTTGGATAAGGGGTGCTCCCCAAGACCACTCACTTGCCTGCGGCCTTGAAGTTTTATTTTATTATATTATTTAATCTTACTTTTCTTTTAGTTTTATCTATTTGTTTTTCTCTTTCATCACAATTTTGATGGTAATCATCATTGATCAGAACCATGTCAGATTCATGGCTATCATTACGGATGACATCACGAACGGCATTCCAAACTGTTATTTTCAACCAATCACCTGTTTTCACTAAGAAATACTGGATGTGGTTACAAGAGAAAACTCTCCCTGTGGCTTCGTCAAAAAGACTGCACTAACCGAATCACGTAATCAACTTGTTTTCACACTTTTTTTTTTTCAATTTGTTGTTCCCCATGATTTTTTTAAATGCATGAATTTAGAAGGAGACTGCGAATCAAAATTTTGGACTTTTCAAGGATTGCCCAGCTTTTTCAAGGTTTTCCAGGCCTTGAGAACACCCCCCCCCATATTTTGGATTCAATTCCCAAGTTCATGGAGGATAGCATTACTTGGAAAACTGTAGGTCCTGATATGATATGATTTTATCTGTTCCCGCTCCATATATTACAAAATTCAATAGGATGTTTTTTACGTTATTTCCATTAAAAACAATTAGTTTGGATTTTCTATAGGATATACAGGGCTCCCATTCACGCCCCAACTTTTCCAGGTTTTTCCCCTGAATAATCGTAATCAAAACTTTGCACTAAACTTCAATAGCGGGGAAAATAGATGACATTTGCACGAAATTTAGCTATTCCAAACAGAAGTTAAAAAGATTTTCCCTGATTTTTTCAGGTCTGATCAAAAAATCTTGTTTCTCCTCAATATTTAAGGATGATTTTAAATTCCCTGACAATGGAAGGTTCTTTAGGTGTGTGGAAATTCTGATATATGAAGTTAGTATATGAGGGTGACTTTTAAAATGTGAATGTTATAAAAAAAAAGATGAAAATGAAGTGAATTGACAAGATATGAGAAGTCTCAAACGAATCTAGTTTGGAAGGATGTGTTGTCAATATAATATTCAGAAGAAAGCATATTGGTGGATATAATATTGAGATGAAAAAAAAATACAAAATAGAATAGGAAGGGAAACATGTTGCGAGATAGATGAGGAATACAGGTGGAAAAAGGAGATGGATGGTTTGTGTTATATGGTTTAAGTACAACTGAGAATACGTTGTGTCAGGACCTATAGTTTTGTCCCAGGAATCCCAATTTCCATTAGCTAAGGAATGCAAAACTGAGAAATCAAATTGTCAGAAAAATCAGCCAATGCTCAGCAATAGTGGGAGTCAAATCCAGAATTTCCACATGGTAGACTAATATACTATTTCTATGTTACTATGTGGCAAAAGGATTTGAAGACTTGGACAGGTCTAAGTGCAGAAAAAATCAGCCATATAAGTACACAGGTAGGGATCTGTATGTTGCCGACTTCAAATTGAGGAAGGTTCTTGAGAAGATTATTGGTTGGTTGTATTTTTATGGTGCAAGGACAATAACGGCTATTCTGTGCCAAGCAAGGCAAGACCATACACATGATTTGAAGATTATAAGAACACACTTTTTCCCTTGGAGAAGAAATGCTCGTTTCTGGTCTCCAGACTATACAATGGGTCACATGCGATAGAATTAGTAGCTTAATATTGATAAATTTAAAAGTGTTGCTTTATGGCACAAAGACATTTAAAGTCATGTTGCATCAACACTACAGATTTTTGAGTAATTTGAGGTACTTAATTGAACCAAATAAGGACTATTTGCATAGTAGTCAAACGTTACCATTATACTGCCACAGAGAATATTTAAAAATAAATGATTAAGTACAAGATCATGATTTTAAGAGAGGCTCAAACTCTGAAAATGACCATAGCTGTAAGGAGACAAGAGAGTTCCAATACCTATCGTACATTCATATTACACAATTAGGCTGGTAATACATAATTATCTCAATTTAAAAACAGTATACAATGTTAATCTTTATGTAGATAGAAAGCCATTTAATGGTCTTTGATTCTCAAAATTTGTTTTCATAAATGGCTCAAAGCTAGTTTTTTATGAGATTAAAAATATTATATTCCTCCGATCTTTCTCTCTATTATGTGCTTCTTCAATCAGAAACAGTCTACAATTAAACAATTTTGCACATTTAATGATGATAAAACAAAGCAGTATCAGAATTCTTTTCTCAGACTTTTTAACGTAAAAACCTGGAGTTTGATTATATATAAAGCCACCATAAATTCTATTATCTATAATTATGGAATTAAAAAAAAAATATTGAAGTAGTCTTTATTTTACATACGCATTTCCCATATCAATCTTTGCAGTGGCTCTCTGTTTCAGTTCCTTTAATTCATCCTGTGGAAAAAATATTTATTACCAGACTGAAAAACAAGTGACGATCTTTAAAATAAATGGGCAATAAATCTTGATATCCAAACTTACAACAGGAAGTGTCCCAGACATGATCTTACGGCGCCAATCAATTAATTCATACATCATCTTTCTAACAACTTCAAACACTGATTTCTTTGCCTAAAATAAATAAATAAATAAATATATATATACACACACATATAAATACTTTTATATACTAAGCAGGGTTTAAGCTATAATTGCATTTTTCGAAAAACGTGAGAAAGAAAATCGTGTCCCTGGCAAAATAGCAACAGTCATCTAATATCTTGTCAACAAACTTTGCTTTTTTCTAAATAAATAAGATTTACGTTTCACTGGTTTTTTTTACACCTTAAAGTTTAAAGTATGATTTTTATAGTAACACAATAATTCGAAGAACTGTTAATGTAAATAATTTCATTGATACGATTTTTCGAGCAATGAAAGCTACTAATATTTTTTAGCATTTTCCTACAAATATAGTCATAAAAATCTGTAATTGCAAAATATAGTCATAATTGGAATAGTTTTAAAACAGGAGAATTGTTTTAAACATTATGCAATTAACAAGGAAAAAATGAATTAACAGAAGTTATTTCAAAGAAATTTCCTGCTTACCACGTAGAGTTGCTTCCATATAACACCCCATTCCCGAAGCACGGAGGTAATTTCTTGTATAATTGGAGACTCTCGTGGTGAAATAGCCTCAAATTGCCTATCAACATAAAATAAACATAAAATTAATTATAAAGATTTAATATTCGTTTTCAATAGTGGGAAATCTACAAGTTACATTAATTTGCTAAACAGTCAAGGAATAAGGCGAGTGGCTCCAGTAAATTCAGGAAGAGTGGGAGAAAGCAAACAAAATGATAGTCATCTAAATCAGTATTAGAAACGTGAAGTTAGGTCAAAGGTCATGGGACATTTACCTAATTAGAAAAAGCATGAAGGCAGAAAACAAGAAAAGCAATGTTATGTAGGATAGACTTTCGTAATGAAAAAAAATTAAAGAACTCAAGGTAGGCATATTTACAGGCAACTTTACAACGTTAGTGGAGAAATGGTTCACCGATCTGGTTGACTGTATAATCATATTGTAAAGCATGAAAATAGACCTTCAAGTCTTTCTTACCCAGTTTTATCCACAATACACTCTTTGACAACAACGAAACTTTTTGGAAATATGCCCCAGGTATTCTGAATTTTGCACAGGCAGCCATAGTACCAATCTAAAAAAGTGAAACACGTTTAATGTGTGTAAATTCTTGATGCGTTTGTTAAAATAAAATTTCTAATACATTTCAACCCTTAACGTATTTATTTAATAAATTGAAATACAGGGTAAAAAAAAAATTCAAATCTAATTGCATTCTGCAAAAGAAAATTTTATTTGCCAAGATTCAGAAGTTAGTCTTCTTGTGATTTCTGCCCTTTAAAAAAAAAAATTGAAAATATACAAATATGCCCACATGCATACCACATCTGTCATACAAGCTTCAGGACAGAGTCTATATTTTAGAAAATGTTAGGTTACAGTGTTCCAGCACATTGTATTCAGACATGGGAGTGTGTTATGTATGCATGTGGTCGTGAAAGTACTTCACCAACATTCCATCATGCGATAGTGTGGCACTTGGTAATAAGTTATATGTTTCGGTTGCGGAATCTGTATTTGGTGTATGGGCCGAATACTAATCAGATATGTGCTACATCCCTAATAGTGACTTGCATTAATTTTAAAATGAAATGGTTGCCAGCAGGTAGTAATTTCGGAAATAAACTAGTTTTGAATGAGTTTAAATAAAAGGCAAGATATTAATATGGTAAACATTATACAATGATATTTTTAACGTATATATTAACAAAATGATCACTCACCATCATACTCTCGGAGAATATGGACTGTGTCTCCAACAGAAAGTTTGAGCCTGTGCATTCCATCTTGCTTAAAATTTGATATGGCTAAACCAAAAATCCAGATACTAATTAAAAATATTTATAAAAATAATTAAAACTACTCTCAGAAAGTCATCAGTTCATAAGTAATGCATTATTTATGAATTAACTTTTAATATAAGGGTTTTATTCGGACTTCTAGCAAGATTTTTTTCTAAAATACAGGTTGAACATCCCTAATGGAGAGTTCAAGTATTACGTAAGCAATTTTTGACTGTGTGGTGGTGGTGGTGGGGGTTGCTGTTATGCTTATTTTCCTATGTTAGCCAATGTTAATTTTTGCTTACCGATGGGGAGGGGTATAAAATGGCTAAAATATTTATGACGTAATACTTGAATTCTCCCTAACCTGAAATGCTCCAAAGTCCAAGTCTTTGAGTACAGGCGTCTCGGAATTAATGTGATTTTTACATTAATGAGAGGGGAACCCTTCCATATTACATTTATACCTTCATATAGTTATAATTTCGGCATATGACCCCTGCATATCTAGTTAGCTTGGATATGATTCACCACGTAGGGTGCAGGAACTACAGATATGGTTCGATTTGAATATTTTATTGCATTACTCATTTATACTTCTTGATATGTATTACGTTTCATTTTTAATCCTTTTTTTTTTTTGGGACCTAATGAAAAGATGACCCACATTCTCGTTATTCTTTTTAACTATGCCTATATATACAGAGTGACCCAAATTAAAGTATACCTATTTTGAACCTTCCAACGGGGGAAATCCAAATACAAATGTTATTCTGCAAACAAAACGTTATTAAATTTGTCATGCATACATTTCAGATAATGGGGGAAAATTTTTCAGTATTATAAAAGAAAAGTTCTAAAATTTACAAATAGTGAGAAACATGACACTGTTAATAGGTAATGTTTATTTCCCTGGAGTCTAGATGCTGTGTGCTTACTGTTCTGCAAATGTGAAAATACATTTCATCACTCTAGAGAATGTTCGAAGGTAGGTGTTTGTCAATTTCTGAGTGCGCAAAGAAAGTCAATACAAAATCATGTCAGACATAGACATTGCCTGTGTGCAATATTTGGTTGTAGTTCAGTATATAAGGTTAGCAGTACAATTCTTTTTACAAAATTTTTTACAGTGCAGTGTACAGTAAATTTCATTATCTGGGAACTGCATGCATACTGCACAAACCTACGGAACTCGGCATGGATTTAGAGCGGGGGTGATCGCCCTCCTTTAAATGAAAATTTAACATTGAAAAGATACAAGGTAAAGGTCCAATGAGGTATCATTTTCAAAAATCAAGTCATTAATCGCCACCCACCCCCCTTTAATGACCTCTAAACCCTGTGCAGCACTCTCACTTGATCTTTCAATGGGAGATGTTGCAACGTCTTTTAACACCTGTAAAGTCTTATTATTCGAATATGTTACATTTGAATTGTGAGGCCGCCAGTCTCTTCAAACTTACAGATCACTCACTGCAATTCAAAACAAATGGTAACTGATCCGCACATATTACATTTCTTCAGCTAGTGAAAATTTTTTCATTTAAAAGGTAAGTTTTTCATTGTTAAATGCATAATATGGCTATTATTTTCAATCTGCCATTGACGGAAAACACTTATGAGGACCAGTGAAATAGAAGAGCAAAAAGCATAGGGGTATGGCTCGCCATTATCTTGAGTCCTATCTAGCAGAATTCATGTTTAGGCATAATGTCAGCTGTGATAATGTGTTCGATGCATTATTAGCAGCAACTGCAGAATGGTGGCCACCAGAAAGTGACAGTTAAAAATGAATTTTTAGTTACGTTTATATATATATATGTTGCTTATTTTAAACAAATCGCTTACAAAAATGTATTAAATAAAGTAATAAATAAGAATTTATATTAAATTGCTTCTGTATGTATATATTAAACAAATTGTGTAGTGCAGATATTGAATGAACTGATTGTGTGTATTGGTTAAGTTTCTTTCCCACTAATGTAGCAACGTGCCAATTCCCCTTTCTACTCAAGTCTGCTATAAAAAGGAAGTAGGCTACCCTGTAATATATGCGCACCAGATTTAGTGACATTTTGCTCGCCGGTTCTCCTACTAGAAACCTACGAATAAGTATACTTTAATTTGGGTCACACAGTATTTTTTTAAATCTATAAACTTACGACTCTCCGGAAGCTGATCATTACAGACTTGATGTTTAGGTTTATTAGTCCCACTTGACAAAAATAAGATATTGGTATCCTTTCTTTTAAAAATAAATGCATTTTAATGTAAAATTATATCAGTTTTCATACAATTTAAGTGACAAATATTTAGGTCTATTACATTTCCAGGCTTCCTTGTATCTTATTATGAGGACTACGGTGTATGCAAGGGGAGATGATGAGGAATTCCCTAGTCAACTATAAATACAGTGAAATGTGCTTGTAACGACAGGGGCATAGGAAGGGACTCAAGACCCAATGGCGGACACAGACTTTCATTTTGTAGGGGTCACGGACAGAATTTGCCATGTTCTTGGACTAAAATCCTTCATTTATCATGCAAGTTGTAATTTTTTACAGTGAAAAAATATATTTTGGGGGTCATGACCCCTGTCAAAGCCTCCTACATTAGATATCAAAACACTTTTTCTCTAAGGCCGCATCACATAATCTTCTTTAAAGCCCCTTGAGCCCTCACTCCCACTGAGCTTTGAATTGGGACACTACTATATAATAATATTCAAGGGACCGAGAAAGGCATCTTTATAGATAAGGCGGAACACGATACATTCTATATATCTGTTGGGACAGAGGAAGAATATTGTCAGAGAGATTTAACAATATATTAAATGTACCCTACGGTTTTGTATATATATGTATACATGGAATTTTAACCCCTATAACATCTCCCCCTCATAAACTTTCTAAAAATGACACTGATAAGGACACATTTCGCCGGTTGGAAAGGAGTGTCCTTTACGACCTCTATTGATATGATTGGCATTAATTAATGTTGATTAGGTGGTGGTTATGCAATTATAATAACTCACCGACACCGTATTTTGCGCGATCGGAAACTGAAGTCCATTTATTAAACATTTCCAATTTTCAGGAACAAGTGATCATTTCATTTTAACATAATTTAAGGCACTCCGGCATCGAAAATCACAATTAATTAATTTAATTTACTACCATAACAAATAAACTCATAGGTGCCGCCATGTTTTTACAAGTATTTCCGTTTCCGGATTGATAGGTGATGATTGGGGTTGCTCTATGAAAGGAGCAAAATAAGTAAAGATTTAGATGGAAATAAAAAAATCAATTTATTTCTTTATTTAGGGAACTTTAAAATGAAACAGTAATAACACTATTAATTATGAATTGTCAAGTGGTTGATTAAAAGTTCCAAACAGCTACTTTAACTTGATCTGCCCACCCATTTAAGTTTTGGATGTTGAACGACGTGTTGCGTGTTTTGGAATCTACATTTTCGAAAATTTAATTTTTGATACAAGGGTTGGAGTTCATTTTACTAAGACTAGCCAAGCGAGCGGCGAGACTCGCTTGGCTACTTCCAAAAGTGAACCACTTCATTACACTGAGCGAGTTTAGTAGCAGCGAGTAAAGTTGCCAGCGATGAGCGAGTAAACTCGCTTCATGTAATCGAGGCTTCACGTCCACGACGACGGCTGTGAAGCTCCCTGGGCACAGTATGCATCAGTCTTACGGGGGATCGCGCCACTCCCAATATACTAGTAATTCCGAATTCCACGCAAACTTCTTATGACGAACTGCCAATACTGTGGATTTCCGTCTTTGAAAGCTCTAGTCCTTACTGCCCCCTTTTTTTCCCTTTATTGTTCAGCCGGCTTATCACCACAGCCGATTTTAATTAAGTCAGTTAACTTTTTCAGCTTGAGTTTAATTCAGTCATTCATATAAGCCCAGTATCGCATATTTGCTATTCAATGACCAATATGCATATGTTGATAACCTGGATATTTGTCCATGCAATTTTGTGCAACGTAAGTTTACCGAAGTCAGCAGCTGATCGCCAATGAAACGTCTTACTAGCTCTCTTCGTGCGGAGTTTTACCAGGTAAGTGATAATCAATGTCTTGAATTTTAATGGGCGTAATATTTTTACAGTCATACATTATTGATTCTACATATGACTTTCTTCGAAGTTTTCGCCTATCCGCATTGTGTTACATTTATTATATGTGTCAGTGCTCTATGAGTGCTGTGTGAATTTGCTTTCTCAAATGTACGGGCACTGCGGTGGTTCAGTAGTAATGAGTGCAGTTATTCCGGGTTCAACATCCAATTGCGCCAAAATAGCTGCATAAAGATTGCGCCATAAAAATACCACCAACTAACATCCAAAAGCAGAACGCTACCGATTAACTGTTTACTGTAGTCCGTCGATTGACTCATCTAGATCTTAAGTGATTCGGATTCCTTGGAAAACGGTGGATTCCGGTGTAGGGTTGTCCTTGCGCCGCAAAACGCGTAACTTAAATATACCGTTGCAATGTTGTGATTGAATGATTGTTGTGATGGCCTGGATTCTTATGGGTAAAGAGAAATCTTCCCTATTTTTCGCGTCTAGTATTGGTCACGGAACATCAACATTTTATTCAGCTTCGCTGTACGTGCGATATTTCTGAACGTGATATGCGATTACGAGAAGATTTTGAAATGTTAAATGCACATTTGTCGCCAACGCGTTCAGTTAAGGGATTAATTCACGAAGTGGCGTAGGCAGAAAGTTCATAAGGGGAGGGTTATAGGCTTAATGGGAGGGGTTACAGAGCTACAACTCATATATTCCTATGTTAAATATACAAAATTTCATTGCGATGGAGCGGGGGTTACAGTCCAAAACCCTCCCCAACTACACCTCTGCATTCACGCATGCAAACACCTTGTTTTATGTTTTATTAAGGCACTTATAGTCTTCTATATAAAGTAAGGTCATAGAGTTATAGCTCCCGTATTTATAGTCTTCGACGTACTGTAAGATTAAAGAGCTATAAAAATTTTCCACGCGCTGTAGCATTTTCGACATGATGAGGTAATTTTTCGTGTCAGGATGGCCTACGGCTCTTAAAAAGGAAAGCTAATAAGCCCATTTTGATGCTATCGTACCACATGAACTCATTCAACGCTGCCTGCAATTGAGTAATAAAACAGTAAAACGTTTTTAGTGTATAAAAATGATTAATAACAATAATAACAAATTTATTAAAACCCAACCGGTTACACATATTCTTACGTTGAAAGTAAAACACAAAATTACAAAATCGTCAATCGGAGTACAGTAAAAATATTAAAATAAATTCATAGGATACAACTAATAAGGAACAAAACTCAAAGAACATGACAAAGACCTCCAGAGCCCGACAAAAAGCCGAGAGGGAAGGCAACGTCACAAGTTCCAGTGGCAATGTATTCCAGACTCAGCCAGTTCGAAGTGTGAAAAAATGAAGCGAGAGTTTTTCTGGCAATGGGAATCTCAACCCACAAGGGGTGTTCCCTGATGGTCTGGTGCTCCAACAATTGGATCATTGGATATTGACTGTTCAGGTGGAAACGGCCATGTATTAATTTATAAAAAGTTTAAGGTCAATTTGCAGGCGACGCCACTCCATAGAATGGACACCTATTTCTGCTAGGCGATCCTGGTAAAAGATGAAGGAACTTAATTCCTAGTAAATCCCCCTTTATTCCTAGTAAATCACTCTTTATTCCTAGTAAATCTCCGAAGCGGCGTCTCCAGCAAATAGACATCTCGTTTCTTATAAGGGTTCCACACCGATGAAGCATATTCCAGAGTAGGGAGGACAAAGGATTTAAAGGCAAATACATGAGTAGCTGTGGCGCATTTGAAGAAAGCCTTCATAAGTAAAGAAGATCATTGGTTAGCCCTTGACACCAGCTGACGGCAGTGTGGTAAAAAGTTCAAGTCATCCGTAAAAAGGATCCCAAGATCGTCCTGTTGATTTACATCTAACAGAAGGGAATCTCCAAGGGAATGATTTATCATACGCACGAAAAACGTTGTTTTACTGTTATGTTATTTAAGGTATTAGATCACGTTCAAATGATCGATTTCGACCAAAAGTTTCATTTTATATTGCTTTTTTTAATATGTGCATCTTTAGCTATCAGAAACTTTTTTTTCTTGATATGTTGATTAGAAGTTGAGATATGACAGTTTTTATAATAGGTGGGTAATCGGACATAACGTTATGTTGAAAACTTTAAATACAATTTCTGAAGAAGTGTATTTTTCAAGATTTGAATTACACCAAACGTGAAGGAAAATTATGTAATAAAATCATGTGAAATTTCTAACTAGATTTTCTGCATTCTTGTTTACAGAATAGACAAGTTTTAAAAGAAAGTTCATGGAACTCAAGTTTTACTATTTTCTCTTTCAGAATGTTTATTTTCCTAATTTCAGTGGATCGACTAACGTTTTTTAGTGTATTTCACAAATGATTCAAAACTTTATGATTATTCTGGTTCACCGTATGCATATTGATTGTATATATACAATGAAACCAAGAATAGTTTTCTATCATGAGAATTGTTTACGTTTACCGTATTTGCTAATTTCGGGCTAAAATTTCCATGTTCTTTGCATGTACTTTTCAAAATAAGTTCATTTTGTGCATTTTTTTTATCGATGAATACATATTTTAGTCACAGTACAACGCATTAGAAAATCCAATAAATTAAGAAATGATATTAATTAAAAAAAAACCCTTCTGAATGAGGTAGGTTACCTTAATTAAGTGCGTAATATCTGCAATATGTTAAATGGTTGAATGATTTACAAGTGTTATTTTCAGTAAAATTGATCGAAATGGACGAGCGTTGAATTGTTCACTGTGAATTGTTCATATCATTCATCATCATTATCATATGAGGAATAAACATAGAATTTTCAGATTTGCAACAGATTTCGTAAGAAGAAGAAAATGGACTATTTTCGAAAAGTAAACGTTGTTATAAAACCGGAAATGTACAACAAAATGGCATCTGATGTGTCGTTTTATAAATTTAGGGGCTCTAGGATGGCCTAAGCTTTTAATTGCAAGCTATCGACATTTACCTACTGCCATCAGACACATAGGATTTATGTGGCAGTTTTTGCAATTATTTACCAAATTTGGTCATTTGCTTCAGAATCAGGACCTCTCCCACTTCATTTACGGGCCTTAATTTTAATAAAGTCAAAATGATTTCAAAGGGTCCCAAAAATTAGTTGTCATTAACAACGCTCTACCTTTTTCCATCATATCCCTCTCCCCTCTACATTTCCGGCAACGATTTAATTTTCGGAATATCGATTTAAAGATTCTTCAAGGTTTCTAATATGTACTAATTTTCTTAAAATTTAAAGGACAAAATTTTAACTTATTAATTTGAATTGCTATGAAAGTTTTGATAATAGATGGGTAAAATTAGTTCAAAATAAGCTCTCTGTATATACACTTACTTTGATAGCAAATGAATGCATTAACGCGAAGTTAATTCGAGTTATTTTTTTTTTCTCTATGAGGAATGACTTCATTTGTTATGGCATCTTGCTGTTCTTGAGCCATAAAAATACAACCAACCAACTCACGTTCTTCGCGTCTACTCATTTTAATATTCTTCAGATACATAGGTGCAAGTAGGGAAGTTTACAAGAGGTCACAGAGATACAACTCCACATATTGTTCTCGTACGTATGTACACGAAAGTGCATAGAAATGGAGGGGCTGTGACTTCCTTAACCTTCTCCTGCGTACACCACTTCTCAGTTGTTTCATAGTTAATCAGCGTTCTTCATAGGCGTAAGCAGAAAGTTTACAAGGGGGGTTATTTTCATAATGGAAGCCCCCTAGAAATGTACTCAGCCCCCCCACCCCTGGGAATATTCTTTTTTCTCAAAATCAAATATTGTAGAATTTTATTTAAATTTTTTGTTTTGTATGAAATTGTACATGATAATGGAAATTGTTCTTTGATGTTAGAAATGTATTCAAAATAGCTCTCTACTGTAGATCTTGTGTATGTAATTTTTTTTACATAGGTTTGAGTCTTCATATACTTTATAATAAGGATTGGGGAAATTATAGAGGGATATATTAAAATTTGTAAGTTTTCAATGCAACATTTACGATAAGAAACTTATTTAGTATTAATAAAGGTATTAAAATAAAACGAATCACAAATTTTAAGGCCCCCTCCCCCACGTAGCAAGCGTAGAGCTACGGGCCCACATCCTCTGCACCCTCTCATAACACAGATTTATTAAAAAACATTGCTCCGTGGGCTTCTTAAAAAGAAATAAAGTATGGACACATCTAGTGACTAATGCAAAAAGCACGAGGTTCAAAACACGTGATTAATGAACGGTGAATAATTATCCCTTCATTTGTGTTTGCGAATTAAGCGTAACGGGCTTATCAGTCCAGAGCCGGACATTGTAGAGAGGAAAAATCAACAAATCATTCCAGATAAGGGCGAAGATGAACGCTTTGTCCTACAACATCAATATTTTCCAGGGCGTCCCATCGAGAAATGGGTTTCACTGAAGATATTAAATTCATTTAAATACGCAAATCCAACTGCAAGGTAAAATTCAGTAGCCTTTTTAAATCGCCAACATTAAGTCGCTTTCACCCCAGAATAAACATTATATTTAAAAACACTTATATAATATGCCATTTCTTTATGCAGGAGAATATATCGATATGTACGAGAGCAGGATCGGTTCCGTATAATCGATATCCCGGGAAGGAAAAGAAATTGTGTTAAACTGGCGCTAATAGACGGTGTTGCTTTGTTTTAATTACAGAAGAACTCGGTTACAACGAACACGCATATAACGAATAAAAGGCTATGAAGAACAAATGATTTAGGTCAGCGTGGTTTAATGTGTAATGTTTTATATGTAGTGCAGATTATAGCGAAAAATGGTTATAATCTAGAAAATCATTCGATCCTTTAGTGTTTGCTATACCAGAGTTTGATTGTACTTGTGCAGATGTCATTATTGAAGAAATGCAGTAAATCATCCAGTTGAAATAATACTCATGCTTTAAATATTTAAAGACAGAAGATTTTTATCACTGGAGTAGTTTATTATTAAAATAATGACGTTTCGGAAGCTACCTGCTCCCTTTATCGAGAAAGGAAGGCTGAAAGGTAGATAAACAAATACAGAATACAAAACGAAACGGAATAATGCATAAAAAATGAATATTTTGTATTTTGTATTCATTTTTTTTCTACTTTTCATTGTTCCTTTCTTCAGCCTTCTTCACTCGATAAAGGGAGCAGGTAGCTTCTGAAATTTCTTTATTTATTTTAATAATAAACTACTCCAGTGAGAAAAATCTTTTGTCTCTATGGAACTTTCTGGTGAACCGATGTTTATAGTAGTTAATTAAAACGCCAGAACGATAAATGATTAAATACGTTGTTAAAAGAATTTAGTACATCTTTTGGCGGAGCCTCCGAGAATTACGTGTGCATACTTCGATGGTAAACGGAAGACTGATTATTTTCAAATTCGAAACGCAGTTGCATTGCTTTGCCAAATACAAAAAAATGAAATTATAACTATACATTATACGGGAAAAAAAAAAAAAAAAAAAAAATGGCATAGTTCCAATTTTAGAAATTGAACTTTGCATTTCTTGGAATCCTTAGTGGCAACAAATAAGGAAGCTTGCAAAGCGAACACGGTGTTCCTATTGTGGAAGTCCATACTTGCATTACTTGAGTTTTTCATTTTCATATATATTTGGAACTTGATACATACTGGTCTGTAGCTGGTTTGAAAATACCACCGCAATAAAAAAATATATGTAAAAAATATTTATATTAATAAAAATACAGTTTTCAATTACGTACCAGAGGACGGAAAAACAACAAATCCGACGAACTAAACATCTCTTAACTTTCTTACGTATTTCTGTTTTATGTAAGCAGTGTTAGAAGAGGACCTAACGAAACGTTCATAGTCTTAATTCTTTTACTGTCTCTTAAAATTATATCAATCTGAACTTTTTTTAAACGTCATCTGACGTAAATAATATAAATTCTCTGATATAAACAACCATCTGTATGTTTTTACGCAGGCTTGACTGATCTATAAAATAGATTTAATACTCTCTTGCAGAGGCAGCCCTAGAGTTTGCGAGGGTGTACTGTGCAAGGTCCTATACAAGAGGACCCGCATATAACAAGGAACTTGGGACCAAAGAAAATGCTCGCCACATCCCACCCGCAAAAATCTTGGTCATTAAAAGCAATTGAATTCTATTGTACTTAAACATCATACGAAACAAAATCTACATTTTCCTGATTATATAAGGAAACTCGCTAAATATCTGCTTATTATAAGTGGTTCATATTGCATTTGAAAGCTTTTTTAAATGTTTTTGAGAGCGAGGAAGAGAAGCAAATTATTAAAACAAAATAAAATACATTATATACTGACCATATGTAATCAATGACTCAAGTGTTTGTAACAGAATATATTAATATTTAATTTGAACACTGTGACTTAGTTTTGCAGGATTACGTGGACTTCATACTTGCTCAAATGACAATATTCTCGTTCAATATAAAGTTTATTCATACTAAAATTATTTGCAAACACTTCATACTGTTTTCTTACTTTATATGTCAATAGCGTACTCGGTAATCTGGGATGGGATCGGTGGCTCAACGAGACCAAATTAAATAAAAAATAAATAAATTACATTTAAATATATGTCCTATAACGGAATCAATATATATATAGTAGTCTCCATATAACGAACTTCCATTTAACAAAGTTTTCTATTTAATGAAATTTTCGGCGGAACCTTGACTTTGAATGGCATTAACATGTAAATTTGTCTCCATATTACGAAAAACAATTTCTATATAACGAATTTTTTTTTATAAAGGATTTGATTTTTTTTTTAATTTACCTTTTACAATTTTTCAGCGGGTCGGTTAGGTAGAAGGGGTAGTTGAGGATTTTAATCAAGGACGGACGGAGTTGAGGTAGCCTTCTGTACTGTGGACATATAGCTTGTTGTGATAAATAATTCTATTGTTCTAAACTGGGAACTTAAAGTTAGAAGCAGCGGTGTTTTACTAAAATGTGTTATTACTGTGCAGTCATGGCTAAGCCACGAAATTTGCTTCTCGCACATACGTGTTGCATTGTTTGAAAATGGGGTTGATCTCAATGAAG
>QLNU02015359.1:45991796-46018122 GCA_006491805.2 Dysdera silvatica | reverse complement strand
CCTAATGCCAACATTGGGGGGACCGGGTCCCCCCGCGAACGACACCCGTGCCGGAACCGCACAATATAGTTACATGGAGAGAGTCGATAAATGGAGTTAATCGTTGATTAGAACGCTAATTGTAACGTCTGTAATTCCACGAAACTTTTCATGGAACTGAAAAATACAGTCGATAAAAGGAAATAGTCGTTAAATGGAGATGGATGTTAATTAGAACGTTCATTGGAACATGTGCAATTCTACGAAACATTTGTCGGAACCGCAAATTACTGTCGTGATATTGATAATCGTTAAATGGAGATAGTCGATAAATGGAAATGGTCGTTAATTAGAATTACGTTGTGACAAATTAGTATAATACTTTAAACAACATTAATTACGAATGTTACGACTTAGAGTAAATCTAATGTCAGCCAAACTTAATAAAAAAACAAAACACATCGCGTGTTAGAAAATTGTAGGGGCGCTGCGGTGGCTAAGTAGTAACCTGTGCGGTTATCCAAGATTCCATTCCAAAACTAATTCCTCACCGTAGACCCGGGATTGGTCCCCCAGATCTTAAGAGGCCGGATTGTCCGGAAAACAATATAGATCCCGGCGCAGTATGTCCCTTACAGTTCTTGCGCCGTAAAAACCAAGCAAACAAAGAAAATTTGTTTCACCACAGACCGTGCTGTTTTCAAGTGGTTTTTGGTTTTGAGAGAATTTCCATTTTAAGTGGAATTTCTTAGGAGGGAAAAATGGATTTCAATTGTTATTAAAAAATGCCCCTTTTCCCAGTCTTATAGTTATACTTCAGTTTAAAATTAAAGTCAAATATTCACATGTTGTACAAAAAATGCTTTATTTTTCAAAGCTGACAGACGAGAGAGCTTTTTCGTTCAGTTGTTAGGGGAGAATTAGCACTTAACTCGTGAATTTCAGCTACTCTAAAAAATGGATGTAAAATGAAACGTCTTTCTTAAAAATGCGAAAAAATATTTATTGCGTTCAGAAAAATGAAATCTAGACGATTTAATTTACGGCTTGGAAAGCGGAGGAAATACGAAAAAAAAAAGTGGTTTGTACGAGCAAGGGGACAGGGGACTTAGTGATACGACTAGGGTTAAAGGTCACTGCAATTCTTGAGATTTCTTAACAAGATAAATGACAAATCAACAATTAGCTTAAGAGCTTCTTTTAGGTGCGTACGCCATAGCAAAATGTGCTTCAATTTAGGCAAACGGAAGAAAAGAAAGTGGACTAAAAGGGAATTCCTTAGAAGGGAACAATACGGATTCGAAACGTTATTAAGAAATACCCTTCTTTCAGTTTCAGAATACATTAAATTGTGTTTAAAATTGGAGTAAACATTCGCACAAGTTATAGAAAACTCTTCATTAACTCCGGAAGATTTGAGAAGTATTTAAATCGTGAATATCAGGTATATTTAAAAATGAATTTAACAATGAAATATTCTTTTTAACGATGTGAAAAATATGCATTGTGTTCAGAAAAACACGGTCTACTTGGTGCAATTTGAGGATTGGAAAACGGATGAAGTAAAAAAAAAAAAAATGTGTGTACGTGGACTCGAACTGGGATGTGGCGGTTCGAATGGGGTTAAAGGTCGCTACAATGTTAGAGATTCCTTAAAACGATGAATGAGAAATGAGTTATTAGCTTAAGAGAGATTGATCCGTCTGCGTAGGGTGAAGAAATGTCTTTTAATTTATGCAAGTGACCGGAAAAGACAGGTTTTGCAAATTTTTCAGTTCTTATTTAAAATTGATTAATGTCCATATATTTTTGAGACACACTATAAATACGTTACCTGTACTGACTTTCTTTTCAAAATTTTAAATCTCAGAACGGATTTAGCGAGCTATCGGATATCAGCGAGAATTTTCGTTGGTCCCAAACATTTTATATGTAGGTCCTG
Organism: Dysdera silvatica; assembly: GCA_006491805.2. Taxonomy (NCBI): domain Eukaryota; kingdom Metazoa; phylum Arthropoda; class Arachnida; order Araneae; family Dysderidae; genus Dysdera; species Dysdera silvatica. Next base: position 46,016,201 of record QLNU02015359.1, on the reverse strand, counting down.
CTGTAATTACACAGGTTTAATTTATACTGAAAATGGGGCTTGGGGCAAAAGTTTAAGGCCCTGCTAAATTTTAGTCTGGCCCTATAAGAAATAGTGGTTTTGATCATAGGCGTAACCTGGCGGGGGGGCAGGGGACAACACTAGTTTGGTATATTAATCCTCAAATTACACTGGTTTTGATATTTCGGAAGGCCCCAAGCCTCAGCGCCTTGTGATTTGGTGTCCTTACACCGTAAATAGGCGACTTTCTCGAACCTTGCGATGATATATGGCTGTAAAGTGGTTTCTACCACTTAAAATCCGGTTTTGGTAATGGAAGTGCAGTAAAAGACGTATAGTTTTTTACGTTCCGTTATTGGTTTGGTATCCCTAGGCGATGGAGGTCAGGGCTCCTTCAAAATGGAGTCTTGGCGTTGCCTTCGCAGTCTTCTCTCCACAAATCAAAATTGGTTAACTAAAATTAGATACTGGATGACACGGATATGCAATGACAGGATTTTCTTGTCCACCTGTATTGATTTTAGCGGGCGAATATTCCGGGTGTGCTGGGTGTTGCGGCGCACACTTACAGAAGGCTAAGCAATGTCACCGATATTATATTTATTTCTTTTAAAAACTCTCACCATTTAATTCAAAATTATAAAATTTTGAATTAAATTGGTAATAAAAGAGTCAATTGTTAATAAAATTCTTCCTTCCAATGAGAAAAGTAAACAATTAAGACGTTTCTATGCGAAAACAGCATAACATTCACGTTGATAGCATAATTCTGAAAACTTCCTACCGCACACTATTGCAATACTTTAACATATGCACAATTGGCACTTTAGTGCTGGATTTTTTGGCGTTGCTTCGATTTTATTAAGGGCGACAAGGTTGGTAACGTTTGCCAAGCGGTGCGGTGGTCGTTCAACACCTGACAATGACGGCTTTTCATTGGCTGTGGATGATACTTGAATCGTCTTTGAAGTGGAACTCCGGGGGTTCGGTCTCAGCTCTGGTGGCGTGCGGATGTCTGTTTCCGGGCTGGCGGGTGTTGGTTCCAGCTCGCTTAAGACGGAGTGCTTGGGATATTCACTTTGGCCGCCAAGTGGCGGTGGATGGATGCCTGCTTCTGCTATTCTGGGACCGGACTCCGCCCTCCCTCGTAATTCGGACTTCGTCGCTGGGGTCGTGCTTGGCCTTCTGTCCATGACGGGCGTTCGCCATTGTCTTCGTCCGCTGCGATCGCTTGGGGGCCAGCTTTCGCAAACAGTGGATGATAATTTGGTATGTAATGCCTGTCCGGACTATGCTGGTCTCGCGCGCCCTGGTTGCGGGGAATGTTTTACGCCTGTTCGCTGCCGCTCGCGGCACCACACCCACTCAACGGTGTCCGGTGGTCTCCTGTAGGAGTACCGGCCGGCCCGGGGTGTTCTTCCGCGCCATCCATCTATTTCGGCCGCTCTTCGGGGCGGACTGATCGTGGGTGGTCTCCGGTCGACGTTGAATGACGACAATCATGTGAGCTGTGCGTCTCTGTACGCCTGTTTCGATCGACAATCCCCTGCAATGCCCCCCCCCCCCCAGTGGCCCTTCTCGGTCCACTGGTCGTCATTTTATGTGACAAAAGCCAGTCTGGGAATACAGCGCTGCCCCATTCGGCGGCCACCTTTCCCATTACACTTCTTGCGAAAGAACACACACACACAAGTAGAACTCGTTGAATGACGACTTTACGTGAACGTGCATCTATGAATGCCGTGTTGATCGGCAATCCATCTCCCCCTCAGCCGCCTCGGCGGCTGATTACGCTGTTCAAGCGTCCTGTCTGGGATTACAGCGCCGCCCCCGGCGGCCACCCTTCCCAATGAAACCCTTGCACAATCCTCAAGTAGAACTCCTGGGATTACAGCGCCGCCTCCGGCGGCCACCCTTCCCAATGAAACCCTTGCACAATTCTTCCTCTTCCTCAAGTAGAACTTTCCTTGTTTTGATTTGCGTTTCTGAGGCTAAGTTGGCCGGATTTAAGCCAACTCCGGCTTACTTGTTCCGTCATTTAGTTGCGTGCAGAAAAGACTCGAAAATATTAATGCTATAGTAAGCTATTTGCATTAAAAATGATCAATAAATTGATTAAAAATAAAAAATTGAAATAAAAAAATTAAATTAATTATTTATTAAATTAATTATTTATTAAATTAATTATTTATTTATATGATTGTCGTAAATTTAATGAGTTTAGGGATAATTAAATTAACAAATAAAAATAAAATAAATTAAGTGTATATAATAATATGAGGACTTCCCACGAAGGAGTAAAATGATGCGCAGTGATAAGTGAAGAGAAATAAATGCAGTGATCGCTACATATTTAACCACATCGAAACATTTCATCTCTGGCAAAATAAAATGAAAAGTATCAATATAAATAAAATAGAAAGATTCCAATCAGTTGCATTGGCCGGGAAAGAATCTGAAAAAGAAGTTTCAGTGTTTGAGAGAGAATCAGCGCTGTAGCTTATCACAGTCCCAAACGTTTACAAAGTTTTCATTTACAAATGGTGTTCCTGTGAATTTATAAAATTGCAATTATGAAAACACGCGTTAGAAACTACTTGCAGGGCATACAAGGCCGCATTATGACAGCAAAGGTTAAAATGTTGTTTTAAAAAGTGAATCTTGGATAATATAAAGCCTTCGTCTATAATATATTTATTATTGGTAGGAATATTTCATGACACTGTAGAACAGCTCAGAAATGACAGGAAAGAACACATTATATAAATGTAACTTTTTTTGGATTTCAACATTAAAAAAAAAAGCGGGCAATTATTGAACCGAGGCCTAAAAGATAGAAAGGGTCTGAAGAGAAGAAGAGTCAAAGTTTTCGATTGTACCGAGAAATAGTCAACTGCATCTGTCTGGAGATGAAAGAAAGGTACTATAACGTAGCTCGTAAAATTCGAGAGGGGTAATTGACGCTTGGCCGAATTAATTTAAAATCACATTTTGTTCATTGAAAACAACTTTACTTTCTCTATGTACAGGCGGTCCAGAGAGGGCTGTCTAATGGTAGCCTATTTGTCGGCGTCCAGGCCCCTCTCTGGTCTCGAGTCGCAGTTATCATCCTATCCTTGGATCATGGTTCGCACATGTTAAAGTTAAAGGTCGGATTCCAGATGTCAACCCAGATCCAGGGACTGTAATTTTATGTTAGAAATTCGAGTTGTATGGACGGAGTGTAGATCAGTAAATCTTCATGCTATGGCTGAGTTCGAAAGGGGATATAGTCAAGAGGCAAATTACATATCTCGCATGGCTGGTAAATGGGGGGTCGTTACAGCCCTTCCCCCCTTGAAGAAATTTTCTTGAAGTTATGAACGAAAAGTTTTAACAGGTCACTCATAACAGATGACAGCAAGGTGGAGCACAACGCAGCAAGATAACAATGCAGCCACACCAGTATGTCCAAACTTGAAGTAGGAAGGTGATGCTCTGTCATGCTTTAACTGACTGACGGAAGTTTATAATATATATATATATATATATATACACTAGTCAGTTTAAAATAATGAGAGGAGTACCATGATAGTACATTGGGGTTAAAGAGTTAAAGACGCGAACTGATGCAATTACTTTAATTTTATTAATTATTCTAGTTCTATTAATATGTCATTAATAAAATAATTCATATGCGATACAAATACCACAGGCAATTTTGAATACACACAAAATTTCAACAATAAAATCCTTTAAAACTTCACCGAGATTGGGTATATAACCTCACTACTGTAATACCTTTTCATGATATGTTCATAAACTACGAATATCAAAATACTCAGAATTTTTTTTTCATCACATTATACAAATATAATATACAAATAAAACACAATATTAAACAGAGGCTACAGCTCTACTTAGACAGTTAGCGGTTTTATATTTTTTTCCTACTCTATGAATTACATCAAAATTGTAAGGTTGAAGAGCTAGGGACCATCTCATCAACTATTGATTGGTTCTTGAATTATGTCTTAACGATACCAATGGATTATGTTCGATCATAATCGTGAAGTTTTGTCCATTTAGATAATATTGTAATTTTTTAATTTCATAAATTATGCTGGCACGTTCTTTTTCAGTAGTGCTGTATCGTTTCCCCACTTCTAAAAATTTTTTACGTGAAAAGAGAACAGGATATTCGTTTCCTTGAGCATTTTTTTTGTGATAATACAATTCCCATCCCTGCATCTGAGGCGCCCGTTTGAACTATGAACTCCCGCTTAAAATCGGGTGTGTGTGGAACAGGAGGTTCAGGTCAGCTTACCCTTTAGTGTGCAAAAGGATTTTTCGCATTCGTTGGTCCGAACGATAACACCTTTTTTATTCTTTCCTTTTAAAGCATCTGTTAAGGGGACAACAATTTTTGAAAATTTAAGTATATATCGGCTATAGTATCCTGCTAACACCAAGAAGGCCCGAATTTAAGTTTTTGTTTGAGGAGTTGGGAATTCGGTAATCGCGATTATTTTTGCTTCCGAAGGTTTGCGGCAACCCTGCCCTATAACGTGTCTTCTTTCTTCGCCTTCCCTAAATAGGCTATATCTCAAAATTATACCAATTTCCTCACTGACAGTAATAATGTTTAAATAGCAATATTACAGCAACTGTAATAATTTCAATATCAATATTATAATCAAGGTCTATAGGCCTACCCGATATGTAATATCAAAATACTAGTTCTATAACCGATAATTATACTTATTGTGCAATTTATTTTCAAATACTAATATTGCAAACAATCATTACACCTGACATGCAATTTCGAAATATTAATGTAGCAAACAATAACCACACCTGACATGCAATTTCAAAATACCAATATTGCAAACAATAACCACACCTAACATACAATTTCAAAATATCAATATTGCAAACCATAACTACACCTGACATGCAACTTCAAAATATCGATATTATAAGCCAGATCTACAATTCTGAAACCCTAATGTTGTAACTAATAACTATACTTGGTATGCCTTAAAAAAAACAAACAAACCCGATACTGAGGAACCACAAAACAAGTACTGATATGTTTTAAAAATAACTGTACTATTGTACTCACAAAACAAGCACGGATGTGCTTTAAAAATAACTGTACTGATGTACTACAAAACAAGCACCGATGTGCTTTAAAATAACTGTATTGATGTGCTTTAAAAATAGTACTTATGTGCTGGGAGCATTAAAATACAATGCTATATAGCCCTAAATTTTGTTTTAAAGAAAATTCAACCGAGCAAAAATTAACGATGATACTCGTAACTGAAATTATCATAATGTCAATTAATTTAAATTTATTTCTTATATAGCCCCAGTGTATCAAATCATGTACTCACCCCTCTGATGAAACATTTCTAAGATTGGAGCCGCCACAGTTGAATTTGTTGAACCATCCGGAACGTAAAGAAAACCCAGAGTTCACACGTAAACAGCGACTGAAAAAAGCTCGAGCACTTTTCTCGTTAACAGCAGGGCATTAAAACCGGAATTTCTTTTGTTTGTTCCCTTCGATGACGGACGTTCCGCAATTCCTTAAAGTACTGGAATTTGTTCGATGCACCACTAGGCACCAAAAATTACTAAGCTGTAACGTAGCTAGTAAAATTCGAGACAGGCAATTGACGCTTGGAAGAATTAATTTAAAATCACATTTTATTCATTGAAAATAACTTTACTTTCTCTACGTACAGGCAGTCCGGAGAGGGCTGTCTAATGGTAGCGTATCTCTCGGCGTCTAGGCCCTTCTCTAGTCTCAAGTTATAGTTACCATCCTATCCCTGGATTATAGTTCGCACATGTTAAGGTCGAATTCCAGATGTCAACCCAGATCCGGGGAGGGCAATTTTATGAGTTGTGTGGACGAAGTGTTGCTCAGTAAATCTTCATGCTGTGGCTAAGTTCGAAAGGGGATACAGTCTGGAGGCAAATGACATATCTCACATGGCTGGTAAATGGGAGGTCGGTACAGTACTCTTCGTCTTCGAAACTAACTTCAACTTCTTTGTAGCCAAAAGTAAGGTCAATTTGCGAAGATGTTTCCCAATAACATTTCAGAAAGCTTAAAGGATTTCTATAGCCAGATTTTTGATTATATTCGTTTAAAAAATGAAATAAAGTATTATTTACTTCTGGTGACTTTGCTGTGAATCTTGTTTATGACTTAAAATTTATGAATGAAAATCAACTTCAAGTTACATTTTAAGAAATTCATAAGTTAGCAGAACTTATCATGTCACTTCCAAGTTCAACTGCTAGAGTTGAACTTTCTTTTTCGGCCCTGAAGAGAAAACATGCGTTATCGAGGAACGCAAGCACAAGAAAGCCTATGCCGTTTAAGTTTGCTAGTAATTGAAAAGACATTATTTCTGGAACTGAAAAAAAACCTCTGCTTTATGATTCTGTTGTAAACCATTTTCTAAAAAACCGAAAAAAAAATCCCCCGGGAGAATGGAACTTGTGTATAAATAAACAACAAAACGAGGTAATTCAACCTTTCTTTAATAACCTAATCATACCACAAAATGCAAATTCTGTGCGTTTTTCAAATAAACGGCCTATGAAAAACTTAACTGTTGGTTTATTTGAAATCGTATTAATTGATAAATTAAAGCATTCAATAATAAAATTATATGGAACCAAGTAAGGTGAGCTCTGGTGTGATGTGCATATTTAAACCTTTCGAACAGTTGCCGTGCTGGACAAAAGACTGCGGGGAGCACAAATTCCTGCCTACGTGCAGTGGAGATCTTTAAATTTTTTCGTTATAAGTAAAAAATAAAATCCAGTTACATTTGGGGGGTCATGGCACCCCGGCCCTAGCCTAGAACAGCCCCTTCTTTCAAACATCGATAACAATGTAATCAACTGTTTACATTAACGTTAATTTTGTAACGTGTAGCAGACCCAAACGAAGTGGTCACGCCACGCCAATGGACTTTAGGCTCAACAAGAGAAAATGAAAGTGCTGCGGTTGTCCAGTGGCAATATATTCGTCCGGCGGGCTGTTAGCGATGGAATTGACCCCAACGGTGGGAAAGAACGCTTGTGGACTAACCGCTCACTATAGTCAGTGTGTTGGTTCTCCAGGAGGTTCCGTAAGAGGTGCGGATGCCACGGAAAACCGTAGGTGCCGGCACAGCCTGACGTTTGCAGCCTTTGTGCCGTAAAACATATGACATAGGAGCATAGCAGACAATTTATTCAGCATTTTTAAGCAGGGGCGGATTTAGAGGTCATTCAATGGGGCGATTAATGACGATTTTTGGAAATGATACCTCATTGGACCTTTACCTTGTACCTTTTCAATGTTAAATTTTCAAGGATGGGCGATCGCCACCTTCGCCTCCTCTAAATCGGCCTCTGCTTCTAAGAGGGAAAAAAAAAATTACAGTCCCAGAAATTGACCTTTGCTCTCTGATGTCCCAAGGAAAGCAAATTTTGTACAAATAAAGTTTGTGTTCGTAAATTAACATAATCAAAAGCTATTTATAGATACGTACCTAACGATACAAAAATATAATATACAGTGAATGCAGTGAACAAATACATTCAGGCATAGGTGTACGCAAAAAGGTCATAAAGGGAGGTTACAACTAGGACCGTAGCTATATGATTTTGCGCCCCTGGAAGAACTATCTAGATTGCGCCTCCAGTCACGTAAACAGTTCCCTCTCCTGTAGGTTATTTCAGCTAATTTTACGCACCTAGCGTTGTTCTTACTCGCCATAGCTAGTTGCGGTCCCAGTTAAAACCACCATGAAACACTCCTTTCCCTCGCCTGTGCATTCTGTGCTGAATGGTTTTTTTTTTTTTTACTTCTGTCCGGAATACTGAACACATTGCCTGTTACGCGTCTGCGTCTGTTTGATGAAGATCTCTCGCATGAGATCAGGGTGCAATTTTCCACCTGTGGCTTCATGTCGTCCCTAAAAAGTTTGGATTTTGGAAGAATTTCGGAGTCCTAGAATAGGGATGCTCAACGTAGGGGCGTAATCAGTGTCGTCATTAGCTAATGCGGGGCCCGAGGCAAAACATATTTCGGGGGCCCATACATATACGAGTAAGAAAGGAAAATAAAAAATGGAATAGTATATGAGCACTGGATAGTACGAAATGCGAGATCTGAAGCAAAAATATTTTTGGGGAAATTTTCAATATTACAAAAATTAAAAATTTGAGAATTACGCTTCGCGGGGCCAGGGGCAGTTCGCCCCTGCTTAAGGGCGACCCTGCGTGTAACAGTCCAAACATTACTGACGGGAAGGGTTCAAGTCGTTTAAAAAACGTCAAAGAAAAGAGGAAAATATACTTCGCTAAAGAGAACACATTGATACCAAATGAGGGGCTTGAACCCAATATGAGGCCCCCCCCATTTCTACTTCACTGGCTCAACCAGATCTGTGCCATGGAAAAAAAAAATATCTGCAATATTGTTTACTGGATGTCATCGAGATGTGCATACGTTAATCGAAATTTTATAGATTTTTCCGATAAATGGCTCCCATGTTAGCAATGAGTCTGATTTATTGAAATGACCCCCCTTGCTGCTTTCAGTGTTTCGCTAGCAGCTAAGCTCACGCGCTTACGTTCACATACGCATATCGAGTATGACCCTAGACGCCAATTTCTTGATTGAAGTTAAGAAAAAAGTGCTTACAAGTATACTTAAATGCGATTAATGGCATGCCATTAAAAAATTCCGATAATCTTGTTAATTGATTTAGTTTTAATTAGTAGTTTTCCCGAGCTGACGACTGACGCAGTTCGCCTTTACGCTCCGAGCTTGACCTAATTTAAAACTATAGGGTTATTTAACAATTGACCTAATTTTACCCTGTATTTTACTTTATTTCTAATTGACCTAATGTTTGTGTTTCTATGGGATAAGGGCGGCAAAGGTCGTACTACAGTGTTCTGAAAAATCCAAACCTCTGCTGCCATTGGATCCAAACGCCGGACAACGGTGAGCAGGAAAACGGCATGCGATGTACGATGACATTGGGAATCGAACCCGGGTTAATCGCATGACAGACGGTTGAGTTACCACTGTGTCATCTTAGGTCAGAATTCCTAAATTTTGACGAGGAATCGAACCACTTATGACCTAGGGAACCAACCTAAGGACTGTAGCGAGAAATTAGTATATATGTATGCGCTTATTTTTTTCATTGTTGGGTTTTTTATTTCGGCCAAATTAGCAAAGTCGTTATTTCGGCCAAATTAGCAAAGCCATATTGAACCAATGCATTGAAAAATATAATTTAAGGACGCGATTTGTGAAGTTTCCATCGTCACACTTGAAAGTGAAAACAATTGACTACCTTTTTCTTATTTAAAAGGTCTTTGTGGTTTTATTTGCAGTCTTTTGTATGTCTTTGTTTCTTTGGAAAAAAACCCAAAACAGTCGAACCTCGTTAAGACGAACACCAAGGGGAACAAAAAATCTGTTCCTATTAAGAGTAATTCGTCTTATCCGGAAAGGGTAGTATGTTATACACTCTGACGGAACTTCAGAAAACGGTTCGTATCAAAAATAATTCGTCTTAAGCGTGTTCGTCTTAAGGAGGACTGACTGTAATAACAATAAATAATAAAAATATAATTTAAATTCAATAGCATCCTTCCCTTCATGGTTTCTGAGAAGGATATTATTATACTGGTTAGCATTTTCCATTCTTAAAAAATTGTTTTAGAGCATCGGTTTCATCAGACCAAGCTTGGTCTTTTCCTGATACTTCCATCAACGGAAGACCAAGCTTAGACTTTTTCTGATGTTTCCACCAACAGGAGACCAAACTCGGTCTTTTCCTGATGCTTCAATCAACAAAAGACAAATCTCGGTCCTTTTCTGATGCTTCCATCAACACAAGACCAAGCTTGGTCTTTTCCTGATGCTTCTATCAACACAAGACCAAGCTTGGTCCTTTCTTGATTCTTCCATCAACAGCTAAGTTAACAAGATTAATGTAGAGTTTTAATTTGGAATCTTTTTGGTGATAAAATGGAGTGTTTTATAATGTTTAACACTGCTCTGGTTGTTGTGTATACTGTAACGAATTTTGTTTTGAACGGTTGTTTTACCTTGATTGTTGTAAAAAAACAAAACAAAAAAAAACAAAACAAAAAAAAAAACGGAAAATCGTTTTCCAAACTTCGGCCAGGGCCCGGTGGTGCTGCAGTGGTAACGCGTTCACCTAGGACCCTGTTATTCCGGGTTCGATTCACAACCACGTAAAAAAATGTATACTGATTGTAGTCCGGGGTTTGGTTCCCTAGGCCTTAAGAGGTTCGGATTCCTCGGAAAACTAAGTCCCGATGAAACTTGCCTTGCGTCGAAAATTTCACATACGTCGCCATTGACACGAATTATTTGGAATTGTGGGAAAAAGTGGGAATGACGTCATAGAACGTTAGATATTATGACGTCACATTCAGTGGACGTTACATCACCAAACGGTATACGTCTTCGGTTTGAAAAACATAGTCCTAAGTTGAAAGTATCGATGTTTCTTATTTGAACTAATTCGATGAATCGATGGAGCATAATAATGGGCGATTTCGTATGAACACCTAACGAATACCAATTAAAAGCAATAGAAAATCGACTCATAATAATATGAAATTAAAGATACATGGTACTTGACAAGTATTAATATTATATCATTTATCTTATTGGTGTTTATTCTGAAAACACATATTATTCCCATTTTTTAACATTTGATCTAAATACATTCACATTAAATAACGCTTGACTTGAACACGCATATTTTTGGCGCAGTATAGCCCAGATGCTCTTGCGCCATAAAAAATCCAAACAAAGACTCATATTGGATAAGGCTGGAACTAAACACTTGCATTGAATTGCAGAAGACAATTCTAATCACAAGCTGAATTGTCAGGACGTTCGTAAACACAATATTGGAAAAAAACAAACAAACCCAACGCAGTTGAATTTTAAGAAGACTTGTGTACTTGCTTCCTCACGTCCCAAGTCTATATTTTTAAATACGAAATCACGCACATTATAATAATACAGCGTTCTGATAGCTAATAATTACAGCAGAGCTCCCTTTAATTGAAATTTGAGTTAACCAAAATGGCTCATGTGACACGTGGCACACGTGACTTCGTGGTAAGAAAGAATTTCGGGGTCAACGGGGTTTCAATGGCGTCATTTGAGAGATACATCACACCTAAATGGTTCCGGTAAGGTTCCGTTGTACGTCGCAGCTATCTCATAAATTCGTAGTCTTAAGCGTCTTTTCTGTAAATTCCTCTCTCCAAACCGAAATGCACCCTCAGCAGTTAGGAGTTATAAGCAGGCTGCTGCTGAAATAGTTAAACCAGGGTATTTGGTCCCTGCAAGTAGGGGGACGGGCGGAGAACAAGTGAGTAAATCGCCCTACAAGAGAGAATGTGACATCATAATCATGGCGTGTTTTTGAATAAATGTTGTTCTTTTACACCGAAAATTAAATTTCGGGATTATCAGAATGTTCGCTTATCCGAAACAGGGATTCCCTCCCTTTATTTCGGTTAACTGAGGTTTAACTATATTGTCAACGTGAAGCCAACGAAACGACTGAAAACGAAAACAAAGTTAAAATCCTTTGGAATCCCCGGTTTGCGAAAAGACAGGCACCTGGAAGCATAGGCGTAGAGTTATATGGGCCCTTGGAGCCTGAGCCGCTCCTCCAATAATTTGAAATAAATTGCAATTTTACATATATTGTAATGTATAAATGTTCATAATATGTTGATAATTGATCATTGATTGATTGATTGATAATAGATATGACAATTTTGAAAATTCTGTGCTGATGCCTGGAACACAACACCCTTGACATTACATTACATAGAGAGATTACTTAAATGACATTACAGTACTGATCTTGGCGCAGTATAGCCCAGATGCTCTTGCGCCATAAAACATCCAAACAAACAGTACTGATGACAGTAGGATCACAGAAAAGGAGTTTTAAAAAATCTTTAAATACCCTGACTCAGCAATTGTAATCAATGGACTTTGGTAAACAAGTAAGGTTTATTCTAATAGTGGTTGATGCACTTGGAGCCACCTCAATAAACTTAAAATTTTTTTTGGAAAACTAGACAATTTAAATATAAATACAACAGATCTACGAAATATTTCTTTGCTGTGCACAGTTTACGCATTGAGAAAGTATATGGACAATTCTCACGTCTTTAGATGAAAACTTGAACTGAACCAGAAACTCTCGATTAGCGGACGTTAACGATTTCTTTGTACTGTGGAATAGGTTGATGTAGTGTAAAACCTTGCTTAATCAATCACTCACGAGGCTAAAAATTTGTTAGTGTTAAAAGCAGTTCGCGTTCTCCGGAAAGGATGGGATCGTGCTATTGAGTTATTTTGACGGGCATCCGGAAAATCGTTCGCGCTATCCGGAAAGGATGAGATCGTGTTATTGAGTTATTCATTATGGCGGGGATTCGGAAAACAGTTCGCGTAATCAGGAAAGGATGGGATGGTGTTACCGAGTCATCTATTTTGGAGGGATTCGCAAAACAGTTCGCGTTATCCGAAAAAAATGGGATCATGTTACTGAGTTATTCATTATGGCGGGGGTTCAAGAAAGTTTAACTATCCGGAAAGGATGGGATCGCGTTACTGAGCCATTTATTTTGGGAGGGTTCGCAAAAAATTCGCGTTATCTGGAAAGAATGGGATGTTACTGAGTTATTCATTATGGCGGGGATTCAAAAAATAATTCGCGCTATCCGGAAGGGATGGGATCGCGTTATTGAGCCATTTATTTTGGAGGGATTCGCAAAACAGTTTGCGTTATCCGGAAATTATGGGATCATGTTATTGAGTTATTCATTATGGCGGGGATTCAGGAAAATATTGTTTTATTCGGGAAGAAGGATGGGATCATATTATTGGTGTCCATTCTAGAGTGGATTCAGAAACAGTTCGTGTTAAAGGAATTTCACGTTGACGTGTTGTGTCAACGAAGTTAAGACCGATTAAAGAAAATGACAATGTTTTCTTATTTTGCCACAATATATTTTATTCTTTTAAGAAAAGAAAATTTTAATTGTGCGGCCTTGGAAGTAGAATGCAATATTTTTTTTTGTAAGGTTAGAAGAAAAACAATAAATAGGTAATATGAGCAATAAATAAAAATTATCGATCAATTTCCAATTTACGGCTAAAATAAATAGATAAGGAAAATTTCGTATCTCATATCCAAGTCTCCCTGGCCAACGTTTAATTAGAATTCGGGTCATAAAGGTAGTGTTTCTCAGATATGGCAACAGAATATATTAAAATTAATTAAAACATGCCATTTTCGTACAAGATCGTCGAGAGAACGTGTCAATAAAGATATATCGCTGTTAACAGGATGCGCTACGACGCAAACTGTAATCAATAGCATGTCAGGGATTTTGAACGATGGCGAAGGAAGGAAGGGAAAGGATTTTCGATGGTAGAAAGATAAGATGGGTAAACATATAATTATTTTCTTATAAAATTCTGTCCTTTTGTTTTGTTTAAAATTTAGAGTGACAGTACGTATAATTGCAATGTTTTCTTTTAAGAGGATGGGTGGCTCTGTAAGAGAAAATTATAAGATACAGCTCTGATATTCACTGCTAGTCGAAAATAGCAGTCTGAAAATTAATTAAAAACTTCATAACTGCTAATTAGTAGCTTAATATAAAATGAGTCATTAAGAAAGGATGTTTAATTGCATATACAGTATTATCTCTCAGTAAGGGACATCCAAGGGACCAGATGTTCTGTCCGTTAAATGGAGGTGTTCTTTCTTCAGAAGTACACGTGTTGATATATATACATACACTGGGGTTAAAGGAATCGCCTTTAAATAGATGTCCCTTATTCGGAGGTGTCCTTTATGGGAAGTAACACTGTATACATCTTTGAATTTTCCAAATTGCTTCAAAAAGTCAGCGTATGAAGGTAGGTTCCCAGTTTTCGTTTTAAAATCGAGAAATAGAATTCGGTTTACATATATTTTTTTGTTTAGTATAAGTAATTAGCTTTGTGGCAATTTTATTCTTAGAATAAAGTTTTACATGAATTTATGTAATTGAAGAAAGCTTAATTATATGAATTCAGCGTAACAAATTATCCCTTCAGACACCTTCCCTCACAGTTCGTGACAAGCAAATACTATACATTAATGGCGAAATAACAGATAACGAAGGAGGGAGATAGGGAGGAAAGAGATCAGATATGGGAGCTATGGCAAGAAAGAGACGAGGGCAAAGGATAAAGAAAATTAGATAAAGTAGAAAGGAATGTAGAACTAAGGAATGGAGAAGATGCAAATTATTAAAAGCAGATAATTTGGATATAGGAGTTCATTTTTTTGTAAACTTACATTTGTATTGAAATTACGAAGTATCAGGAAATAAATTTACGTACAATAGATTAAACACTAGTAAAATAGCCGAGATTTCGGACGCGTCAGCAGCAGTCCTCTATCAGTTATACTGTTTTAACTTTTCGGTTGTTAAAACTTAATAACAAATCACCATTTAGGTTCGGTGTTTTTCATGTTTTTGTGAATCCCCAGTCGTCTTGAATTTCAAGTTATGCCCTAGCGTTTAGTAATGTGGTTTCTTTACAGCTCAGAAATTCCGGGTTTTATTTTTTATGGCATCGTAGAATATGTGCCGTTTTTCTACATACTGTAGAAAGTAGTTAGAATAGCTAGATGAGAGTAATTTAGATCGGTTAGAAAACTGTGAGACTTCAACTTTTTCACATAACATACAAAAATTTGAATGCTGCAAATATTTCCTAATAAATTACAAATTTACATCATACCAATGCGAGGCATTTAAGCGTTAGAATTTACAGGGCAGAAAATTGTATTTCAAAAGATTTCTAAAAAGGAAAACAACATACAATTGTAACAAATAGTGCAATTCGGTTAAGATGCATGTGTTTCTAAAGTTATATAATTATTTATGAGACATTGATATAAATCGCAAAGCAATAGAAGTGAATTATAAAGGAATAAACAAACCGAAAAGAGACAATATATTTACAAAGTACTTTTGATACATATTTTATTAACGCACACTCCATGATCTCTGGAAGTTAAACAGAAAACCTTGAGTTTGAAGTAAGTATTCCGAAACAAATGTTTATTGAATAAAGACGTTCCTATAAAATTTTATAGGTTGCGGAAATTTTCATTTTGTTCATAACTATTATTTCATAATAATGAAATATTGAGTTGATAAAATAGAAAAGTATATTTCATGTAAGAGAACTCGACTCTTATTTTAATCAGATTTCCTACAATACTATTCACATAACAGAGAAAAATTGAAGAGCATGCAAAAAATTAAAGGGATTATAAAAGATTGTTTTTTATATTACACATAAAATAAAAAATCACAAATAAAATCAAAATAAATGAAAACTATAATGGTAAAATGAGATAAACGTGCAATGAAACGAAAAGATATAGAACAAATATATCTGAAGAAAGATAAGATTGGAGGATTGCCTAAAGAAAGATTGGAGGATTGCCTGAAGAAAGATTGGAGGATTGTCTGAAGAAAGATTGGAGGATTATCTGAAGAAAGACTGGAGGATTGCCTGAAGAAAGACTGGAGGATTGCCTGAAGAAAGACTGGAGGATTGCCTGAAGAAAGGTGGATTATTGACTGAAGAAACATTGAAGGATAGACGGCTGTTGAGTAATTATTAAAAAAATCGGATTTTGTCACAACGTGGTCCCAAATTTAGATTTTGGTAAGAATTCTGATACGTATTAGTGATAAGTAGGGCCGTTTTTGGAATTTTGGCCGGTTAGGTAAATAAAAATATCGCTTTTCCTATGAATTTAATGTTACTTAATTAAGAATTCGACACGCGCAGTCTTTACCTATGTATCTACACGTACATGGCTTTAAGTACTTTCCATGTGAAAGAGAAATATTTTTTCCTTTTTATTTTCAAAAAATGAAACGAATGCCCTTGTTTGGATCAGAAACTATATAACAATACATAGAACAGGCGGTTTGGGACCACTCCTGAGCAGCCGCGAAGTGTAGGGTGCTTTTTGAACCCCGCCAGGTTTAATATGCGAAGGCCCAGATAGCAAAGATCACCCTTGGAACGTTCTGGACGTCCCTAGGATGATTTTTGCTATCTAAGGGATATTGTACCTGGAACACCGATAAACCCTTCCCCCCACGAGAAATCGTTGTGGCAATGAAGCAAAGGACCTAGTGATATAAAGAGCAGTGGTTAATTCACAAAATATTTTGATGTATGAAGAACATTTCAATCTTTTGGTGTATGTGAATTATGTCGTTCACGTCATGTAGTGGAAAATTATGTAAAAATTGAGATGCATGTGTAAAAGAAGATCGCTGGACGTCTTTCAGCAATTCCATGGTCAAAATCAACTACTTTACAGTAGTGGAAAAGGGCTCAACCCTCCCTCCACTGAATAGCAAAACCCACTGTTCTGTTTAACGCCGTACACATCATCTGTCATGAAATTACTTAAGTCTCCATAATTTTTGAATGTCTGCTCCCCTGCTTTAGAGATGTGTGAGTAGATCTGAAATCGGTATTAAACAAGCAGCAATGGCTCTTGATAACATGTGATTTAAACCAATCATCTCTCTAATGCCCTCTTAACGGATCAGCCAATTGGACCTAGGTCTGGATTCCCGACAGCGAATCTCAAATTGGAAACACTTGTTAATTTGTTATTTTTTAATGTTATTTTAGGTTTATTTTTATCACCAGATTTTTGTGAAAATCCCATGTGCGGCTTCACTTTGTTTGGCTCAAAATGACCGCTGTTGTCCCGGCGCTATAAGAATCTAAGCGATCAACCATCAAAAAATTATCTTTTGTTAGAGAAATATATTTTTGTTATTGCAAAATATTGGGAATTTAAATCATGATTTGTACACATAAATAGGGCCTCAAAACATGATCAGGCCCAGAGCTTGCATTTATCACCTACATTAAACGGTGTATTTGCATTAAAAAAATAAACGTGAGTTGGAGACACAATTAAAAATAATGCACGAAGCAAAGCTATTTCAATAGATTAACTCGTTTGGATCACTTGTCCTTGCGCCATTAAAAATCGAACCAATCAACAGACTCAGTATGTATGTGTCGTGTCGTGTCTATGTATGTGTCGTGAACGGAAAGGCGGATGGATACCACATGGAGTGAAAAGAATAAATTTTATTTGGAAGGTTCAAAGTTGATGGAAATACTACCAATGGCATTGCTTTATGGAAAGATATTTTCGAGATGGCAGAAAAAAAGAAAGGCCTCTGTTATGGCTTGGGCCCGATTCAGAGGACAGAACAAGAGATAGTGCGGGCCTCTGTAACTATTCATTGGATTGCAGAGATGTTTTGCTATCAGTATTATGCTATTTGTTAACTAACTGCTCGGTGTTAATGACAATTTTTTGTGGGATAACTCACTTCTGTACATTGAAAATACCATTTTGGGCATAGATTTTGGGGAGTGATATTCCAGTTATGGACTGGTTAGCACATTCTTACGATTTCAATATCATATGAAATATGTGGAGAATCATTCTATGTGAAGTTTGCAGAAATTGGGCGCACTTTGAACCACACAAAAGACCAGAAAAATGGGAGGATACCTTCAAAGAGGAATGTTTAAACTGGCAAAACCCGTACTAACATATGTATTTAAGGTTGTCTATATACACAACCTAATACACTGAGTAGGGAAGCGTTATTCCTGGTTGCCTAGCGGATAAGGCACCTACAATTAGGATTTCGGAGAGACCCTGGTACCTCTGTAGTCCACGGCGATGTCTCTTTTTCTCCTAATCATTGAACACTCTAGTTTGAGCTCAACCCTGAGTGTCAGAAAATTACTTGCTACGTTAAATTCATATGGGTAGAGTAAGTAAAACTGTTTATTTGTTAAGTAAATGTTATTTGTCAACGTTTTCATTTTAAATACTATTATTTTGAAGCAATTGACTACCGCCGAAACCTATGTAGATAGCAGGTTTCTTCTACAGGTGCGTCGTTCATTAAATGAATCAAAGAACGATTTTGCTCACCTGTTATAGATGAATAGACTAGTTCAGTGAGTCGGTCATTGAACGAGTTGGCACTCAGCTAGGATCTTCCCTGCGAGTGATTAATGATTTCTTTTTCTCCTTTGTCTCAGTATATTTTTTCTTATAGTGACTATGTTTGAAATTTCATTTTTTCTATGGCTTATTGCGGCGCTATCATTTCGAGAATTTTTGTGAATGATTGCAAATCCTACCTGCACTTTTACCTATCTGCGTCAAATCATACAACAACAAATTTTTAAATGCGCTTTTCTCGAAACTGGACTTTTGCAGATTTATGGTTTGGCTGGGTGCCGACGACATGTATTTTTTGTAGATTTATACGTGACAGGAGATAAGAAATCCGCAACAATTTTTAGGACGTTCGTGAATTCTACAAACTTTAGTTTAATATAAAAAATATCTCGTGTCCTAAGTTTTGTAAAAGTGCATTATTTAAAATAGCAAATACGTGAAAAACAGGGTTCTTACTAAACGCATATTATTTTAAGAGGTTCGCTGAACAAAATTATATAAAAAAATATTGAAGTTCTGTTATAATATAGTATTAGTATGTATAATAGTGCACAATTAATGTGTATAATAACACGGTATTAGTATATAATAATGTAGCATTGGTGCTTATAGTAGTGCATCATTAGTTCATATTATGAGATAAAACATTACTGTGTATGATAACGTAATATTAGTGTATATAATTGTTATTAAAAAATATAATAGCATATTGTAAGTTTGAACAATAACTCAGTATTAATATACGTAAGGATGCGCTGTTAGTGCGTGTTTCAATTTAGTATTAGTGTATATAGCGGTATAATATTATAACGCATGATAGTATATTTTTAATGTATATAGTACTATTATACTAGCGCACAGAATTAAATTATAATAATGGTGTGAGTATTACTGTGTAGAATTATGCTAGTATAAATCTGTAGTTGCAATGTGCAGTATATTGAGTTTAATATTAATGTTTAGCATTAGTATGTAATGCTTATAGTATTAGCGTGCGTAGTACTGGTAGTATTAGTGTGCGTAGTACTGGTAGTATTAGTGTGCGAAGTACTGGTAGTATTAGTGTGCGTAGTTACTCGTAGTATTAGTGTGACTAGTTGTTCGTAGTATTAGTGTGCGTAGTTATTCGTAGTATTAGTGTGCGTAGTTATTCGTAGTATTAGTGTGCGTAGTTATTCGTAGTATTAGTGTGCGTAGTTACTCGTAGTATTAGTGTGCGTAGTTACTCGTAGTATTAGTGTGCGTAGTTACTCGTAGTATTAGTGTGCGTAGTTACTCGTAGTAATAGTGTGCGTAGTTACTCGTAGTAATAGTGTGCGTAGTTACTCGTAGTATTAGGGTGCGTAGTATTACAACTAATGTGTATGGTACTAGAATTATTGTGCAGTATATTTGTGGTAACACTAGTATAGACATTTTACTTTAATACTTTTTACTCTTTATTTTTGGTTAAGAATTGTTCAATTTGCTAGGAATTCGCCCAGAGGACGAGAAATAAAAGAACGAAAATAATTAACCCTTCTAAGTAATAACTGTCTCAGGATATATTTATTTTCTCAGTCTTTTGATATTTTTTTTAAATATAAAAATATAAAATTTAAATTTATAATTATTAATTATTTTTTTTTAAATATAAAAATATAAAAATGATATATTTTTTTAAATATGTGCCGAAAATCTACAAGATGGTGGAAAAATTGAAATCGAAATGACGAAACTAAATTCTTTTGCCATTTATATTTAAAATTTCCGTTTGTTGCAACATTCGAAGAACAGCACGGACTGAATTTTGAAAACAAAAAATACGCAAAGTCGTTTAAAAACGATTTCTTTTTAAAATACATTTTGCCCCGAAGTCTCTCGTGAAATTAAACGTTAAACCTATTCCAAACAATTTAAAAAAGGAAAAAGTATTTCGTTTTACATATATAATTTGTATATATATATATATAAACTACGCATCCGAATTTATTTGGCTCTCCGTTTTCCCTATGCTTTTGCTAATGATTAATGAAATTTCTGTTAAGGGCAGACGATTTTTGATTCAAATTTGCTGCTTCTCTGCTATTCTGCGAGTGCAACAGATGCTTAAGGAAAAATGATTGATTGAGACCAAAAAACAAAACTAAGAAAAAGAGCCAAAAAGCTAAATAGAAGCTTTTATTTGCTTTTCATTTCTGATTTTCATTTTGATCGATAATGTAACTTAGAAAGGATACTATATATGGAGGAAAGTTACAATAAACTGTCGCAGCTATTTCAGCTATTTGAAAATCTTTGCCATAGATTTGCCATAGCAAGAGACGTTGTCGTAACACACAGATTTTTTCAATGTCCCAACAAACGGATTTGTGATTGGCCACATGGCAACGTTGGCTAGCAACCCATGATAAGAGTCAGTTCCGTTCTGAAGAAGCTAGCACGTGGCTGTCGATTATTTTGATTGTCCACCTTCATATCTCTTCGCCTTTTCATGAGCTGTTTCGTCTTCTCAGATAATTTGCTATTGTGCTTTTTACAGGTTACACCACCAATTTCCCCAGCAGTTTCAACTATTGTCTTAACAATGTTTTCATTTGCTTCTGAGATATCACTTTCATCAATAAGTCCTTCCAGTGCAGAAAAGCGATTTTTTAATTCCAACTTGAATGCCTCGGTATTTTCTTTTAATTTCTTTAAATCCACCCTCTTACTTACTTGTTTCCTAATGAGCTTCTGTCGTTCTAATTTAGTATTTAAGTGCACTTTACATCTCACCATTCGATGATCACTTCCAGTATTAAATCTGTTCAGTACGCTGCAATCTTCAATAATTGATTTCTTGTTTGCCAGGATATAGTCAATTTCACTAGTTCCCCCATTTGGGTGTTTCCATGTCCATTTTCTTTGCGGTTTCTTCTTAAAAAATGAATTCATGATGCTAAGATTTTCAGCTTCTGCAAATTCGATGAGTTGATCGCCACGTTCATTCCTTTCCCCATATCCGTATTTACCAACCGATGTCTCTCCTTGTTCCTGTTGTCCAATTCTTGCATTGAAATCCCCCATGATGAGCTTGATATGTTGTTTCCCTTTGGTGTGTAACTCTTTGATTTCTTCATAAAATTCTTCAACCTCTTCGTCGGTATGGCTTGATGTTGGTGCATATACCTGTACTATTTGAAGTTGGTATCGCTGGGTTAGTTGAACAACGAGCCTCGCTGCTCGATCTGATGTACTTTCAACTTCCAGAAGACAGTCTTTAATTCTTTTGTTGATTAAGAAGCCAACACCACTTGTTCTTCCAGTTTCCGTTCCTCTATAATAAAACAAATGTCCACTTTTAAGTTCCACCAATTCTTCACCTTTTCAAGATCCTCTTCCAATTCCTGAAGTTTTGCTTCAGAAGCAGGGGATCGTCCATTATACATTGTCAAGGTCAATAACAAACGGTAGCCTGTGCCATTCCAGTGATTTTTAGCATCCCCTGCTTTCATGCCACGCTGACCGTTGCCTTGATCAGGAGCACTCCAGCACCTGGAGACTAGGGGCCATGGTTTCTGGTGTGTCAACATAATGGAGGAATTAGCCATAATTTCACCACGCTGGCTAGACGGGTTGGTGAATTAGCCCTCCCCTTCCGCCTTTCTATCCGTGTAGCAAATATTAATTTGCCACATAAATAGAAAGCTCAGCCTGCACCACTTGAAGGCGGGGTAGGACACTAGGTTACTGGCCTGGCCGGTTCCACACATCGTCACATACGTTCAGCGTGTGGGTCTCCTTCCAGTTAGATACCAGCAACCCTTTTGCAGGCCATATATATATATATACACACATACACATTTTTTTTCATACATTCCATTTATTCATACTTTATGAATGCATATAATATATATATACAGTAAAACCTCCAAATAACGGTCACCTGTGGGATGCTGGAAAGGTTAGTCCTTCGGAGGTGGCTGTTATTTAGAGACTGAAATAAATGAAATTAACAATAAAAAAAATTAGTTATTTCAAATACATTAATCGTCTATTTTAATTTGTGTTAAAAAAAAAAACTCAGCGATTTGTAATCTTTTTTTTATAGCAGATTTTCTGTTCTAAGAAAATAATATTCATTGTCCTTTTGTATAACTCGTCATTTTTGAGTGAAGTTTTGGATCTCCTGAAAATTTACCAAAACATCAAAATATGTTTTGATGTTAGAATTTTGTGGCAGTTCCACTCTTTCTCTCTTCCGCTTCCAATTCCTCGTCACTTTTTTTTCCCTTCATCATATTTTCTAACAATTCCTGAATAGTATTAAATTCAGCAGAAACTTCTAAATCTCCCTCTACATCAACAGACTCGCTGGTTTTCATATTCCTCATTTTTGCTAAGCTGAGAATGCCATACAACCTTTCTCCATCATCTCTGTCTGCATTTTCAGGTTCATCAGATTAGGAAAAATTCTGCAATTAAAAATATTTTAATTTCAGGATTTTTGATTTGAAAGTTTTTTGATGGACGGTTGAAAAACC
Source organism: Dysdera silvatica (assembly GCA_006491805.2). Lineage (NCBI taxonomy): Eukaryota > Metazoa > Arthropoda > Arachnida > Araneae > Dysderidae > Dysdera > Dysdera silvatica. The sequence goes on along the minus strand of QLNU02015359.1, from coordinate 45,993,517 downwards.
ACTCCAACAGCGCTTTGCCAAGTTCATTTCCAGTCTTCCAACCTTTTGTTCTGCTATCTAAGTTCACACCTTGAAAAGACTGTTCCACATAATCTTCATTATTTTTTAAAATCTCGTTTATCTATGATTTCCCACAACTGTAAAGCATTGTTAATTGTTCTGCACTCACACTGTTTTTATTGTCCCAGATAACTTGGATTTTCTCCTTTAGACTTCAGGATTTTCGTGAACTCATCGTGATTACAAACTGTGGCATTTATATGACAAAGGTTGATACAACACTATTCAATGGTAGCATTGTATAAAGAATAGGAACTGTCAGAAACCAATTCATAGTGGATAGTGGTTATTTGCACAGACAAAGTATTGGGATAATCGGTCATAAATAGTGACATTGTATTCACTGAAGTGGGAGGGGTGTACGTATAAAGCTACAAAATGAACATGCGTTTCAATGGCATACCTCGAAAGTACTGTCAAGCAGATTTTACTTTACATTGTTGACAATTTGGGTTGCAGACATATTTGAATAAAAAACAAATTTTGTGATACCTGTCAGGTGACCTTTGTTCTGAATTTGTTGTTTAGAGGTTATTACTTACGTTAATCCAGTTGAACACGTTCAGTTCCATTAATGTGGCAGTCTTCGGAGGGGACCGTTAAAGGAGGTTTTACTGTATATATATATATTTACGTTCATACATTTCATTTATTCATACTCATGTATGCATGCTTATATATAGTCATGTGTTTCTTTTCCTTATGAGATATTTTGAAGGAAAAACGTGTAAGATAGACTTGACATGGGCTACAATAATGGATTAACTACTTCAAACCAATCTGGCGAACTGTTCTAAATTGTAGCCAAATTCGCTAAATATCCACAATAAAAATTTATTTTTCATTATCACTTTTGGTGTGTTTTGAATTAGCAACACATGATTTGTTTAATACATTAAATGCGATAATCATTCGTAATCTTACTGACTTCAAAAGTGTTTTTGCTCACATACAGCGTGATTAGTACAAAACCTTGATATAAAAAATGTTTATGGGCTTTGAATATTTACAAAAAAAATTGCCACGTAAAATAGAAAAAGGATTCTGTATTCTTGATAAGGGAGTCTGATATTATCCATTCCCATACGTGTCATCTCAAAGTGCAGTATTTCTGGGTGCTGAATGCCTACAGTCCAAGCCAAGGAGAGATTATTCCGAGGAGTGAATGGCACTGGGGTTATAGTGTGCTGAATGGCCACCTTGGGGGGTCCAGGCGAAACCCTGTTGTAACGAGCCTTCCGGTTGCGATGGAGGTAACACAGCCAGTGGCTGTGTATTTCCCTCCAGTTATTACAAGGAAACTAAAAAAAGAAAAAAAGATGAATGACCGACTAGCTTTAAAAACATCAAGAAGTGAGAACGAAACCGAACAGTCAAATGAAATCCTCCCGACATTCCTCATAGTTACATCAGACAAGCCAGAATTTAAAAAGCAATCACCTTTTGCCATTGAAAAAGCCATAAAGGGAATCTGTGGAATAGTCAAAAATATAAAATGACTGAGATCGGGTGACTTTAGAAATCAATAACCTCCAACAATCTGCTTCTTTGCTGAAATGCAAAAAAAATGCTTAATATTGACATCAAAGTATCAGCACACGACACACTAAATAGTTCAAGCGGGATCATATCAGAAATAGATTTGATTGAAGTTGAAGACG
>QLNU02015359.1:45959352-45975736 GCA_006491805.2 Dysdera silvatica | reverse complement strand
TATGTAGTAATTGCGTAATTTTCACTTATGTAGTAATTACATAATTTTCACTTATGTAGTAATTATGTGATTTATACTTACGTAGTAATTATGTAATATTCATTTATTTAGTAGTTACGTAGTAATTATGTAATATTCATTTATTTAGTAGTTACGTAATTTTCACTTATTTAGTAATTACGTAATTTTCACTTCATTATGTAGTAATTATGTTATTTTCACTTCAGAAAAAATGTATAAGAAAGCCAACCAAGTTATAAAATTACACAATTTACGTTTATTTATATTCAAGAATTATTGAAAATTATTATTTAATTTTACTTGTGCGTAATAATTAGTCAGATGTGATTATTACCTTTAGCAGGGGCAGCATAATTGCCGAATGATTGGAATATGATGGTAGTGTTTTTTTTATTTTTGAAAAATAGATAACTGAATTTCCGTATTTATATTTCATCGCCAATAAATCGTAAATTTTTATGAACATGAAGTTAGTCAGATCTATACCATGGATGACGGAGTATAAACACTTTAGTTTTTTACCTCCTTATGATTAACAACTGTTGTGTCAGTTTGAAATATAATTTATAAGTATGGATTGGAAGATAAGAGGGTAAAAAACTTAATTGATTTTTGGAATGGGCCTTTTTAAGTAAGTAAAAAAAAAAAAGAGATAAGAAGGGACTAAACCGGGGCATGGACCCAGATAGGGGTTGTATGATTAATAGGAATTTAAAATACATATTTATGAAGTTACTGCAGGAGACCTATGGAAATTAAGGAGTTTTTTTTGTAAAGGAGACAATTAGAAATAAGTAGATACCGTGCCCATGGTCAAGAGAGAATGAACAGGTGTTTTTAAATTAACCAATCAGGATGAGTTTAAAGTGCAAAATATTCTATGTGAAGCAGGAGTTAAACACCAAATGGAATGAGGATGTTCAGTTTAAAAGTCTACGTGGATTCAAAAGTTTTGCAAAAGAATTTAAAAGAAAAAAATATAATTAAATACAAGTTAAAAACTAAAAGAGTTAAGAGAAGAGGGGGTGGAGAATGGAAGAGGCATGAAATGGACCAAAGTATTTATTTGAAGGGAAGAGAAGTTTCAATGGATTCCAAAATAAGGGGAGTTAAATAATGTGATTCAAAATAAAATAGTGTGATTCAAAATTGATAAAATAATTTTTTAGAAAGATCAATAACAACACTAGAGAGATTGCATTTAGATTTGGATCAAGAAAAATTTGTGAATTTGCAGATATTACTAATATCTACTTTATTTACCACATAGTCAAATTCGTACAATACTTGCAATACATACATGCATAATCAAATATATACTCATTATAGGATATTGTTATACAATATAGTGCAATACACTTCAATACATCATTCTTCCATAACCAGTGCCATTTTTTGTGTATTTTTTCCCAACAATATATTTAGTTTCCCGATTTATATTAAAAATTTTTACTTTTCATGCTTCATGTTTTTCTGTTATATTATTATTAATGTAATTTTTGTTTGCCTAAATTTTCATGTAATTGGATAAGCAAGGGAATTCTGAGAGTTGTTATAATCATTACATTTTTTAAACTTGAATTTTTCAGGAGGTAGTTTTACAATTATCATAGCCCAAACATGAAGAAAAATTTAGTTGAAAATCTAGGAATCGGAAACTAAGAAAGCGGCCAGTAATATTTCTTTAAAACTTACACTTTGAAAAAACAAGTTTGAATTTGAGGTTTCTTTCAAGTCTTTGATTGATTGATTCCGATAACGTAAAAGTTAGTTTAGAATCTGAAAGAAGTCTGGTTTCAGTTTGCTTTAAATGCAGATGGTTACTAAATTTAGAAGGTGAGGTTTCTCCTGCTAGAGTATGAAGTTTCTTATGACACATATCACATGGCTTCTCAAGACATGATATATAGTTTCTCAAGTCAGCCTGTAAGAGTTTTGTTGGTTGGGGTATAAAGTTTCTTAAATTGAAGTACCAAGATTTGTGTTGGAGCCTAAAATTTCTCATTTGTGGGTAAAAGTACTCGCATTAAAGTGCACTTTATTACAATGAAGTGCTGAAAATTCTATAAATAAGTACAATGTGATAATATTAAGATGTTATATTCTCACGCTGAAGTTTAGACGTAGAATAAATTTTAAGTATTCAGAATGTTTGGTTTAAAGGTATATCAATTACAAGTTATTTTCGAAAGGAAATATATTTTAGCTTGTATATATATGGGCTATTTAATTAACCTATCTTAAGATCACTAATTATTTTAAATGAATGAAGGTGGAATGAACGAATGCATGTAGGATATATATGGGTAAAAATGTTACTTAATTAAATGGATATATACAGTAGAACCTCCATATAACGAAATGGATGGTTCCGTGAAAATATTCATTTATATAGAAAATTCGCTATGTGGAAACAATGTATTCATATACCAGAGAAAGACAATATAACACCAAACTTAAAATCCCGTTTTTAGTTAGCAACCATTTCTCATAAATAATATTTAACAATTTAAAAATAGCTGTTTTAAGTGTGAAATATATATATGCGTATAAAAAATGAGTTGAAAAATTCTTACCTTAAAATGAAAACGTATTTAATGCTTCTTTCATACACATTCATGCTTTTGTAGAAAAATTTCTAACATCCTGCTGCACAACAAATGGCGGTGTTGATTCATCATACAAGTGTTAGCACCCCTGTGGGAAATTTGCAAGGTCTGGATTTCTGGTAATGAAACGAGCAAAAAAGCGCGACAAGTACTACTATTCAAATAATACAGTGTATTCAAGGACAATTGGGGCCTGTTTCTAGCCTAGCAGCTTCCCACTGTATGGTGCAACCAGACACAGGTGTGCGTGTGTTTAGGAAAAATCCTTTTTATTGAGTTTACAGTCCTTTAGACGTTGCCTCATTCTGTTTGTTTGCTACTTACCTTAAAATTGTATTGTTTGTTTGTTTGGATGTTTTATGGCGCAAGAGCATCTGGGCTATACTACGCCTAAAATCGTATTGTATTCCCACGGTGTTAGGGAACCCGATGTCACTGACGTGACCACTCGATTTTCTGTTTTAGTCGTTAAAAAATTCGTTATATGAAAACACTTTCGTGTATAATGACCATGGGGATTTACCAAAACTTCGCTATATAGAAAATTTCGTTATATGGAGGTTCTACTGTATTTACACATCTTGAATGTATTTAATCTGCACCTATTTCAGCTCCAGTCCAGATGAAGTTAATAATAATGTATTGATAAATTAAATTTAATTAAATTAAACGATAATTAAAGTTAAATCGAAAGTACAATGTGTATAATTATCACTTGAATGTGACGTGTAATGTTAAATAAGTTATTAAGCTAAAGGTAATTAAGTTCATCTTGTTTAATGTATATTTATTTCAACGTACATAGCGCGGCATATGTGTTTTTAATAAAATTATGATTCTATTATGAATAGATATAAATATGTAATGTCTAATTTTCATATTTTGTATTTTCCAAAATTTATTTTTTTACTTTCTCAAATGAGGACAAACAAAAATCCTAAATAACATGAATACTTTTTATTCATTTACTCGTAAAAAACGACGTTCAGTCTGCTTTTAAAGTATCACAAAGTCTTGAAGCCCCTATTCCAAAGACATACAGCGATACAACTCTTTAAAACAAGGATAATTCAGAACCATAAAAAATCTACCTTTTATCTTGCCAGCATTACCACATATTGGAAGAAAATTTCGTAACAAGCTTCGGCTTTATATTCTCTTCCATTTCTAACCTCGAAACTTAAAATAATTTAATATAGATCTTCTCTTACCTTGCTATAATTTTTATACTGCTCAAGCTATGTATCATGAAATATTGTATATCGGGTTGAATAAATTATTTATACGTAACGTGTGGTCAGAAATAATTATAATAATTTAATTGTACATTTTTTCGAGATCGCATTTTGAACAAATTGTCTTCAAATATAATTATATGCTACAAATGATATTAAAAAGCAGTAGCAACCTTAAACAAAACATAATTTAATAATCAAACAGAATGGCAAAAAAATGGGACAAGGTTTAGTATTTTTTAGTATTTGTTTGAACTCTAACTTCAACGTTTATTTGTCGTTCTATTCCTAGCCAGCTTTTCAATTGTCCTCCCACGTAAATCTATTTGTAGAATAATAACTGAAAATTCCGCTACTGCCGTTTGCGCTACTGCTACGAATCTTAACCAGAAAACAACAAAAGCGGTTTCGGCACTTCTCGTTTCACCGATGCGCGTTTCGCGTCAGCGCCTGCGTGGGTCTCTCCCGAAAATTGGGTTTGCAGCCAAACTGGAGCAGCACCTCACCTTCGCATACAGAGTCACTTCCAACAGCTTTGACAACAACGCAGCCTACCATCGATCTTAGTGAAGTACATAGGCACCACAAAATGCCACATTTGGATACTCCTCTTGGGTAAGTTCTGCTTGGAATATTTTTTTCTTCTACAACCTTAACTTACGGGACGGATAAGGGATTATTTACTCTTTCAGACTTTATATTTTTCCGTTCTGCGAAGATATCGGTCAAGTGTGGTCACTCGGTCGGTAGTCATGCCGGGATATCCACGGGAGTTTTACCGCTGTTGCTTCGGTGTTTATTATTCCCCCACTTTTTTGTTCAGGACGGGGATTTTTTTTATTCAAAGTCATCGGTAGGTGCGGCAGCAATTTTCTCTCTCATTATTATAGTTTCATGTGTAATTATGGAGTATACATATAATATATTTAGAAAATAGTCTAAAAATAATATAGTTTATTCGCTGTATTTTTTATGTTAATGTTAACGCACATAAAAAATAATAAATTTTATATATTTGAATTTATTTTTCTTTATAGTGCATAGAGTTGTAGAAACTGTGAAGCTTGTTTTAAAAACCAAATATAAAAAATATATTTTAATACAAACTAAATATTAAATTAATCGATTAGAATTAATATTCAGAAAAAGATCAGAGTACTAAATAAAAAATTCTAATTAAAATACATATATAAAAACACGCACTCTTTATTTCGATAAACTGGGACGGGCATTAAAGCCAAAATAGTGTTTTATAAAAATACTTTTTATATAGTATGTTTTAAAGCAATACATTTATCATATTTTAAAAAATACATTTTCATAAAAATATGCTTTAAAGTAATTCGTTTGTGTTAATATTCATTCTTTTACGTTAAGAACAGTTCGAGCAACACACCAGTTTAACAAATGGAAGTGGAACAGAAGCAAAAACAGTTTATTTGGAAGTTGTATATTCGAATAGTAATAAGAAGGGCAATTTATGTATTTATAAATACAAATCACTACACCATAAAATATAAATCAGATTTAGAACAACGTTGAAGTGATAAGAAATTTTAATACATAAATTTGCTTTTAAAGTGATAGTTATCATCAGATATTACAAAATCTGAAATTTTTTAGATTTTGTAACATCCGATGACTATCACTTTGAATGGTTGAAAGCATGTTTATGTCTTAATAAAATTTCTGATCACTTTAACGTTGTCTCAAATCTGATGTATGTGTTTATAATTATTTTCAACATAAAATACTACATACTAGAATGCCGTCATTTGAGTGGTTTTGTCCAAATCACAGTTTATAAATAAGCAATGCGATGCATCAAGTAAATAAAATTCATGATATACTAAGGGAGATGGTAAGAGACAATAATTAAATATGAGTTCTCTTATATCTTTTACATTAAAAATAAAATTATATTGAAGTTTAATGAATGTTGGATAATGTAGTATAGGTTTCGTTTGCATAGTTTTCTAAATTTTATTGTATAATTTTTTAGCGATTTATTTACCGCCAACACTAGAATCCAATCAATTTTACTTTGATCAGTCAGCATCATGAAGTGATCTTTAATTTTATTGGATACTATATTTTGTACTATGTTTATTGGTCAATACGATTGTGGGAAAAAAAAAATTGGGAAGCAAGCACACGTTACATTATATATAAATATACAACAGTGGTTATTTATGCCTAAAGTTTGTTTTACGAGAACAATATGTACAATTTTTTGCATACATTTATTTTATATATATATATATATATATAAATATATGCATACACTTCGTATATTTTTTCCAATAATTCTTTTGAGTAAACAAGAAGAAATCTCTGTGTTTTACATAATGAAAGTGACTAGATCAAAATACGTCCCGATGCGGTTCTCATAAATATTTGAATTTTGTGATGCGCAATTTTTAAAAATGTTCAAGAACAAAATTGAAGTCCCTTTTTTACATTACAAGAGCTAGTATATAAATATTCGCATAAAATTGGAATATTTATAATACAGTCAACTTGCGGTCATCCGTGGGAATGTGTATCAAAACGATCTCCAGTAATCGAATTCCCGAATACTCCGAAAATTAATTAATTAAAACTAATTAATTTCCGAAAATAATAGAAAAATATTAAGCAAACATAATAATTTTGAAAAATAATGCCTTGTTGTTAGAAATAGGTATAGTAGAAAGCAAAATTCGAAGCTGAGTAGAATTTAAAAAAAATGCATTTTTATTATAAAAGATGTTTCTTTATAATTTTGGGCTTCATAATTCTTTCGAAAGCGAATGAATGAACTATAATTTGAACTGGTGTCAAAAAGGCTTCAAATAGGTTTGATTTTTTTATTTAGAATATTTCTAATTCTTCAGCAATAGCTTTAGGACTAATCGGTGACCTCCCGTGGCATGCAATTATGTCAGTTTCAACAAGCAATCATGATCATATTTTTAAATTTTTGCTTGTTTTTGAGCGTGAATAATTGGAAGTCCATTGTACATGTATAAAAAAATTCATTCGTATTAAAATTATAAGGATCGCTAAATACTTTATGTACATATATGACATTTAAAGCAGGCATTCTAAAGTAAACTCATTACAAGTAAAAAATACAATTTAGTTTTAAAAGTGCGATAATTTGATTAAAAATTATGGCTTATATTATTTTTCATATATAATAATATAAAGATTTCGGAAACGTCAACTTATTAGTCAAAGAAAAACCTTAAATTTTGTACTTACATTACGGTGAATATATTATAGTGAATATATTACAGTGAAATCTGCATATAAAAATACCACTTACAATCATATTTTCGTCCGATCTCGACAGGTACAGAGTATATCATCATCAACTTTGTCTATGTATAATTGCTTGGTCCCTCGAGTGTCTTTATGGGCAAATTTTATGTATAATTAGTTTAAAATGATAAAAAAATAGGAAAAATTAGGAAAACTTCAGAAAAGGTAATAAAATTATAAAAAACAATTGAACCTCCACTTAATGAAATCTTAAGATCCCTCCAAAGGCTTCAATAAATGGAAAATATATTAAATTACTGCGTTTCAATGAATTTCTATAAATGATTTTTTCAATGAATTTTAAACCTTTGTATAATATTATATAGTTATAAATACAGTAATCTCGTAACAAACAGTTATTTCGACACTGTCGTAAGGTTTAAAAACACGACGTTTCGGGCAACTGCTCCTTTGTTAAGTGAAGGCAGAATTCTGCCTTCACTTGACAAAGGGAGCAGTTGGCTCCCGAAACGTCGTGTTTTTAAACCTTACGCCAGTGTCGAAATAACTGTTTGTTATGGAATCTCCTGGTGAAACTCTGCATCGTTACAGTAATCTCACTACACAACGCCCATCTAATTAGCGAATCTTTATTTCACGGCCGCATTTTGAGATTTCAGCAACTGTTTCATAGCGGTGATGTATTTCCGATCGACGATCTCGTAATTTTACCGACAATTGGTCTTGTTTTCCCTTTCTCCAAGATGTTTTAGTAAAAAACTAAGAAGTTTGAAGAAAATTTTATGTTTGACTAAGATACATTGGGTCATGAAACAGAAAACTAATTAACCTCTTCCCTACCAAGTTTTTAAGAAGCCAGTGTTCACTAAATGTATTTCACAGGTATATTATCTCATCTGACATAGAAAATAATTTGTTTAAACTTCTTGAAAAAATAGTAGAAAATATTCAATAAAATCGACCCTGAATTAAGGCAATCTTCCACCCTTTTGGATTTTTTTTCGAGGTATAAAAAAATGTAAGTCATCGCATACTGTACTATTACTGCATTGTAAGGTGTAATTCAAATAATAATAATAAAAATGTTTTCTATACATGCGAGTGCATTTGTAAAATGGATTGATATTCTTAAACCTGCGGTGTGAAAGGGAATCAAACCTAACATCGTTTAGCCATTATTTAATACCTCATTCCGATTAAGAAACCTTCTAACGATCTCTCTTCTTTGTCCCTTGAAATGTATTAATGGGGAAAGGTTATTGCATATCCATTACATATGTAAATAAAATTTTAGTGTACGAATTGTACAGCGGTACGAATATGCATCTATTCCATTACAAGAGTAACCAAAGTTATGTGGAAAAAATTATGTTAATTCATCTGGATTATTAGTCAGATTCTTTGTCGTAATATATTTTTGTAAGACGCGAAACGTAGACTATGGGAATAAAGTTATGAATAAGTTAGGGAAGAGACAAAAAATGATGAGGAAATTCGTCAATAGTTCACCATCTTAGCAAGAAACTCACTAAATGGGGAAATTTGAAAAATGGACGTTTGCTAACCAGACGGCTGAGCGTATATCTTAATCATACCTACGTAATCTAAATTTTTCTTGATCGAAAAGTTGAAACGAAATAAGGTAAAGGAATTTTTAGAATAAGATGGATATTGCATAAATTATCTATTAAAGATTAAATATCAGACCGGGTATCTCTAATTTATTTGTATTAATGCATTTATTTTAACTAGTGCTATTAAATTTTCATTGAACAAATTATTTTATGCTAAAAAAACAGTCTTCATTTTTCCAATTCCAAGAGATTTAGCCGTATTTATGAATTTATTTTTGTTTCTGCTTTGTGTTTTATATTCCAAGCCCAAATCTTCATCTTTTTGTGTAAAAACCTTGATTCTGAAAAATAAACTAATAATTTAAAATAATTTTTTGGGGGTGTGTCTCGGATCTCACGAGCCTATATAATTATACGTCTATGCGTATTAATACTACTAAGAATACTAGACACTAAACGATACTAGGATATCATGTTATTGAACATGAAGTATCGATATTTGCAGTATTTGTGAATATCGATTGATGATTCATCATTTAGAATTTGTGCATCTGTGTCATACATGAAATAACGAATGCAATTATATAAAAAAACATTTAAGTAATTTCTGTCCATGTGTATTTTTATTTTCAATTTTACAATCCAAAAATCTCAAAGTCTCAGTCAAACTATCTTTTATCAGACACACTGCCCACAAAAATTATTTCTCCAGTAATTTTGGTGAATAGGATTTCTATTTTTAAGTAAAAGTTTCTTCAGCGGCTTTGAGAAAATACGTTTGCATAGTACTAATGTTGTCATATTAGGAAATTAAAATCGGGCTCTTTATACGAACTCAGGAAATTGTTTTCAACTCTTTTCAGTCATTGTTCTCGAGGATTCGATGTAAAAGTTCTAATGGGATTTTCCAAATATACTGAGAGTTTTGAAGAATATTTTTTATATATCTTCGCTCTTTTTCTCTTTCTTTTTCTTCCATAAGTAGGGGAATGTAGGGGAAAGTGGACATAGAGGGCAAAGCGGATCAACTTAATATTTAATAATCTGAACATAGGAGGTGACAGTGGTTGGTGAAAAAGTGTTGAAGGTGTACGTAGGAATAAATCGCACTTACTTCAGCACCAATGAAATACATGCGTAGCGAATAAAATAAGAAATTTATTTTTGGATTGTTCTCTAAAATTTTTGTAAGTTAGTTTAGATTCAATATAATAAAAACTATTTCGCACTAAATTTTGTGAACTATATGCCTGAAACATATGCCTAATATATCCAGTCTGTCAGTTTTGATGATGTTTTTGTATCATTACTGTTAACAACTCAGCAAAGGCAGTGATTTGTTTGTCAAAATGGCATTTAGGGTAAAGTGGATAGTTAATCCTACGGGGCCTTGGCCCCGGATCACACAAGTTAGGAAACTCAAAAATTGCTTCATCGGTGATAAAATCATGCAATTTGCTTTTAAATATCTTTTATTGATTTTATTTTGTAATATTTCAGCGCAATTTTGAACATAATTTAAATTCACTCTGATTTGATTTTGACAAACTGGCATTAAAATTGATGACAAGCACATCTAGCCACATGGGCTACACAGTTTTCACTAGAGAACGGTTTTCGTTTACAGTTGATCTGGCGACCCTGATTGTAAAGTACTTCACTCAATTGAGGGAGTAAGTTTAATTACATGTGTTTGTTGTGCTGGTTGGTTACAGTCAAAACGTGCAGAAATTTTAACGAACAGCCCTGTTAGGAACATTGCTCGAGCACAACGCGAAAAGAAAACCCGGTGTGCACAAAGTACAGGCAAGCCTAAGAATACCATTAATCATCTCTGCACAGGGACAAAATCGACTCAGCCGTCTTAATTTTCTTAATATGTGACGAGCCATATGCTGATCTACCAACAGAGGAATGCACAAAATGTTCCTTTTCTAAAGGATGGCACACGAGAACTGTATCCTACATGAAGGCATAGGAAATTTTTACGTGTCTTAAATGCACTATGTGAAAACGTTTCTGGTAATTTTTTTTTCTGCCGAATGCATTTTATGTGCACGTTACAATTTTTTTACGACAGAGTTTTCTATTTCAAAAACAACCCATCCGCTTTAACTCAGGGTTAGAGCAAAGTGGAAAATTTGACCTTTCTCCTTCAAACATTTTTGTTTTAAATTCAGTAATAAATAATGTCGTTAATGATTCATAATATGCTTCTTTGGTGTAAGTAACAGTAAAGTTTCAGCGTTCATATATTTATCACACCTTATTAAGATGAAATTAAGTGATCCGCTTTGCACTACTTTCCCGTACGTCCACAACATTTTCTGTATTTACCAATGTTCACATAAAACGTTGGTACATATAGACAATATCTGTATTGAATACCGATATTTCTACCTTTGTTTCGATAATACTATATTGCTGATACCGATACGTACTCATATGGGTAAGTAACATCCCTAGGCGGAAAGCTTGCCATGAGTTGTTGCTTACTCGCCTGAAACTGACAGTATTCCAGGCTAATGGAAATTGGCATGCAGAAGGAGAGGGGACCAAACAATTCACCAATTTGTGTAGTTAATGTGGTGAGCTTATAGTCAATTCTTTCGAGTCGTAACAAAATAATACGAAGTTTCATCAGGAGATTCCATAACAACAGTTATTTCAACACTGGCGTAAGGTTTAAAACACGACGTTTCGGGAGCCAACTGCTCCCTTTGTCAAGTGAAGGCAGAATGAAGAGTTCGTGAAAGTCCTAAGCTTATATACCCGCATGTTGGGAATCCCCATCTGAAGTCATCTGGTGCGGAGCAGTTCCAGCTGGGGAAACTCTCACACAAGACGACGTCAGATGGTTACCTCCAACTCGAGGTTTGACAAAAATTTTGTAAGGTTCTGGTAGAGGTTTTGTGATGTTAATTGCACGACTCCTCAAGCTACAAGACTCCTATGATTCCAGAAAGAGTCTTCAGGGCAGACCACCAACGAGACCGGTATTCAATGAAAGTATTACATCAGAATGTGACAATTTGGGTAATAGACACTTTCTGGAATTATAGAGACTTACAGCTAGAGTCATGCTAATAGCATGATGCTATTAACATCTCAAAACCTCTACCAGGACCTTGCAGGATTTTTATGAAATCTCAAGTTGGGGGCAGCCATCTAATGTCGTAGGGGGCGAGGGTTTCCCCAGCCGGGACTGGCCAGCGCCAAATGACGTCTGATGGCTATTTTCAACATGTGGGTTTATAAACAGAATTTTCGCTTATTCCTCATTCTGTTTTCACTTGAGAAAGGGTGTAGTTGGCTTTTGAAACAGTGTTTTAAGCCTTACGCTAATGTTGAAATACCTGTTATTCTCAAAGTTGCTTTCACACACGAACTATGGCTTCTGATTTCAGGATGTAGGATTATCCTTGGTCAAGGATGTGGCTAGCTCAGCATGGAAGTAAGGGTGTTAAGAATCATCGGAATGGCCTAAGAAATCGTTTGTTATTGACCTTGGTGACGCATAATGACTACTATACTAATAAACTTTTAGGAATTGGAAGAATTATGGAAGATCAAGTGTAATATTTCTGACATGAATGCGATGAACTGAACAAAATAGGATGAAATGGTGAAGAGTCGATAGAGCTTAAAAGTAGACATTTGTTTTATTATAGAAAAACGGAAACAAATGGTGTTAGCTTTTAATCAACAGAAGAATTAAAAATCATATTACTTTTGAAGTTGAAAGCTCATCAGAGATAGAGCAGTGAGTCTTGTTATTCAACTAACCTAACGACATTAATGCAAATAGTAAAAGCGTATACACTGTGATGTCATCCCGACGAAGAGGTTGAAGAATTTTATGTAGAAACCAAACAACCATCCACGGAAGAAAAGGACGGGGGATTTTAATGTCGGAATAGGATGACGGAAAATGCGGGAATGAAGAAAGGAGTGACTGTAGCGATCAAATATCGAATCTGCAGAAGCAGAAAGTCTTATCATCAAAAATTTATTTAAGGAGAAATCATGAAGAAAATGGACATGGAAATCGAAATGGACCAGCAAAATCGATTACATCTTGGTAAACAAGAAATTGGATATTGAAGATTGTATTAAATTCAAAAGAAAAAAGATTATAAATCACATACACACGTAAGAAGGTGCATATGAAGAAATTAAAAAAAAAATCGTGATGCGTTCAAATTGGAATTAAAAGAATCGCATTTCTGCTGTGGAAGTCCCATTGAAGAAAGTAAAAATTTAAAAGCAAATAAAAACATAATTATGGTAATTATCAAAACTGTTAGAAAAATTTGATGGTAAGAAAATAAAAGTGCAATAGTAAATTATCCTAGGACAAATATCAGTCCATAAAAAGATGCATGAAAACGAACAAAAAATTTTACTCCCAGGATTGAATATATAGAACTTTGTAAAACTTATGCAAAAACCTTATGAAAGTTAAATGAAAACTTAACTTTCAATTGATGTGGAAAACCATTGAAAACAACAAAGACATCAAGAACTTTAACCTCCCGAGGGCTCAATTATTTTTTATCAAAGTCGCTTCAAAAATTGCATATATTTTTATTACATATTTCAAATGTACATGCATTTGAGAGTTAAAATATGTAGCACATTTTTGTAAACAAGATTTTTTTAATATAAATTTCGTGCATAAGAACAGGCTTTCATAAAAATCAATTTTAAGAGTAATCGTTTAAATTCAAAAATTCTGAAAATAAATCTTGATTAAATTACGGTTTACTTTATAGAATACAAATATAAAGCATGTATACTAATAAAAATCACTCGCTGAACGTTTCCTACAAGCCATATTCTGGATATAAAAAACGATAATAGCGAGAGCGCTCACAAAATCAGTTAGTAAACTCTATGCGAATACGAAAATTTAGGCGACAATAACGCCATTTGTTGACCAAAACACAACTCAGTCAAAATATTGTCGAAAATGCATTATCGGTAGTTGAAAGGGGGGAAAAGCGTGATGCGCTTTTAAATAGAAAAATTGCATACCCGCGAAAATCGCGGGATGAAAAATTTTGTTACTTTCATGTTGCCCGTGGAAATCGCGGGATAAGCAGTCAGAGGGTTAAAGGATGCTTGTCTGTTGGGGAAAAAGACGAAAACTGTGTCATAGGGAGAGGATACACACGTCTCTACAACGTGTTGGAACTTCGTAGCAAATGTCTGAAGTCCAGGTGGTTTATAAGAGTTTAATGTAAATAATTGTAAATTAATATTAATTATTTACAATTTGTAACGCATATTAAAAATAGTTTTCTTAATAATGGAAAGACTTTGTGGACACCTTGTATTTTAAGAGTAGGCCAGATGTTCATTTCCTCTGCTGTTACGTTTTAGAATATGGGTAAGAGCGGTCGACTATATTATAAACCTTCTATTGCAAATTTGAATGTAATTGTTTTAATGATAAATATTTTAATGGCTAACCATTGATCTTTGCAAAGAATAAAGAATTTTCTTTGTTCAAGTGTACTAGATATCACAGCATTTTTTCTTGCAAATTTAAGATTCGTTATATTAAATAAGTCAACTTGAATACTCTGCTACTCAGTTCACCATTACAGCTCCTATTTTTAAGCTCTCTGCAAAGAATTATACAAATATTATATTCTTGATAGGCAAAAGTCAGTGTTGTGGGAGCAGTAAAATTGTGATACTGGTGTATTCGACGGATTCGGTCGTCTTTCGTCATATTTGATGAAAAATGATCAAGTTTGTCAGAAATGCACGTCGAATAAACCAGTATTTAAATTATATTAGTCTTATAATGTTGAATTTTGTCAATAAATTTTTAATTTATTTAGTGCTACGCATGGGCTCCCATATAAGTGGGCAGGGGGTCTCGAGCCCCCCTAGTCGTTCAAAACTTTGATTTGCCCGGTTCTGCTATGCATTTACTTTAAAAATCTGTACAGTCACATTTTAAAATAAGGTACCTTTGAGTTTATTATTAATTGTCAACCAGTATTTGCTTTTGCAGCATTTTAGCATCTTGTACAATCACCAAAGCGTTTTAGCATCTTGTACAATCACCAAAGCATTTTAGCATCTTGTACAATCACCAAAGCATTTTAGAATCTTGCACAATCACCAAAGCATTTTAGCATCTTGTTCAATCACCAAAGCATTTTAGCATCTCGTTCAATCACCAAAGCATTTTAGCATCTTGTTCAATCACCAAAACGTTTGATAGCTTTGAAGGAGGTAATCATTTTTCTCAGTCCCCTCGTAGAAGTACTCATAGGGGTACCCATGGTGCCACGGCCGATTATTTTACATATTATACTCTGGTTCGAAAGTCAACCGATATACCTGCAATAATGTACTAATGTGTGTTGCTTGTTTACAGCAGAGCACCATTTGAAACAAAATACATTCGTACCGATGTAAATGAATGAATGACGCACTATTCAACGATATATTTATATCGAAATTCATACAAGTGCATTTTTTTTTGGTGCCGTTATATCAGTTTACAGTTGTTTCGAGAGAGAGACGTCCAGTCTCCTGAAGAATGTAGAACGCATATCTGTCATAAGAAATCGTAAAACGAAGCACCAACTCATGAAAACTGCGTTTTTGTGAATTTCGCTTTAAACATTGATAATGTATGATAGTTAGCATAATGCTTATCTAGGCCCTGCGGTGGTGCAGTGGTAATTCCTTCACCTCGCTTGCGTTTTTTGTAGGTTCGACCCCTAACCGTGCCAAAAAATAGAACGCTTACCAATTGATTGCTCATTGTAGTCCGGGGATTAGTTCCCTAGTCTTTGAGAGGTTCGGATTCCTCGGAAAACTGTAGGTTCTGGCGCAGTACGACCCTTGCTGCACTTGAACCATAAATTTCAAATAGTGCTTATGTATTTAGGAAGTATTTTTGGCATATGTTATACAATATAAATTACATTTTTTTGATTTATAAAAACATTTTTTATAAGTTGGAGCTTATTTAATTTTGCTCGTAGTATGTGAAGAGTTCAAAAATAGTTACTTTTTAGTTAGGGTATTTCATAATTTGTACTACATAACGTTCCTTAAATGCACTATGTATAATACTCTATATTTAGAGGCGGATTTAAGATTTTGCCGTTTCTGTAAGTTCTGACATGTGTCGACGTCTAATCATGACGACGGTAACTAATGGTATAACAGCAGGGCCGCCGACAGGGGGAGGGCAGCAGGGACTACAGCCCGGGGCCCGAGTTTGCAAGGACCTATGCTATGGGGGGGCCCTGCCCCTAAAGTGTTTTTGATACATTCTTGCTATTTTATTTAGAAACGGAAAAAATAATAACGTGACCCCTAAAAATTTTCGTGGTTACAGTTTTAACGTGTCGGTGCACATATGCAGTGATCTTGTAAAATAATTAAGTAATAAGTAAGTACAAAAATCTGCGTTTTATTTCATAATTTTTGTTTTCGTTTGGGGGTTCAATCCACCCTTCCCAAAAAGAAAAAAAATACCTATTCCACTGCCCAGGAAAGGGATGATGGGGCCCTATCGAAATGAGTCTGGGAGCCCGCATTGGCTCTCGACGCCCCTGCATAGCAGGCATTTCATCGCTTTTATCAAATTCTTAATTTGACAAAAGCGGCAAAGTATCTGTGGTTATTTCAATTCGTCTATTTG
>QLNU02015359.1:45942450-45959252 GCA_006491805.2 Dysdera silvatica | reverse complement strand
TATGTAATCATTTCAATGTTAACATATTATGTAATCATATCAGTGTTAACATATTATGTAATCATATCAATGTTAACATGTAATCATATCAATGGCGTAGTGTACAGATGATGAAATAAATACGTATGATACGTGATGATACGAAAAGTATTGTAGTGCATAAGTCGTGTAATTTTTAGTCCCATTACATTTAAAAATTTACTGCAAAATTTCTGATTTTTTTGCTCTAAAATTGTACGCATCAAAACTATGTTTTACCAAAATCACAATTTTTGTACTTACATTTGTGAGTGATACCACTGATGTAATTATTAAACTTACTTCGAGTATAATTTCCATGATTTTACATTTTATTCGCATCATATATATTGGTGATATGAAGCCACGTGGGGTCGCAAAGAAATGATGTTTGAACAACTATTCAAAAATGAGTAATACACTCCTTACTTTGGGGCCCAACGAAGTCTCTATTCCAACCCTGACATGATTACAACGGAAAAAACACCCCGAGTTAAAAAGTAATGACCACGCTACTAAAACGTGAATTAAATTAAGTTCATCGTAACAATTATAGTTTAAAATTTCAGTCCTTTTTATATAAAAATATGACATTTAAAATATTTTTTCTTCATGTTATGAAGTTGTCAGTCAGTTTCAGAGTAATTTTATTTCTGGAGTCCCAAAGTTTCTTTATTGGTTTATAATGAATGGCCTATAATTATATGCGGAACATAATACTTAGTTACTCATTTGTACATGCATATTAATGTTGAAGTACAGGTGCGATGTTGAAATAAAATCGCTCGCTTAAAAAAGTAAGATTCAAAGGCGTCCGTGGTACTTCTAGTATGTTGTTAAACAGCAGGGGCGGATACATACTTTTAAAAAAGGGGTCCAATTTCTCTTCCTTCGTAGCATCAGCATAATAGTATCTAAATATGTATGTATATATATAGTATTGTATTAATTACTTTAGTTACATTAGCTATGTAATATAGATCCCCCGCTAACGGCGCCCATGGTCATATTGTTTATTAGTGATATATAATATAAATATTAATTTAATATTATATAGGTTAATATTAATTTATAAACTCCCTTATTATGTGAGAGTTACTTGATTTTACAAAAAATTCTATTTTCGAAAAAACATTGTAACTTTTTTTTTTTTTTTTTGTTTGATACCCACCAAAATTTAAATGATTAAATAGAAAATTAAACCAAAAAATTACATTTCTGTTTTGAGAGTAACATGTTTCCAAATTATAAAGCATGATGTTAACCATACAACGCTTCTCAAAAAATTTAGCTACATAATTTTCATTTCATCGCAATTTTTAATTAATTAAAAGCTGTTATTGAGAAAACACAAACATTTTCAATCTTTTCAGAATGAAAATATTTACAGATTAATCATGATAACAGTTTACTGAAAATTTTGATTTTTTGACATTTGACAATTTAAAAATTGTCGTTCATGACTAATTTTTAAAAATTAAAAAAAAATCACATTTATATAAAAATTAAATTACAAAAATGATGGTACGTATTAGGGTGCTCAATGCAATTTTTAAACTGCTTAAAAATATTTGTAAAAATACATACAGTCAAACCAGGTAAAAATACAGTCGAACTAGGGGCGGACTCGGTCGTATCAAAGGGCGCATACAATGGATGTTTGGAGGGCCCGAGTCTTATGGCCCACGAGGACGCATCGGCCCGAGGGCCGTTCGCCCGTGTATACATATAGTCTATTTCTGTAATAAACACAAAATTGAAAGAACATACCTCAGCTAGTGAGCTATTTGCTGGTAAAGCATTCAATTTCTTGCGGTTTTCCTGTGGCAATTCCTTGTTTGAATCTTCAGTTGAAAGATCATTAGAATCTATTTGATCACTCGATTTAACTCTTCTACTCTGAAGAAACGCTTGCAATGAAGTTTGCCTTTTCATTTTTAAGGCATCTATTTTATATCTGTTTAGTTTAATTATATCTGTTTAGTTTAATTTAAAAAAAGTCTAAGAAAATATTTGATACAGGGTAATGAGAACTAACAAAAAAACTTAGAAAAACATAATGAAAGAATGAGTGATTCATAATTAGTTGTGTATCATCTTTGGAATGAGATTGTAACCTTAAGGTCCCAGGTATGTTAGATCTTTGCTGATATTTTCTTGAGATCTTTCATTGTAGAGTCTAATATGATGTACTTTTAGTATATATTGTCGGTATTATCGCTGTAGTTAAACAGTATATTGCTATTATGATTTTACAAATGAAGAATAAATAAAGCAGGGATTTGAAATAATATTTATATGCATCACTTGTTGTCTGTAATAAATTCACATTACGGTGAAAAATTTTGTATATACATAAATATATTTTTTTCATCATAAGTACAGAGCGCACAAAATAGGTACCTACTACTTACAAATGCAAGGGTCTACTATACGTATAGAATTGAGTGACTTTATTGACATTGTTCAGTCAGGAACTGGTTTTATTGTTATGACCTATAAGTTTGATCAGATTTTTCTCTCAGACGATGTGGTGTCGATTTCAAAATTTGTTTATTGCCTTGGGAAACGACTATTATGTTGTAATCCCGGAATAGCGTTAACAAGTGCGTGTTACAGTGGCAAAATATCTCCCCTCATTAGCGGCTTCTTAGTGAAAAGGTTTCTTTTGGAGATGTTCCCCACCCGTGGGACGAACATCGCCAAAAGGAACGTTTCCACGAACTGGGGGTCACCCCTCCAATTCCCATAAGGTGGCCTCGTTGCTATGTTGAACACTGTATAGCTTAGGAAATAAATCTCTTTGTGTTTTCCTATCCTCTCAAAATCTACCCGCCCCCTGAAAACTGAATTTTTTTGAAAGGATTGAAATCATCCATTTTCTAATAATCGCTCAAATTTACTTGGCAAAAACTTTTTGTTTTCGAATAGGCAAATATTTTTATTTATTTACATTATTATTATTCTTTTGAAAATTCAATTGATAAATGGCAAAAGAGAGGATAATGATATAAAATTACAATTGACCAGAGAAAGGTGGGGCCCGGACCTCTCCCCTAAATCCGCCTATGTTAAACAGCTGTGGCAAAAGCGAGGATACAGTGCCAAATTTATGCACATCCTGACTTCGGTATCTAATACTGGCGAAATTGTGTGGCAGCTGATATCAGTCGCTTGCTTGCTTTAAGCGATCGACTCAACTAAGCTTTAAGCTTGTCACGGATGCCATGAGGTCCGATGGAACTTGATGGAGATTGCTCAGTCACTGTCCACTCCTTTATGCCTCGTACATCATTCTGTTTCCCTTCTTTATGACGGATAATGTAAAATGATAGTCGTGTTGAGGAGATGGCCACTCATGCTGCTTAAAGAAAGATATCATGCGAGAACAAAGTTGACAAAAGATCGTGAGAACTCGATTTTCTAAGACACAGTCAAGTGATCGTTGGAGGATTCAAACTGAAGAATTCTAGTTTCAAATTGAAATTTGTGCATATTTGTTTAATAGGACTGAAAAGTCATTCATTTCTGTTAAACCCCATCCCCATTATTTGCTATAGTAATGTATACTTTATTGAGGTAAATAATAATAAATATACAATTAGTTCATGATATTATGCTTGTGAACTAACTTCAGTAGTTAATTTTTCTATTACCTCAATTTTTCTTTCATTAGGGCATTTTTTCTTCAACATAACGTATGTGTGTGTACATATATATATAGAGAGAGTGAGTGAGTATGATTATAAGCATAAGCAGGGTTCCTTGACTAGGGGAACCCTCATTTACATGTTATAAGTTGGGTTTCCGTACTAAATCCGTTTTCGAATTATAAGAAATATCAAAATTAGCTCAAATAGTGAAAAATATATAAATAGCTAGAGATTGCGAAGCCAAGTCCTTGATATTCTATAATTGCATGAGTTTGGAAGATTTTTACATTTTATTTTAAAGAAGAGAAAGAAAATTACAAAATTGATATTTTTGTTCCATTGTGGACTCCCACAATAGAAACACCATGTTCACTTCGCAGGCTTTCTTAACTGTTGCCACTTAGAAACGCAAGGAAAGGAAACTTAAGTTTAATTCCTAAAATTGGCAAAATGCCAAATGGTTTCTTTTTACATTATGTTTTCTATATATACATAATTTCGACTTCCGTATCTGGCAACATATATTGTATAATTAAAATTTCACTTTCTATATTTGGCGACAATATGTGTAGTTTTCTTTATTCTAAAATCAAATCAGTCTTCCGTTTACCATCAAATTGTGCACAGGTTTCATTGAAGACCCCGCTAAAAAGGCGTACAAAATTTCTTTAACTAAACTCATGTTTGTAAAAATTGCAACACCATGAAGGACTCGTCCGAATTGAATGAAATTTAATGTACAAACGACCTGTGTTGATACAAATAAACGATTAAAATTACAAAGCAAAAAAATAATACATGTCGAAAATCAGTATTTGGTGAAGCCACCACGCGCTGCAATAAGTGATGCTATACGACGTGGCATGGAATCAAACAGATGTTGAATGTGTGCCTGAGGAAGAGCATTCCAGATTGCTTGTATGCGACCCCAAAGTTCATCTGTAGTAGCTATGGGACGAGGATCACGAGCGAGACGCCGACCAACGAAATCCCACACATGTTCAATCGGCGACATATCCGGCGAATAGGCAGGCCAAGGAAGAAGCTGTATCTGTTGTGATGAAAAGAAGTCTTGAACATTCCTGGCAATATGTGGGCGGGCGTTGTCTTGTTGAAATACAGCTCCGGGAATGCCTTGAAGGAAGGGAACAACTTCGGGCTCCAGAACTTCATTGATGTACCGGTTGCTGTTAAGATTACCCACAATTCGTAGCAGCTGAGATCGTCCATGATACGCAATCGCACCCCAGACCATAACGCTGGGGGTTCGTCCACTATGACGTTGGATAATGCACTCCGGAAGGTGGCGTTCACCGGTATAGCGTCTAACACGGATGCGGCCATCACTGTACCCCAAATTAAAGCGGGATTCATCAGAAAACACCACTTGTTGCCAATCAGCACGCCAGTCTCTATGTCCATGAGCCCATTGTAGCCGCAGGCGCCGATGGTTTTGCGTCAGGAGGATCCTGTATAAAGTAACTCTTGCACGCAATCCACGGTGCAGTAAACGCCAACTAATTGATGAAGCACACAATGATACACCTGTAGCAGTGCACCAACGTTCTGCCAACTGTCCAGATGAAGCAAAACGGTCCGTCACCGCCATGCGGACCAGGTGTCTATCATCCCGTGCTGACGTCACCTTTCGGCGTCCACTCCCGGATTTCCGAGTTGTCTGGTTCTCTTGAACCCACTGCTTCCACACTCGCATCACTGTGCTGCTGTTACGCCCCATACGAGCTGCTATTGCACGATAAGAAAACCCTCCTTCACGAAGGCCGATCATTCGTCCCCGTTCAAACTCCGTAACTTGCTGAAATGTCGCCCTCTTTCGTCGTAGAGGCATAGTGACGTCTCATGTAACGTTTACCACTAGCAGATAACCATACACGCCCCGCTACAGCCCTCTATTTATACGGATCCATCAGCAGTTCAGAGGGCGCTGCTCAGCCCACGCATGCGTGATGACTCTGAAATTCTAATCATTTGAATAGCATACCCTAATTTGCATTTCCTGAAAGTTTCAGCTCAATCACATGATTCCTTCATGGTGTTGCAATTTTTACAAACGGGAGTTTTGAATTAATTTACCTATCGGCGAGTTATTGAATTAATTCAAATATTTAAAGGATTAATACAACATTATTTCAATTCGATGGAACTACTACCTGTCTTTAAAACTATATTTCTCCACCATTACTTCTAAATTACTTTATTTGAGAAATATGTACGAGATATATAAATAAGCAACTTCACTATAAGCACAAAGTAAACACATTTAAAACAAATTATACTTTATTGAGCTATACATGCTGCAATAGAAATGCCAGCACTTAAAACATTAAGATCCAAATGAAATTCACAAATAATTAATTTTGATCGATAGAGCTCATGGACTTTAAGATGTATTTTATAAAAGACTTACTTAATTGGGTTCAAATGTAACTTGTAAGGTATTATTACCCTCCGCAGGGATAACACAATTGCCAAATATGGTCAACACAAGAAAGCCTCCGGGGCGAGATTTTTGTGAGTTTTCGTGGGGGAATTTATTATACTATAATTTTTGCCACCCACGTATTAATTAGCTCAAACTAGAGCTTTAAAGGCGCCGTCCTCATCCAGGGTTCGAACCACGGTCCCCACGTTGAGCCCGCAGTGTCTTGACCTACTAGACGAATGAGGACAAGAACAAACGCATTTTTCTCCGTATATGAGGATGTAAGATATTATTACCCTTCACAGGGATAACACAATTGCCAAATAATGGTCAACACAGAAAAGCCTCCGGGGCGAGATTTTTGTGAGTTTTTCGTGGGGGAATTTATTATACAATAATTTTTGCCACCCACGTATATTTAGCTCAAGCTAGAGCTTTTTATTTATAGTTGGAGAAAAAGAGGCGCCGTCCTCATCCTGGAGTCGAACCAGGGTCCCCGCGTTTATTTGGCAATTGTGTTATCCCTGTGAAGGGTAATAATATCTTACATCTTCATATACGGAGAAAAATGCGTTTGTTCTTGTTCTCATTCGTCTAGTAGGTCAAGACACCGCGTGCTCAATGCGGGGACCCTGGTTCGAGCCCA
This sequence comes from Dysdera silvatica, assembly GCA_006491805.2. Classification (NCBI taxonomy): domain Eukaryota; kingdom Metazoa; phylum Arthropoda; class Arachnida; order Araneae; family Dysderidae; genus Dysdera; species Dysdera silvatica. The sequence continues at coordinate 45,952,492 of QLNU02015359.1, read as the reverse complement.
GGATGAGGACGGCGCCTCTTTTTCTCCAAATATAAAAAAAGCTCTAGTTTGAGCTATATGAACGTGGGTGGCAAAAATTATTGTATAACGAAAATTATTGTATAAATGTGAATTTCTTTTCTTTCATTTTCTTTACATTTACTCTTTATTTTATCTTTCCTCTATCTTCCTAATTTTACTTCTCGTTTAAGTTCACATTTCAGTTAATTATTTCAATTTTAACTTCACTTTACTTTTTAGAAACGACGTTTTTTAAATTCCAACCATGAATGCATGGAAAATATGTACGACGATTGGCAGAAAGAAAAGAATTTTCGGAAATCTTCTGGGGTACGGCCCAACGTCTCTTTCATGCCAGAGAAATGCTCTAACCACCAAGCTAAAGGTGAACGGTGATCCTTCTTCCTGCGAGCGTATTTAAGTCTCGCACTGTGAACCGGTTATTCTCGGAAAATAGGTTGTGCTGTGACTGGTTTAAACATCAGCCATTGACCTCTCTTCCTCGGGAACCAGCTTTTAGAGATCATAGAAAATGATTTGCTGTATTTGAATAATATAATTATATGATTGCTGTAGTTTTTCAATAAGCCATAGTTCATAGTGAGAGGCTTAAATACGCTCGTAGAGAGAATGGCAGGTCACTTGTAGCTTTGTGGTTAGAACACTCCTGAGGCAAAGAATAGACGCGGGATCGGCCGCCATCAAGTTTTAGTAAATTTCATTCATTTTACTTGGTTTTCACAATTTTACTTTCTTTGTCTTTTGTATTTCGACTTGAATTTTGAATAGCATAATATTTCAGGTATTATAAGAGGAAGTTAATAGCTTCTCATCAGAATCATATGCAGGTACAGTTCGTTCGCCAAAAGCTAATCAATGGTATCGTTAGAATTCACGGAAGTTGACGTCATAAACGGTTTGATTCATTACAGCAGAAGGAAGGGCGTCTTTTCATAACTGTCTTTTCTCTCACTTTGTTCGGCGCAGTATGACCTTTGCTGTCCTTGCGCCATAAAGCAATCAACTGGTTTTTCGCGCAGACAAACGTGCGAAAAAAAACCAGGCGAACGAACTATAGATACACAATTTATTAATTTAAGACGTAATTAGACTTTTATTACAGCTTTGACCACAAAATTTCAGTAATTTTTTAATTTTGACAATCGCATTACGTGATGAATGAAATAATGCCCATAATTAAGACTTCTTTTCGCAGGGCTTTTGAAAAAATTCAAAGCATAAAGAGGAAAAATACGCATTTAGTGAAAGAATACTAAATACTAATACTTTCCAGTTAATTGCTAACTATTTGAAGATTGTAGTAAATCTTGTATTTATTGTTCTATTTACAACACTTCATATTTGTGGTGTGATATTATTTTAATGGATGTGCATCTCTTGCTTACAGAAAATGAAACCGATGCGAGAAAGATAAGTATGAAATCAAGGAGCAACAGACGAACAATTGCGGTTTCACTGATATCCTCATTACCATGGATCTAGTCGACAGGCATTCCTGGAACATTACTCGTTCTTGGCGACTTCATGAGTGACGTGATCCATCAGCCGAACGAAGTAGTGCATGATTTTAGAATTATCAGCAAACACGTCGTCGTCGGTCCAGGATCATCGTCGGTTGTGGGTTGTTCCATGATTTGGGTTCAGATCTCTTTCTCGTCCACGAATTCCTGACAGTGCATGTCACCAAGTTCGTCTGACCGCGCATTAGCTTTCAGTTTGGTTTAAGTTTTACCCAAAATTCTCGAGAAAATCGGCAGAAGAAGAAATTTTACCTTTTGATTTTGAGAAGGGATTTGAAACGCGCTCCTAAAGAATGAATCACCATCACAGGAGACGGGTGAGTTTTAGAACTTATCTCTTTTTTAGGTTTAAAGAAATTCCCTCTGTGCTCGTGAGCAAATAGTATTTCGCTAAGATTTGCTTCAGGGATACGCGCTTACAGGCTCTACGCAGGACACGTAGAAGCCAAGAAGGTTGTAAATGCCCTTATCTCTGCTCTTTCAGAACACGTATTTTCGATCAAAGTTAAGAAGTTAAAACTTCTAAGTTGGAAAAAGGATTTAAGAGGCTTAAACTCCAGTTTTTATCCTTTTTAATAAGGGAAAGTGAATTTTGAACAACTGTTCGAAAGTAATCTTCTTTGGCGTTTGATAACGTTATGAGATAGGCCAAAACTAATCATGATAATTGAATATATATATAAGAAGTATCGAAAATTAAATGATTAACTGATATAAAATAGAGAAATACCATCATCGATCGCGTCAAAACGACAGTAATACAAAAATTAACAATTTTTGAATATTTAAAATGTTCACGATATTCTGTTTTTAAATTTTCGTCGTTACTGCAGAACATGCTAAAAATTAAAAAAAAATATTCGACATATACTATATTATCAAAAGTAACCGGGCACTATTTTTCATTAAAAATGGGTTAATTTTCCATTTTAGGAGTTGGTAGGGAATTTTGGAAGGTTTTGGCGGAAAATCCTTCTATCCCTCCTATAAAGCAACTTCCAGAAATGCTTTTGGCAGAGGTCGTTTCAGTCCAAGTCGTGACTGTTGTTTGATTTCACCCCCATAGATATTAATTTGCGTTCAACTAAAGGTTTTAATGATGCCACTCCAACATTTAAACTTTATTTTTAATAAACCACTTCTGCACACATTGTGCTGCACGGCACGCAATCCTGTCTTGCTGAAAAGTACTTCGGTTAGTTTCATGATGCTGATACAATGTGGAAAGAGCAGGGATTGTCCTGAATATCAGTTTCGATCCAGTTACATGGATTACAAACAAAAACCAAGGGACTGAGTCTAGTATTCATGAAACAATTCCCACTTAATAACAAAATTACCTATGTAGTTGACAGTCTGAATCACACATCATTTCATAAATGTTTTTTCTATTGAACAAAAAGAAAAAATGCGGGAAGAGTGGTCGCAATAGCAAATGTGTTCCTAGAACAGGACTATATAATACAATGGGGAGGTGGCGATCTCTCCATCGCGTAGAATGACATGAAGAAAAGAAATCAAAGTGTAAAATATGTCATAACAGAAGGCACATTACAAAATAGGGCAAAAGAGTACAATCAAAAAACAGCAATTGAGACCAGAAATTGGCAGTTTCTTTCGTATGTTTTCTTCATAAATTGTTCCGCTTTTGCCTTTATATCCAAATACGTCTATTGGAGCTAAATGGTAAATAGTGTAATTTGCCATTCCAAAACACCTATGTTCAGTTATCTATAGTCTAGTAATAACGCGACCCCCCCCACAAGGTACACTAATCCAAACGTTATTTACAGCGGTGGCATTTAGCTTGTGAATATATAATCTACCATATTAACTAACCCTGTGCAATTTTCTCTACATGACTGATACAAATAGAAATGATTGATATATTTCTAACATCAGTAGTAAGATTTATCACACAGATCGATCCAGACTTTCAAGCGGTTCAAACCAGCGATCTTCTTATACGTTCAGTTATTTTTTACAATAGTGATGGTGTCACTCATCTTTCAATGATGTCACCTACAGTCAGTTTGATCAATGTCTAGTTGATTGTAATGTCCCATATTTGAACATTCTCGAATATGACATATATCACATATACTGTGAAACATTGCCAAATGACATATATATATACTATATGACACATATATTGTAAAGAATTACTAATATGACTATGAGCTACTCATATTGAAAACATGTTTTTTTTTCCACATGGAAGTTAACTCACATGCATTGTCTTGATGTAAAAATAAGTGCTACAGCTAACAAAGATACTGGCTTTATATTCTTAATGACGAAGGTCCCAGAAAAAGTTCAGGGGAATTCGCAAATTGCAATTATGCACGTTTAGTGTAGTGCCTTAAAAAACTCTTGATAATATAGCGTATGTGCAGAAATTGACGACCTTTAAATACAGGCACAATACTCGTAACTTGAAGTAATTGACATTTAATTTTATTTTTTTAATTTTACTCTTCTATTCATAAGTCATTTAAGTGTCGACAACATGTGTGTGAATGTGCAGAATGTATGTATGTGCAATGTGTGTGCATTACGTGAGTTCGTATTGAATATAATTTATAATGTGAAAAAGGAGAACGCACCCTAGAACATATACGAGTATCGTATGTGCATCATCATTGGTTGCATAAATTGTATTACAAAATATTACCTTCTAAAAAAGCTGTTTTCTCCTTCAAAGATTTTTTAAATTTTTTCCCGATTGTTTTCATATTTTTATCGTTGAATTTTGTTTCTTGAATAGCAGAGTTAAATCCAAAAAATTGATTCAACCTCGATATGACGTTAGGATCTTCCTCGACAATGCAACGGAGATGATCTTTGGCTACGGTTGACATCGGAGGTTTTTATTCACTCCTACAACTACTCCTACAATTACCTCCACTTGTACGACTATTTTTCCTACAACTCTTTTCGTAGTACAACCGTTGCGTTCTTGTAGTGAATTGTTCTGTCACACATATATAATTATCCATTTTCTGATAAGATATCCATCCGTGCTCTTAAACAGATGCGAAATTGGTTGCTTTTGGAAAAACAGCGATTTTTTACCATTAAAGAGATGGCCGAAAAATATACCGTTACCATTAAATATATTCGGTTTTCGTTTATATTTATGTATACAGCTTCCGCTGAATAATTCGTATACTCTATACATACTTTTATGGGTGCGAAATCATTAACATATTAATACATTTGCTAACATATTTACATAAACAGTAACATTTTTTTTATATTTCTTTGACTAGCTTCTTGCGGAAGTTCGTATTTTTTATCGGTGTGATTACGTAAGATATGCTCTTGTTATTTGTTTTGCATAAAATAATTGCACATAAATATACATTTAAATATGCCTAAAAAAAGACCTAAATGGCGAAGTTAAAAATAGATTATCGTTGCAAATTTTATTTTACTTCTTATAATTTTTCAAATTTTGCTGAATTTGACAAATTTTACATAAAAATATGCTGAAAAAATGTTAAAAAATGTGACCAATTTTATGGGTTCAATGTTAATGTAATAAATGTAGTTTTAATTAATATAAAAATTCAAATATGATAAAAAAAATGAGCCTAGCATGCATAATTTAGAATTTTCAGAGAAAATCCAATAACTCGTCAGCATTTTCGGCGTGGTTTGCAAAAAATGTGGCATTAAAAATAACACATTAATTTACTCTATGTGCAATTTTTTCTTATTCCCATAATATTATGAGACTTAGAAATACAGTTATATAGACAATAGACTTAGCAATGTAGACACTGATTAAAGACTTTGTAAAAGTATATTAGACAAATTTATTTTCGAGAATAATGATAAAAACGTAACGTTGATGATATAATCATGCACATAAGTGGTGTGCAATTGTCAATTGTGCATGGAATACTATAAATAAATTACAATGGAACTTCTATTATTTGAATCTGTTGAGACTAAGCAAAGCTACGTCGGAAAATCGAAATTTTCGGATAATGGAAAATGCATCGATTTAGAGGACAAGCATCAGTTATAGTGCTAATTAAAAGTATGCATTTTTGTGATACAGATACATTTAAAAGGAAAGGAATGCTGCTACTTGGAAAATAAATGTTCAATGATTTTTACTTGAAATTAATTATTTTACAAATGTTTGAAAGATTTTTTTTTTTGCTTCTCTCGTGACGGAGCTATCACTAGTGATGCTCGATTGCGAGATGTTTGAGCTGATTATCTCGATTATATGGACATTTCGAAACCTCTCGATGGTTTTATACTTGCCTTTATGGCTGGATTTCAGAAAAAGTCGCTAGATCTTACTACGTAGTCACTAACTAGATAACACTGACATATGATTGCAAGCATGCAGCATCGAATCAGCCATGTTCACGCGCATGCGTAGTGTGGTTAGGCAGTAGACTCGCATCGAACATCTCGATGTTTAAGTTCTTCGGGCGACTGGATTATTGACTCGATTGTAAATTTGAAACGATTTCGATTCTTTTGATTGTAGAAACATCTCGTAATCGCACATAATCAGCTGTCACAGAACTTCTTTAACTGCATTGGTTTTATTAAAGTAAAACAATTATCATCATGAACAATGATGTGATAATTTTTAGATGATGAATTACTCGCAAAGAAAGGAATGATTCATCGAACCCTGGGGTGGGGGGACACGAACCCACAATCTCTTGATTGTTGTCCAAGTTCTTTATTATTAATCTACAGGCGGTAGGCAGTCACGTAAAAACATTCACATAATGTATGATGCCTTTAGCTTAATGGTAGAGCACTTGACTATCAATTAAGTGTTCGTGGTTTCGTATCCCACCATTCGACTGAAAATCGCTCTTTTCTTTACGAGTAATTTAACATCTATTGTTGCCACATCATCGGCTAATATGAGAAAAAAAGGTTGATTTAATAATAAACCCAACTACTAACAGTGAGTACTAAACCCTGTTAATAAATTAATGGACTTTATAAGCATTATATATAGAACTTCATATGCATTATACATAGAACTTTATATGCGTTATATATGGAACATTATATTTATTATATATAAGGTGTGTCCCACCGAAATAAAGCCACCGTGATTATATGCCGTAACTGGACACGAAACAAACCAATAAGAACGAAACAAATATATTAAGAAAGTCTATATACAAATACATATTTGCAAGGAGTAACTCACTCCCTGCTCCATCTGGGCGGGGGGAAAAATGAATGTGTAAAAAAGAGAGCAGAAAAAGTGTCCCGCCGAAATAAAGCCACCATCCCTATTAGTGTTTTGGGTAACTCTCAATATTCGAGCTATTACAGGTAAACAGGTTTATGACGTCAGGAAGTTGTCAAATAACTTACCTGTTCTATCCCAGTCGAATGTTGACTTCAGAAGGTTGTATTTTCTATTTCTCCTGCAGTATTGCAATGGGAAAACGAACCCAGCTATCAGAGTTCGAGAAAGGCCAGCTAACAGCTTTTAAGGAACAAGGTACAATACACATAGGTACAATACACAAGGTACAATACACATAGACAAATATCTAAGCAAATCAAACGATCTAAAACCGTAATAGACAATTTTGTGAATCAGGGCAATGCTTACAGGTATCAAAAAAGGAGGTGTACAGGCAGAAAAATGACTTCCAGGCAGGAAAGAGATATTGTGCATCGTCTTTCACAAGGTGGTATTTCCCTCAGACAATTGGCCAAAGAGGATAACATCCCTGTGACAAAATCAACCCTGTCACGGATTGTAAAATATACAAAAAACTTCCAATATAAAAAAAGGAAACAGCAGCCCATGTTGAAAGCTATCCACAAGCAAAGGATAGTAGATTGGGCCAAATATCATCAAACCTGGAAAGACCAGTGGCATCGTGTTATATTCTCAGATGAGAAAAAAATTAATTTGTATGGCCCAGACGGCCTTGCACTCTGTTGGCGTGACATGAGGAAAGAAGAGGAAATCTTCTCCAAAAGATAATAAGGTGGAGGCTCATTAATGGTGTGGGGAGGCTTCGGCTATGGTGGTAAACTTAACCTGGCTTTCCCCTTAGGCCGCATAAAGGCTACCGATTACCAAGAAATGCTAGAAATCCAGTTACTGCCATTTGCAGAGAGAATTGGTGGCCCAAGTTGGATTTTCCAGCAGGACAACGCCCCCATTCACGTTGCAAAACCCTCTTGTGAATGTTTTTTGCATAATGGGGTGCATGTCATGGAGTGGCCTGCCCTTTCCCTTGATCTTATTTCCCAAGAAAATGTGTGGGGGTAACCTCAGTAGGGCTGTATATGCCAATGGCAGACAGTTTCAGTCTGTGGCAGAATTGAAGGCTGCCATCATTGAAGTCTGGGATAATATTGATGCCACTGTCCTCCAGGGATTGGTAAATGGTATGCCACATCGTGTTTTCCAAGTCATATATAATCATGGCGGATATATTGGCTATTAACAGTAGTGGCTTTATTTCGGCGGGACACTTTTTCCCCTCTTTTTTTTACACGTTCATTTTTTTTCCTGCCCAGGTGGGGCAGGGAGTGAGTTACTCCTTGTAAATATGTATTTGTATATAGACTTTCTTAATATATTTGCTGCGTTCTTATTGGTTTGTTTCGTTGCCAGTCATGGCACACAATCACGGTGGCTTTATTTCGGTGGGACACACTTTGTATATACTATACTTGTGAACACAAGGGAATAATATGTACGTAAATGCTTCTAAATCATTGATCTATGGCAATGTAATCATTAAAATACGCTATGAACGTTTCATGTTCGTTTATCTATCCTCAGAGTGTAGTTTTTTAAAGATGCATGTAAAGAAGACGCATTTTATGTTCATTACTGAAACATAAAACACTGTTTTATTTCAGGGAAAATTAATAGGAACGTATGTAATAATAGCTTACATCAGAGGTCAGGGCGAAGTTGTTTCTGTTGTTATCCGGATAACAGGAAAATGGTAGGAAGTCGCTGTAGACGGAAGTTAAGGAAACTGCTAGTGTAGGCAGGTTCCGGGGAAGTCATTTCCGGGGTAGGACGTTTGTGTCATTTTCTGATTCACTATCTCTGATTACTGATGAAGCAATCTTTAAGGAAACTGCTGTTGGTATTATATGCTGAATCATTCCTAAGGACTTAAGATATAAGAATCTTCTGGTGATCCACTTATTCTGCAAGAGTGATTTAGATATTTTTCAAGTGATTTATTTATTTTTCCAGAGTGATTTAGTTATGATTCAAGTTATTTAGGGAATTTACTCTTAGTGATTCTTCATGATGCTTAGTGTTTTTTTAAGTGATTTTCTAGTAATTTTGCTTTAGAGATATAAAGGTTTTTTGTATTTAAAATGAATTTGTTCAGCAGTGATCTACGTTTTTGGATAACATGTATGATCGAGTCTTTAGAGTTGAAATGGAAAGTGATTATACTTTGAGCTGGGCTTACACCAGCGGCCTTATAGTTTTGATACGGTGACCACTAAATCACCAACATCAAACAAGCATAATCTTATCCTTGTAGTTCCGTCCTTCGTTGCTAGAGGAAGCGTGGATTTTCTCCATTGTGGGATTTTCAATTGGATGTGCTTATTTTGACGCATAAATGCTTTTACTATATTCAACCTTTTTAATATTATGGCGTTAGATTAGATTAGGATAAGAAGATGGTTATGTCATAAAGGACAAATTATCGCACTGTACTTGTAAATACACTCCTAAAAATAAATAAAAAGGCCAACAGATTTAGAAAAGAACAACCAAACGGTTAACTGAAATCTGAAGACAAAAGAACTAAAATCGCAAAGTATCAAAGCTTGGAATTAAGGAAGGAGGTGCAATCGAGGCGTGTTCTACCATTTCAAAGTTTATGGTGTTCACATAGACGTTAGAAACATAGTTTGTGACTAACCTGACAGCATTTTTCTAGACATGGACTTTTTTTACTAATGTAAGATCATTTTCTTTCGTCTTATTAACTATTGGGCATATATTTTTTTATGCTTTTTAAGATTTTATTATTCTATTATGCTTGCTGAAAATGTCGATAACGACGAGATATATTATAAATACACTTGAGTAAAAAGTAAATTCATTGAGCAAAATATGGCATTACCCTTATTTCCGCCAATTCCGTTCTTTTAGAAGAAAAATTTCCTTGATTAAATTTATAATATTAATTAAATATAATAAATTGATAATGAAATATATTAGCTATGAATTAAAATTGACTATTATTATTATATATATATTATAATATTATATTAATATATATATATATTATAATATTATATATATATATATATATATTATAATATTATATTAATATATATATATATATTATAATATTATATTAATATATATATATATATATATTATATTAGTATATATATTATATTATTATATATATATATATATATATATATATATATATATATATATATATATATATATATATATATATATATATATATGGTTATATATATATATA
>QLNU02015359.1:45870690-45930149 GCA_006491805.2 Dysdera silvatica | reverse complement strand
TATGCTGACAATACGCAAGTCTTTAAATTTTTACAGAGAACTGGCCTTTACAACAGTCCTTGATTGTACCATGTTTGGCGCAGTATAGCTCAGATGCTCTTGCGCCATAAAAAAATCCGACCATCAAACATCAAAGTCATCTGAAGTTGGAAAGAACACTTCCATTTCATTAGAATTTTCATTTTTAAATTCATCACCTTTGACCTCCAGAAAACCAGCTTTTACAAAAGAACTTGAGATGCATTTACACCCGATTCTCTCCTATGCTGAAGAAGTCATATGGATTGTATGCTTTGTTTTTTGATGATCTCTTTTAGATGTCCTCATAGCGCTTTCATTCATCGGTTTTAAAATAAGTATTTCGAAAGCCTGGTTCTGTTTGCTCGCCTTCGCATGTGGCCTCAGCCCATCCATTTTCTCAAAAAATGAGTTCATTCTTCTGGCTCACTTCCAGAGCTCTCACACATTCATCTTCACAAGATTCACTCAACAAAGAAATCACCCATCTAAAAGAAATTGCCATTCATCATGGATTCAGTACTTTTGTTATCGACCACACGGTCAACAAACTCAAAAATAAATGCATCTTACAATCTTCGACGGTTTCGCAGGACTCCTCGCCTCAAAAAGAGACAGTGTACATCCCGTTTGAACCTGGGGTAGCATCCAACATCGCTTCCATCCTACGGGTTTTTAGTTTCCGGGTTCTCTTCATCCCCATCAACAAAATTGGAATTTCCTAGCTTAAAGATCCCATTCCGGATTTTAACAACTAGGGTATTTACAAGATTGATTGTCAAGACTGCGAAAAATGTTATGTGGGCCAGACACGAAAGGCACTGCGATTTAGGGTCAAGAAACACGAAAATTATGTACGAAAACAAGAAGTGCTTAAATCTTCTATCACCCAGCACTGTTGGAATCAAAACCATTGTTTCTCCTTCCAAGATGCCCGAATAATTGAATGCGCTCACTTTCCATCAGACCTTAATTCCTTTGAAGCCTTCTACATATTTCAAATCCATCACAACTGCATCCATTCACAGTCCATTCCATTCACAATCCATTTCATCACAATTCAATCCATTCACAACTGCAGCACCTGCACAATCAGTCCAATATTAAATTCTGCTGGATCCCTGCTCACATTGGTATCAAAGGGAATGAGGCTGCTGATGCAGCTACACAGGCATCGAACTCACCAATTGTTTCGAGCCAGCTTCCATTCTTTGACCTGAAACCAATTATCAAAACCTGTATGAATCAAAAGTGGCAAGAAGAATGGGATCATCAAACCAATAACAAATCGTGTAATATTAAACATACAATTGGTGACCGGCCCTCCTCATACCATAAAAATCGGAAAGAGGAGGTTCTCCTTGACAGACTTCATATTGGGCATTCCCATTTCACCCACAGACATCTGTTGGAGGGAAGACCAGCACCAATTTTTTTCCCGATGATGGTTTACTGAGGGAAACTTACGTGGGTGCTACACCAAAAGGGGGCACATGTTTGCCGTGCGTGGAGACCCGTGTCCCAGCAAAGGGGGATCTTGGTGGCTGAGGGGCGAGGTACTGTCCCCAACACGCTACTTTGGCCCCTGCTCCTGGTAAACGGGAGGTCGGCCTGTCCCCGGTATCGACCAATCAGCTGGTCGCGAGTGCTACTGGTGTTAGGAGCATTAGAGACCTCAAAATCTGTTACGTTCTTTCTTATCTTCCTTCGTTTTTTTTGTTTTTCTTCTAACACACTGTTACTGTGACATGCCTCATTTGATTTGATTTACTTTACTCTTACTTTTTTCTTTTCTATTGGTTTTCCTTTTACTGGTCCTACTACTACTCTGTCTCAGTTGAAACGTCAGTCGAATGATCCAAGATAATAGTTCCTTTTTTCTTGAGATCGATTTTGCTCCTCTGACCACTCGTACCTCACGGCTTAGGGGATAACCGAAAGGGTATAGGTCCTGGTTAGCTCTGGCATTATTGCAATGTCCCCTTGTAGGGCTCCGTGGTGGGTGGGGCCGGTGGGGCCTGAATCTTATTCTAATTCTCTATGGATAATTAAAAAAAACTTCACCGAATGTCGAACCAATGACCAAAAGAGCACGTTTTGATACACCTAGTCTGACAACCGTTTAACCATCATTCTTAATTGTTTCATCTAATGATGAACGATTCAAAAACCTGTCACCGTTCGTTATCGATAAAACCGTTAAAAGCGTTGCTGGAATGTTTAAAAATATAAAACGTTTGAAATCACGCGACCTGCTTATAGAAACGGCCACACCAAATCAATCCTCTTCTCTTCTACAATGCACAAATTTTCTTTCTATTCCGGTACAAATCAGTCCCCATAAAACTTTAAATAGCTCTCGTGGTGTAATATCAGAGACGGATTTGATTGATGTCGACGAGCAAGACTTTATGAACGAACTTGCAGACCAGGGAATCACCGCCGCAAGGCACATTACAATAAAAAAGGATGGCAATATCATCAAAACAAAACATGTAATTCTTTCTTTCAATAGACCTAAAATCACTAGCACCATCAAAGCAGGTTACCTGATCTGTAAAGTCCGTGAATACATCCCTAACCCAACTAGATGCTTTAACTGTCAAAAATTTGGCCATTCCAAGATCTCTTGCCGAGGTAAACTAACTTGTGCTAAATGTGGAACCCACGACCACGATGACAACAACTGCTCAAACACTTCTCCTAAATGCACAAATTGTAAGGGTGAGTATCCATCAAATGCAAAATCGTGTCCTAAATGGAAAGAGGAGAAACGCATTCTTGAAATTAAAGTCACTAATAATATCAGCTATACTGAAGCAAAAAATCAGTTAAACATTAACAAACCACCCAATTCCAATTTCCAAGTTCGTCTTGGATCGGTTCTTTCTGATCTTTACAACCAAAAACAGGGTGTTCCTCAGGGCAGTGTCTTGAGTGCTACACTCTTCATTCTAAGGCTCAATAACATCATCAAAAAGGTCCCACACACTGTACAAACATCACTATACGTTGACGATCTCCAAATCTCTTGTCAATCCCGTGACATGAGCAGGCTAGAAAGGCAGTTGCAAATTGCCCTCAATAACATCACTAACTGGACAAATGAAAATGGCTTTACTTTCTCAATAGAGAAGACGGTTTGTGTCCATTTTTGTCGGAGGAGAGGCTTACATCCAGAACCAGAACTCTATTTGGGAAATCATCGTATTCCAGTTGTTCAAAAGGCAAAATTTCTTGGTGTGTTATTTGACCATAAACTTACCTTCAAGCCACACATTCAGTCTCTTAAAAACAAATCCATAAAGCCCTTAATATCTTCAGAGTACTCTCCCATACATCCTGGGGAGCAGACCGTTATTCAATGCTTCGTCTGTATCGTGCTCTCATCCGCTCCAAACTGGATTATGGCTCTGTCATTGACGCCTCCGCTCGACAATCCATCTTGAAAGCTCTTGATCCTATTCACCATCAGGGTCTCAGACTGTGTACAGGTGCATTCCGTACCTCACCAGCTTTAAGGCGTATGCAGCTCTCTCTCAACTATTATACGAAACTTAAATCACTGCCCACTCACCCTCTTTGGAATGTCGTTTTCGAACCTCGTTCAGCCTTGCTTTTTAATGCTCACCTTACATGCATTCCTTCATTTGGTATTCGGATGGATAAACTAACCAGAGAATTAGGTATAGATTGTCGGAGCATTGCTCCTCCACATACTCATTTATCACCGCCATGGGTCATACCTGCCGTGGACATCCATTGCGATCTGGTTAACCACAGCAAAAGCACTACACCTAATGCTTTTTACCAGCAGTTATTCTCTGAATTTCGGGATCATTTTCAAGACTCCAATTTCATTTTTACAGATGGGTCCAAAACAGAAACAAATGTAGGTTCTGCATTTGTCATTAATAACAGTGCCATTGCAGAAAAAATCCCCCCATCATACTCCATTTTCACAGCAGAACTTTATGCCATTTCCATGGCACTTGCGTATATTTCAACTCATAGCTTAATTCCTTGTATAATTTGTACCGATTCTCAGAGCTCTTTAAGAGCCCTGGAATCTTTTAAATATTCACCTCATCCTATTTTATCCAAAATCCATTCACAACTGCAGCACCTGCACAATCATTCCAATATTAAATTCTGCTGGATCCCTGCTCACATTGGTATCAAAGGGAATGAGGCTGCTGATGCAGCTGCAAGGGCAACGAACTCACCACTTGCTTCTAGCCAACTTCTTCCTTTCTCTGACCTGAAACCAATTATCAAGACCTGTGTGAATCAAAGGTGGCAAGAAGAATGGGATCATCAAACCAATAACAAATTGCATAATATTAAACATACAATTGGTAACTGGCCCTCCTCATACCGTAAAAATCGGAAAGAGGAGGTTCTCCTTGCTAGACTTCGCATTGGGCATTCCCATCTCACCCATAGACATCTGTTGGAAGGAAAACCAGCACCAATTTGCCAAGTGTGCAATGAACCCATGAGTGTTTTACACATTTTAACTCAATGCCCCTATTATAGACTTGCCCGCACTCTTACTTTTAACTCTTCATCACTGTCTGACATTTTAAATGACCATGCTGACCATACGCACGTTTTAAAATTTTTAAAAAGTACTGGTTTTTACTACAGTCTTTGATTTTACCATGTTTGGCGCAGTATAGCCCAGATGCTCTTGCGCCATAAAAAAGCCAAACAAACAATCAATAGTCATAATCTATTAATTCAATATTCTCTATATGTTTATTTTCTTTTATTCTTTTGAACGTTATTTTTAGTATACTATAATCATATATCTTATCTATTTGTAGAATACCATATTTACTAAATAGTATAATTTGATTTAAACTTTTATTTTTCTCAATTATTTTTATAAATCTATTCTGTAGCGATTTAATTACTCTGATATTTTTCTTATTCAAATTTCCCCAAATGCTATTACAATAGGTCAAATGGCTGCATATAAATGGATAATAAACCCAGTAATATATCTCGGGGACTATTCGTGACAATTTTCTCAAAATCCCTATTCCCGAACTCACCTTTTATTTTACTCTTTCTATCTACCTATTCCAATTCAAGTCTTTTGTCAATACCACCCCCCAAAAATCAATTTCCTTAACAATTTCAGTTTCTTTCTCCTTTAAATAATTTTTTTCTGAATCTTCTATCAATTTTCTTATTTTTTGTACTAAAAATTAATATTTTTGTTTTAGATTCATTTATTTTCATTTTATTTATTTTAAACCAAAGTTTAAAAATTTTAATTACTTCATGACCAGTTCTAGTTAACTCATATTTGTCTTTACCCTGAATAAACACACTTGTGTCATCTGCATATAACGTTAAATAGCCACTGTTAGATATTTGCGTTATATCATTTATGTATAATAAAAACAGGAGGGGATCAAGAATGGATTCCTGGGGAACACCATATTTATTTTCCAGTGAAACAGATTTTATATCATTAATATGTACTATTTGCTGCCTTCTTTGAAGATAGTCTTTTAGAACATTAATTTTTACTCTCATACCATACTGTGATAATTTGTCTAATAATATATTCTTATTAATTGCGTCAAATGCCTTGCTTAAATCGAAAAAAATCCCCATACTAATAAAGCCATTTTCCAGAGATTTTTGTATTTCTGTTATTACATTTATCAAAGCAGTTTCAGTGGATCTGCCTTTCAAGAAACCGTGTTGGCTATAATCCAAAATTCTAAATCTATTTGTGACATCAATTAATCTGTTATATAATAAACACTCAAATATTTTAGAAAATACGGATAAAATTGAGATGTGTTTATAGTAGGTTTTAATATTCTTATCACCTTTTCTTTAAATCGGAACAATTTTTGTAATTTTCATTCCATCTGGTATCTTTTCCTGTTCAATAATGTCATTATAAATTATCAATAATGGTTTTAGAAAAATGTTTGCATTTTATTTGACTAGTTTTGGTTTTATTTCATCTACACCTGCTTCCTTATTTATGTTTAAAGCTTGTAAAATTTTCAATAATTCTGATTCATTTATTGCTCTGACATACATGGTCTGGTTATTTTATCTTTTTAAATAATGTCTGTAATCAAGTTCGTTAGTTTTATTTTTATTTAATTTAGTATCTATTTCAGTATCAAAAATATGCACATAATATTCGTTCAATAAATTCGCCATTTGACGATCGTGTGTTATTAGGGTACCCTCATTCATTAGTCCTTCTAAATTTTCTTTTCTTGTCTTTGATTTTCCAATTAATTTATTTAATATTTTCTATTTATTCTTAGCATCTATATCCCTAAAACAGTTTTTGTAGTATTCTTGTTTCCTTGTTAGTATTAACTTATTTATTTTGTTTCTCATTTCTCTATATTTACTCAAATAAACAAGTTTCTTCGTTCTAATAAATCTGGAGTATAATCTGTTTCTTTTTATTTCGTTTAACAATTTTTTAAGTCCAACCCTTCTTGTAACAGTTTTCTTTAATCTCTATCCATGGAAATGTTTCATTTGTTATTTTTTGTATCGATGTTACAAAAATGTAACATTTATTTTTATCATTACTAAATTCTTCTCCCCAATCAATTAATTTTAATTTATTTTTAAATTTACTCATGTTTCTTGTATAATAATTTCTTACTCTTAACTTTTTTCTTACTTCCTTTCTCTCTTCCCTCTCAAAGTCAACTATTATCATTTTGTGATCACTTAATCGATAGTCATTAACTTCAACAACCACCTCATTAGTATTTGTGCAGCACAAGTCGATTAAATTTGAAGATTGTGATTTGTGATGTAATACGAGTGTTTTCTGTTACTAAATTTTTCAAACCCATTTATTTGATGTTATTTATTAATAGATTACTATTACTAGTCTCTTTTTCTATGTTAATATTGAAATCGCCAATTATAAATATTTTTTAATAGTACTTTCTTCTAGAGAATTATTTAGCCAATTTAATAGTTCCATTAAAGTCTCTTTCTGTTGTCTATATACTAAAACTTTGCTATTTCATTTTGTTTTTTATTCCTATTATTTCGTAGTTATCACTCATATTGATTACTTCTTCCCATAGCAAATAGCCCTCCATTATATGCCGAATATAAACTGATACATCACCTCCTCTTTTGTTATTCCTGAACCTATGGTAACCATAGGATCTCTCAAAATGTTTCAAGGCATGTTCTTTTTCATCCAAGTTTCCGCGACCATCAGAAAATCCATCTGCAATTCGTCGTCGTTTAATAGTATTTCTATTTCTTCTATTTTATTATTTATACTCCTTGCATTTAAATATATTATTCCATCTGTAGTAATATTTTTCTTTGTCCAACTATTATTTTAACAAGTATATATAATCTACTTCGTCATTATGGACATTTCCTCATTATTGCTTACACCTATTACCTCACATAAATCCATATTCGAATTATTACTTATCATACTCATTTTCCAGTATTTCGTTATTATCTAAACATCATCTAAATATTTCAATGCAATATGTTTATTAGCTGTCTTATTGCTTTTTACTTTTTAAAATATGTCAACATCAATACTTTCTAAATTAGTACCATTTTTTACATGTAAAATATCATTCATTATGAAAAATGGTAATATTGAAATAAACTCCATATGTTCCTTAACTGTACAATTATTTTCATAACGATTATATCATTATT
The DNA here is from genome assembly GCA_006491805.2 of Dysdera silvatica. Classification (NCBI taxonomy): domain Eukaryota; kingdom Metazoa; phylum Arthropoda; class Arachnida; order Araneae; family Dysderidae; genus Dysdera; species Dysdera silvatica. The sequence continues at coordinate 45,922,430 of QLNU02015359.1, read as the reverse complement.
TACACTTTTACTATTTTTTTTCCTTGTTGATTATTTACATACTTACACTCAGCACTAGCATTATCTGTGTTCTCGTTTCTCCCAGTTCCAAGTCATTGAATCTCTTGTAAGTCGTTTTAATTATTAATTACAATCACTTCACTTCTCTCCTCTTTTCACATCTTAATTCTTGCATTTACGGTCCACAGAAATCGCCGTCCATTTTCTCTTTTCACTCTTAATAATTCATTAAACAATATTTTCCTAAAAGAAGATAACGTGATTTACATCAACTAACAGTTATCTCCATCTCCCTTTCCTTAATATTTTTACCCTTTTGTAATACTCCATTTTTAATTTTTACACTTTTAAACTTTACAACTATTTTACCATTTCTACCTCTTCCTTGTCCCAGTCTATGTGCAGCTTCTATGTAGTTTGTCTTTATCTTAATTAGCAATTTTTCACATATTGGTTACCATTTCCTCGCAGTTTTCACCCTTTGAAAAAGATAGTCCTGTTATTTCAATATTATTTCTCCTGTTATATTACTCTAATTCTATTACTTTATCTGTTCTTTTTTTTCCAGTTCCTCTTCGAAATATTCAATCCTATAACTTATTTCCTCGTCCTTTTTATTTTTAGTCACAATTTGTTCACTTTCATTTTTCCACTCATTTAGTTCCTTTTTTAAGGACTTATTTTCTTCGACCAGTCTTCCAAATTCTCTAGATATGTCTGTAAACGCCATTCTTATTTCTTCATATTTACCCTCCAGTTTTTTCATCTGTTCTTGTAAATTAACATCTCTCTTCATCTGACTTTCTTCGTTGTCACTTACCTTTTTCATTATTTCTCCAAGTTTAATTATTATCGCCTTATCCTTTTCTGTTGCTTCTTCCGGTAATTCTCTAAATATTTTTCCTGTTGCCCTTTCCTTCTCTTCCTCCTGAACGTTCTCCTCATCAACCTTATCATCCTTCACCGTCTCCTTCTTCCTTTTCATTATCTTTTCCATCTTATCCCTTACCATTATTTATGAGGAGATTCCTTTCAGAGGCTTTACTTCCAAAAAGTCGATATAATCGTTTACGTTGCAAAAACAAGTATCTGTTTACACTAATTGTATAAGGATAACTCGTGAGGTCAGTAAACAGATAAAACAATATTAAGTCAGGACCACTAACACATGTGACTCGTTATCAAGCGTTAACTAGCATCTAGTTACCATCTAGTTAGCCCTCTGATGACCTTTGTACCATTTAATGAAGTTTAGCTTTCATAATCGTGAAGTATAAAATAAAATGGCAGTAATGATTTTTCCATTGTATATTATTTAAATTCGTATTTTGCTCAGATTTTTTTTAGCGGTAGTATTTAAAATCTACCTAAAAACTCGTTAGCGCATAAAGAACACATCCCGCAGAGATATGAATAAGGAACAAAAGTAATATAAACATATTAATAACAACGGAATCGAAAATTCATGAAGGTAAAATAGTCTACAGGTCTTGGTACTGCTATCTGGCCTTACCCCATGTCTGAATGATTCATTAAAATCATTCGATTAGATTTTTGCTTTATCCTTGTATTCATGGCCAATTTTACTCATTATTATATTCATGTGCTGGAGCCATTTTTTTTATCAAGTTCTGATGACCGGAGGAAATGAAGTGTCTTTATCATAGCTACTCAACACTTTCGCATTAGTGTTCAACAATCAGTCTGCTATTGTATTCCTGACAGATTGGCTTTTTCTTCCAGTAGTGTTTGTGTGACATGCGTATAAACATGGCCTGTACGATAGATGCTTCCATCAAGTGTGAACCGAGCTCTGTAATTTTCCTCCAAGCTGAAGAACACAATATAGATGAAATTCTTAATAGTTTGGGCAATATGTCTGGAGAAAAATATGAGTGTGTTGTCCGGAAATGGTGTTGAAAGTTTCAGAAAAGGTTAATTGATGCCCATGATGGGAAACGTTGAAAGCGAAAGTTTATGACGTCTGTGTGCTCGTAACAATGTCGCTGAATATGTCAACAGATTTTCTTTGGAATGGTTGACCACCGTTCCATTATATGCTATAGTTGAGTTGGCTGTTGCCATTTTTTTTATTTGAAAATCTCAGGGAAATGAAATTATTACCTGTGATTAAATAGTCATGTATTGCATATTTTGAAAATTCTCGGAACATACCTGTAGACCACCATCCACGACACACCTGTAGACCACCATCCACGACACACCTGTAGACCACCATCCACGACACACCAGTTGAAAATCATTGCACTAGACAATTTTTTTTATTAACGAATATTTATCCTAATCACGCTAGATATGTGAAGGATTTTGTCTTAAGTTAAGGTTAAAGTGGCCTTAGGTTTAAGAATCTACTAGTAGGTAGCGTATCAGAGACCATTAAAGTTTTGGATACCTTTCGATGAACTGAAATATTTTTGGGTCTACTTTTTTTAGTATCATTATTTCAAATAGTTTGTATTTTTTCAAATACCAATAATAGATCACCTATCTAGAATTAGAAAACAACATGGATAAAGTCATTTATTTGATTAGAAATTGCACTAAAGCGAAGTCACTATCTGAAGGAAGTAACATTCTTCAGGAAAAAAAAAGGAAAATTCTCTGGAAAAGGAAGACACTTTGTGAACTGAAAGATTCTTTGCAAAAGGAAGATTCTTTAAGAATAAGACAATGGGCTTTTATCCTTGAATTTAATGCTTACTTGAAAATATCGCTTTTTTCTTTATTAACTTCTATCGTCGTAATGTCAGAGAAAAAATTAATAAAAATGCTAATTAACTTGCTCTTGGAGACAAAATAAAACGCACGGTTGATTATTTGTTTGGATCTGGAGCTCTCCCATTGTTTAAAATAACAAGCGCCAACAAAGGTAGGTTGCAAAAAAGGCCTTAAAAGGAGGCAAAAAAAAATAAAAATAAAAAATAAAAAACAAAATACAGAGGAGCACAACAAATTACAGAACTTCGACGTTTATGAAATAGCTTTTGGCGACCGATGGATAAATTTTTTTCCATTTTGCACGGAATTCACTACTGTTGCTATGCGCTTCGCACTTTTTACTATTATTGTTTACGATTTCGATTGGTCTTGTGCATAGCGTTGTTCCAGGGACAATAAGGACAAACATGGCATTTGCTTTCTGTTTATGCGCAGTTCAAAACTGTATTTACCATTTTGCACGATGTCGTTAAAACAACTGAACAATCGGAGTTGCAAACAAGTACTTTGAAAATAGACAATTGTCTTATTTGGTAACGTTTTTTCAGATCACTAAAATTGCTGTCTGTTTGAGACAACAGCCATGTCCGCATCCAGAGGGGGGGACCTTAGGGACCGGTCCCCCCAAAACTAAATTTTTAATGGGACTTGGCTACGGCCTTGCATGCTTTGATTGTATCGATACATGCTGTAAAAATTTTTGAACCCCCCCCCACCGAAATTAAATCATGGCTGCAGTCTTGACCACAGTCAAATCTGAGATGGGGGAAGGGAGAAATGAGAGAGGAGTATGAATTGAATATATGAAAATATAAATTAAAGGTTTCGTTATCTTTTTGGGTATGGATTTTAAGAAAAGACCAAATATCTGTTAATTTGTTCGCCGTCGTTGCTTTCCATGTTTGCGAAGGCAGTGTTTCAAATTTGAATTTCCATGGCTCATTTCGGATATTCCTTTAATTGTTGTAAATCGTGGGGGGGTGGAGGAGAAAATCCTGAGATTTCCTCAGTGAGAAAATTATAAATTATATTCTCTGAGACATCCTGCGGACCACTTAATTTTCTGACGCGGACCACCCTTTAAAGATCGCCGTTTTTTGGTCAACCGACATTTAACCGAATGTGTAATGTTACCATTCAATATATATATGGATGTCCATGCTTGTTTATCTTGCTTGGTGCAGAATGACCCTTGCTGTCCATGCGTCATAAAAATACAACCAACAAATCAATCCATGCTTGTTTATGTTTCAACAAGACTTCAAGACCTTATAGTACAGTGGAACTCTGTTATAACGAACATCAAGGGACAAGAGGAGTTTCCTCGTTATAGGCGTATTTCGATATAATTCCATACATTACACATTAAATCAATCTAACCTAAATCATTTGTTCGCTATAGTCTTGAATTCCTTAAATCAGAGTTCTACTGTGCATTAAATTACGGAAAAGGTGGTTGAATACGAGTGAAAGGTAAACAAAAGTCCCAAGGGTATGGAAATGTCAAAAACTGTTTTAAAATGCATTAATTAATTAAATTTATTTTAATTATATCGTTATATAATCGAAGACGTAAACTTCATTTGTAAATCAAAGACTTAAGGAGTCACAGAACCATTGAAATTTCAAAATATCGATTTTTAAAAATCACGCCTGATTTTTATGAACGTTTTAAGACCAACTGCACTTAAATCCGTCCATTATTTCGCGAAAAATTACACAAAACGTAGCCCTTTAAAGTATATATTTTCAACGTAAATTTTCTCAAAATGATTTTGCAGTTTGCGCGCAATATTTCTGGAGAACCACTAGTTATATGAGTAAAAAATTTGGTATATATATATATATATGTATATTAAACTTTGCATTATGCATGACGCAAACCTAAACTTTCGAAAATATATTGTGCATCTATTTTTAAAAATTCATTTTTGATGACTAATATTTTCTTAAAATCAATAATTCAAAAATAAAAATTTTAGTAATAATTTATTTAATATTAAACGTTATTTTTTTTAAGTTTGACATCCTAAGACACTTATTTTATTTTTATAATTTATTTTTATTTTTTATTCATTTGTGACTTTGTTGATTTTAAATCTTGCGCGCAGTGTACACATGTTGTAATTTTTACGTTCAATACTTGACTTACGTAATTAAATTTCTAAAATGGAAAATCTCAATTCATATATTTATCAAAACCTGCACATAAAGACAAAATTACATTTAATATGTGGTTAAAATTTCTAATGTTTCTATTTTGGATATGTTTAATGTTATAAATTTTTAAAAATGGTGCAGTTTTGTGTTGACCAAATACATTCAAAGGTCTCGTGCTTCCTTAAATTAATTTTCGTAAGCTAAAGCCACAAACAGCATTCGAGAATTACTCTTTAGTTCTGGTAATTTCGGCTAAAAACTGATATACATAAAATGTATGCTTGAAAATCAAACTAGATTTTTTACTTTAAAACATCATGCTTTGTTTGTAATAAAGTTCTTTTCCAAGAACCTTCCCCTTTGTTAGCGCAGGAACTAGAAATCTAGCCAGCAGCTAGCTAGAAAAATGGCTAACAGCAACAAATACAACAATGTTTGTCTGCCGGGACACCCGCGTGTTTGAATGCTCTTGGCCTGCTTGTCGACAAAGTTTAATTACTCCATTTGATAGTTTCCTCTTGTTGCTATCTATTGGAAACAGAGTTTAAGAAACTGTTTCCCGAAGGCCCGCAATCATTAGCGATACAATCATTTTGCCCATTCGTTTTGTCATATAAATCATTAGAATGATTTGCTCTCTTCCCGCTGTCATAGCAACAGAGCTGTGACGTCAGACTGCGAATTTCTCAATTACTGATGTTTCCGAGAGCAAATTGGAGAGAGCTGATGCAGTACTTGCCATCCGTTTCTCCTTGGATTGGTTTGCACACGAAATAAAAAATTCATTTAAAGTTTTTGATATTCATTCGAATTTTTTCCTTTATATTTTATACAGCGAAGAGAAATTGTGATATTTTGAATTGCGCTTTTCAGTTACATCAAAATATTTACATGCAAATTGTAGAATACGAATTGAAGTTTTTCTTTCTCTCCCTTTCACACACGTATAAACACACGATGAGTAAAACTGGCCAAGTAGACAATCGGTCTGCCTTGAATATTGGACAAGGAATCAAAGAAATTTATATCTAGTAAATATTAAGATCCTTATAAGTTGACCACCTCTCTAAATTGACTAAAATGCAGGTTTTTTGATGATCAAATTAATCAGTTTCACTGTAAAAGTCATGATAATAAATCGACACCACGTTTTTAAGCGCATACTAGAGTTGTTCCGGTATAGGAGAAAAAGAGGCATCTCCCCGTCATAGTCCCTCCGTTGAGCTGGAATGCCTTAACCATTAGGTGGCCAGTGGTTTCCAATCTTAGTCGCGGACAGGTTTCTGGGAAGTCGCCGCGTCTATTTTTAGTTGCAATTATTTTTATAAGGAATTTCATACAAAATATTTCCAAAGCTTCTGTATTTCAACATGGCTACACATGCCGCAATATTCTACTAATGGCTGTTAATTGCATGTTTATAATATACATTTATATAATTAATATAATTTTGTATTTAATGTGTTTTCTTTACTCTGTTAAAAAAAAATTTTTATGCAAATGTGGCGGCGGGGCGGATCTTTTGGTTACTATAAAAGGGGGTCGCGGATTACTTGGCTACTATAAAAGTGGGTCGCGGCTTGAAAATGGTTGGGAACCACTGCGATAGACCAACGGGGACAGGAGCAACGTTCCCTTTCTCAGTGTAAGAAGTCGTAAGATGTTATTTTCTTTCTCAAAAATAACACAATTGCCAAATAATGGTCGACAGACAACTCTCGTTTTCATTTACTTTAGGATAATGTATGCTATTTCGCATTTTTAACGGATTTGTACCCTGTTATTTATTATTGTTCATTATTGTTCACATATAAATATATTATAGTATACCAACGTTGTAAATTTTATTCCATTAACGTATATATATATTAGTATTTTCTCCCCATATCAATTATATTGTATTGTATCATTGTAATATTATTATTATTTTGTTCATTAAGTAATATTTAATAGCTAATATGATTTTATGATAGAGATCCACCATAAAGTTCTGTTGGCGGAGAAACTGCATTAAAATTGCAATGCATTTAGTCATAAATAACGAAGATAAAAACTTTAATTCAATTAAAATAAAATTTCATCTAATTTTGCACATCACAACTTTTATCTCTGCAACTTTTATGACTATATCTCTTATCTGTGCAACTTTAATCTCATCTCCGCAAATTTATATCTACAGCTTTCATCTCATCATTGATCGTTACACTTTATCGTAATATTTCATCTTTACAATTTTATCGTAACTTTTATCTCTACAAATCTAAACTTGAAAACTTTTGTTTCAATGATATTTATATCTCCATCATTTATTTTAATAATATCGTAACTTCTGTATTTATCATTTTGTTTTATAATTCATATCACAAATTTTCATCTCTAAAAACGTTCATTTCAACTGTATTTGTCTCTAGAATCTTATCCTAATGTATTGTAATGCTGCATCAATTGTATCCATGATCTTTGAGTTCGCAATGCTGGACTCTAATTGCATTAGGCTCGTTTTGCATATATAAGATTATCTTGGAGCACAAGTTAAGATGTCGATCCCATCTAAAATAGCTTATTGAGAAGCTGTAACAATAATTGTATTCAAGAATCTACGAGCTGGATCACGAGAGGCAAATTCTTATGAATTCAGTAAAATTTAATTATAATACCGTTCATAATTTTAGGGAAAAAATAATAAAAATATTGGGTTTGCAATGTATGCACGTGCAACTTTTGTATTATATCTGTATTAAAACGAGTGCTTAGTTATTGCAAAGGAAATACGTACTCAAGCGTTAATATGCCTTTTTAAACAGAAGATTAGATATTTTTGTTTATGGAGTCCATTAGGCAATATAGGGATTATCTTGGCATTAAAGGGAAAATATATCACATCTTTCTTGATTGAGGAGAAATAATGGGGAAAAATGACTTTCTCCTTCTTTTGACAGAGACCATTAAACATTAGGTTTTTCCAAATACCCCGTTTACTTTTGCGATTTTCTTTATAGGACTCATTTATTTAATGACGACAATATATTTCACCCACACTCTTTGTATTACACTGAAGAAAATATGCCACTTTTCATGGATCATTTGCAATAAATATAAGACGATGATGCTTTTTCAGAGAGGTTTCTTTCCTCCTTCCTTCAAACTCTTTGTAGCATCTAATGCTGTCTTTAAATTTGACAAACTAAATTTGTATACTTTTCCTCGAAAATTTTCGGAATACCTCTCTTCTTTTCGAATTAATAGAAACATCTGCCTATGTGACTCCTTCTCTCAAAATCTTTCACCATTTCCTAAATTTCCAAGTTTTCCTATAATAGTTCAGAGATCAAGAAACGACCACATAACGGATGTCATGCGAGTCTCGTTTTCGATAACATAAATCGCTACTTAGTGCTTCTCTTGACACTACAGAAACCATAAAACTCCTAATTTTGAAGGGCACGGACGGTCTGGAGTGGATACCTGTCAACGCCTTAAGCTCTTTTACTGCCTCTTATCGAGTGATGTTCAGCATGTCCCGTGCAGCTGCAAATTCATTTTAATGTGCTTGCGCAGATTTCTTCAACCAATAACAGTTCTACTTTCCGTGTAACTCTTCCCACCAAAATTTGGACAAAACTCTAAAACGTGCAAAATTTTAGTGTGTTCGAGACTTCGCCCTGAAGTAATTAAATCGCACCCTGTTCCACGCTTCGTGAACAGTTATGTATTTTCTTAACTCGCCTATCAACTAAGAACTCATGTACAGAGCGGCGTATTATCCCTGTCTGGTATAGGAGCGGATTGGAATCCCTCCTCTGAATTGTTTCGTATTCCTGTCACCGACAAATGCTTTTGTATAAGCAACATTTAAATAAGTATATAGCTGTATGTTCGACAAATACCTTAGTATAAGCAGTATTTAAATATGCATATAGCTGTATGTGTGTCCATGTACTGATAAACAAGAAAAGGCGCCAAAAACGCTTTGTCACTGGATACCTTCATGCACTACCGAATTTCGTCGATACGCTACATTTTCATTATATTTCTAAAGTATGCAATATAGTGGATCTAAGCATTTTATCTTCAATGTTTTAAACTCAATGAATATTCGTATTTACCGTAAAAAAAAACTGGAATTGAAAACAAGAAAGTAAGACTAAAGAAAGAGGAATATTGAGGTTTTTAATGCACTGTCTGTCTATTAGGAATTTTCGTTAGATACTAGAATGGATACTAGAATAGATACTAGTTTGCATACTGTCGTGGGAGAAGTCCTAGAAGACAGCCATTAATTGGTTTTGATATATGTCTTCAAGAGAATTTGCATTTTTACTCCAGTCTTAATTGACGATTCAACGCAATTTACGAGTAGGGCGATAGATTTATAGACACTACAGACTGACATTTATAGACTGATTATATAGCACACAAAAATTTAGACGCAGAAATCCATTCTCTTCTGTTATATTTAGACGACTTGAAAATAGGAAAACAGAAGTTATACGTCTACATTTTAAGTGTAAAAATTATTATCCCTTAACACGTTTTTCCCCCTAGAGATTTCATCTTTATCTAAGTAGATGTAAAATGTTACAAGGGCAAGATAAAGTTTCGTTCAGTGTTCAATGATCTCGTGTGATCTATGATTTTGCGTGATCAATGATCTCATGTGACCAGTGATCTGGTGGGATTAAGGTTCTGCAAGGGAAGAAAAGAATAGCTTAAGCCTCGCGTGTGGTAGATGTAAAAGCAAGTTCTATTTATCCCACAAGTAAACTAAAATAAATTTTCAATGCTTACCTGGGCTAAATGAAGTGGTATTTAAACACAACTAGTTATAGTTTATATATAGCTTGTAAAGAATTGTAAATTTAGGGTCTGCTAAATAGACCACTACGTCTCCCTTTGAATGGGGGGGGGGGTGAATTCCCGGCGAACGAAGCTTACTTGAAACGGCTATCTCTGTCGGCGAAGACAGGTGATCTAAAGGGAAATACTATAATGCGAAGTTCTACCTCATTTACTGACATAACTTAACTATCTTAACAAATGTCACGGGACTGCAAATAAGTACTAGGAGGTAGGTAACACACATAAAATATTTATTAATAGCTAAACATAACATGAGACTAGTAGAAAGCATGAAAAATGATAATTGTGATAACTTCGTCTGAGGCTTAACTATGGCGCGGCTAAACATGCCGACATCTATTAAATAGCTCATCTGAAGTGAGCTTACATTAGTTTCCTCTCTAAATTGCTGACCTTTCGACACTTTTTTTTATTCTAACAATTAGACTATGGACGTAGCCTATCTTGGGTATTACACACATATCATAAAACGATCAATTATAACTGCATTATTGGAGTTCATTTTAGTTTTGGAACACATATTGCAATCCATAGCAATCATTACGAAATACATTATCAACAGCAATAATATCCAATAATTAAACTGTCATGTGACTATCATTAATTAGATTACGTATCTAACTCTATATGTCTAATCTGACTCTTAGGGGAAGATTGCCGGAATTGACGAGATATGATCAAAAAATATTATTCTCTTACTCGTCTCTCGCGTACAATTCACCTCGATATTTCAGAAGTTTGCTATATCTCTACGTTTGTTTGAAGTTTGCATATCAATTAGGTCGACATCACTGGCTGAGAACGTACGTAGTTCAATGGAGCTATTTACCTCACTTACAAAATATTGCTTTACCATCTTTGGGTCCTATCTGATACTGATCTCATACTGATCTAATTATTCTCGTATTACACTGACTCTGATCTCATGCACTTCTGCCCTGAAACTGATTAAACTTTTTAAAACTTTCAAAGTAAAAACTGTGTTTCGACATGTGATTGGTTATTGGCTTAACCTATCAATGAGGTGTCCGTGTCTTGAGGTTTTGGTGCAGGGAGGTCCAGATTTCCTCTGTGGTGGATGCTTCCGGAGGAAGGCAATAATTTCTGCTGACATTCACGAGGTTTCTTCAATTGATGTAAACGACTTTTATGGAAAGAGATTCTATGGATGGACTTTTGAAGATTCCAATTAGCAGGGTTTGTATTGTGCAGACGCAACCCTAAAGAGACGGCATGTCCAGGCGCGGTGATCAAAACCAGGGCAGTCTTTATGCGTCTGTTCTTTACTTACGCCATAAAATCTTGGACTATTCTAGAGATTTTTATGTTGTACGAAAGGATGAGAGCCATTGCAAGAAGGCTATTGTGCATGAGAACATCTTCTTGCCGCCGTTGCATTCTAAGGGAAAGTGAGTGCTTCCTTTCATGGCTTAATGTACAAATTTAAGGGGAAAATATACAAATTACGACAAAACTTTGTTACAGGACGATCTTCCTGTAACCGAATGAACAGTATAAAGAATGACTAAGCATATATGTTTATGTAAAGTTTCAAGACATCAGCTAACAAGACTGGAGTATTCAAGTACCATATTGAAAATGCAGGAACGTCTGAATTTCGGGAAAAGCCATTTAGGATTTTCTCAGATTTCTCCGGATTGCATAATTTTTCGGGAAGCATGTAAAAATAGATTATCTAATTACCATAATGTGAGTTAAATTCTCTGATTTCCTTCGCTTTTGAAGATCTAAGGAATTTAAAATTAAGGGGTTTAGGAGAAGAAAAATTTAAGGGTGCAGAAACGGGAAGATTAAGAAGCGCAAGGAAGAAAAATGAAGGAATTTTCAATCAAAATTATATAAAAGGACGTCCTTATCTTTCAGATACTGTAAGTCATTTATTCAAAAAGTGCAATTTGAAGTTATTAAAATATTAAGAAAATGAAATTCTATGCTTCATTATAATATTGCTGATATTGTTACAAAGATTTAGCTGATACCAAGCCTTACCATGCACCATTCTCCAAAGTTTTATAATGGGAAGATGTTCTAAATATATATTAATATAATCGATTAGAATAAAAGAGAAAGAGGGGGAGAGATAAAATGATTAAGGAAATTCTATTTAATCTTAAGATAAATATATTCGTTCGATTTTGAGTGCACAAAACCGAGTTAAAATCTCCTTAAATTTCGCTATATGCAAATATATCGTAATTCAGACGCCACGTTTGATGTTATGGAAAATGAACCGTTGTGTAGTTTTGGAAAGTAAAGTATAAACGATTTTTAAATAATTTTAAAAAAAGCTTATCAGTGAGAGAATCCGGATTTCTTTTGAATTTCCGGAAAGTTTTGTATTTTATTCTCTAAATACTACCATTTTTGCTTATAATTTATTAATATTTAAATATTCCGTATAAATATAAAAATATCTATTAAATGATAGATTGATAAGAAATTTTCACTGGTTGCTTAAAAGTATTAATGTTACTTCAATTGAATTTAGTAGATATTAAAAACTATATGGTAATGAAACCCAAATGTCATAACGAAAAATAAAACAAAAATTACAACTATAATATTAATACAAGTAATTAATGGAGTTCATTAAAATTTGTATTTGAAATGAAAAAAAAAATGGACGGAAGAGTACGAAACAAAAGGACCTTCGAAAACAAATGAAAAATCTGGAAAAACGGAGAAAATGTGATCTCCTTTTTCATGTTTTCAAATTTCCTGTTTCATGTATTTTGATGTTTTTTCTTTTTATCTTTTTCAATATCTACTTTTCGTTGTCTTTTTTTGTACATAGAAATCAATAAGGATAACGTAAATTAATAATTGTAGATTTACCTGACCAATATTACACTACTTACTTAAATAGTAATGTAAACACTGAGAAGGTTTAACGTACATTTAGAGATACTTCCCAATGAGGGACACCCATGGAAACGGTTATTTTGTCCCCTTAATAGAGGTGTCCCTTATTCGGAGGCATATATGTTAATACGTACATATACAGTATAAGAATTTTAATTTAATAGAAAATATAATTAACATTGAATTTTAAATACTGTATACATGAGTTAACATTATAGCATTTTAAATGTAATGTATTTAAATTTAAAAGCATTGAAAAGATAAAATTCAGTATTGAAAAAAATTAAAATTTTTAGAAAAATGTATAAAATGGACACCAAATTTCGGTATTTACAAGAATTTATTTGAAATAATGTGTTACATGGGTTTGTTCGGAAGAATTTACTCCACAATTATTTTTCTCCGCATGATTTTTTTAAAGTATCTAGGTTTTTTGGCCTCCCAATTACAAACGGTACTTAAAACTCCCCTTCTAGCTTACAACAAAGTAATACACACAGACGTTCTATGGAACTTTTGCCACCAGAGCACGTTTCTCCTTTTAGACATAGGTTTTGTTAGGTAAGATACTACTATACCAATTCAGTTTCGTCTGCATTGTAGATAGTTTCAGCTGCATATTCATCAAAAATTTCATTCAGTCTTTCTGTCCAATTCTTTACACATTTCAAGTCTACAAATTTTTCTTCAATACAAATGGTTTTAAAAGTAACGTTATGTCGTAGCTTGAACTTTTTCAACCAACCAGTTGATTCTCTGAAGTTCTGGTCCCAAACTCTCGGCAAATTCTTTTGCCTTTTTTTCTTTAATACTCCACTTACAGGAATGTTTCTTCCCCTTTAAGCATAAAAACTATTAAATGCTACTGTATGAATTTCACATGAAGTTTTTCTAAATTTTACAGCCGTTGAATTTTCATTTATATTTTTAATCCATAATTTTTACGACGTTGTTCTCCACTTAAAAATTTTTTTGTTAGTAACTTTTTTTTATCTCCTTTTTTCCTGTGTTGGATACTTTCTCCAGTGTCCCTTAAACAGTGCGTCCCTTAACCAGAGGTACATACATGAGGTCCTTATTCAAAGGGATCGGAACAAGAAAAATCGTCCTTTACGGGAGGTTTTACTGTATATTCATATTGTAAAAGCAGGGAAGAGACTATGAAAGAGATCGAAACAAACTTTCAAATCTCGATGCTTCATTTTGAAACACGATTTTTTGTGTAGGGACTTTTGCATGGGGAAAAACTTATCATCCATTTCCCTCTTTCACGATTTTGAGGACGATCACAACTTCTACTTAATCGACAATTTTTCGGAAATCGCTTGCTCTTTCTACTCTTTTCATTTTAAGAGGATATCATTATTGATTTTTGCATTAAGCCATTTTTCTAGCTCGTATCGTACTCTGTGCAGAGACTCTTTAATTTTTGCCAGGAAATTCTTTGTTCAAACTATTCTGCGATAGGAAATGCGCCATCAAAATTCTGTCAATAAAATAAACGTGTCACATCAATTTCAGAATTCAAATATGCAATTTCCAAGTACGAAACTAAATGAGATAACTCCGAGAAAGACATCTGGTGTACAAAAATTTTATTCTAATAGAGTAAATCTTCGTCTAACTAGTACTCGATTAAAAATAATTAACATGCTTTAATATTCTTTACAACATAGTTTAACGCGCTTTAACGTTCTCTGCGTAAGAGTAAACGATGTACGCTTGAATGGGAAGAGAAAATCGAAATTGCATTTACTGGATTCGCGTCAATCTACGTTGACAAAAAAGCCTAGAAACATTAATTATCAACCAATTAATTGGTTTATTAACATTATTTTATATATATATCATGTGATTAGTGTGGTTTTTCATTGGCGAAGCAAAGTTCAACGTGTTTTCAAAATTGCCGTGAATATAATTCGTTGATACAGTAAATTCCAACACCTTTGTCTAATGAGCGGTTTTCGTCTTATCTCCGAATGTCATTCCCCTTTTTGAAGAGTTTTTGGCCAGCAGCGTCACTGTTGCTACTATTGTTGCGCCCAATCGTTCACCAGATGAGCCAATGACCGACTTTGCCCATCTGTAATTAACAAGCAGGCTTGTTTAGTGCTTGGTCATTGAACGGATCGGCACACTGCTGGTTGCTACAGTTTGAATCTGTAATCTCTCTCTCTCTTTCCCCTCTTCGAAGCCCAGAAATTCTTTCTGATTGAGAAACTCAGCGTTAATGAGTTATTTGCATCAATCCAGTATTGTCTCATTGTTTGTAATTCTGATTTTTACTTTATTAGCTTATATCTTTAGAAGGCCCATGCGTAAGATTTACAAGAAGGGGGAGGGTTTAAAAGAACAACTTTTTCTCATAGCTTATTTGGTTTATTATTTTAAATGGCGCCCCTCCTACCACTTCTTATGTAGCCTTGACCTTCAGTGTATCCTAGAAGTTACGGCAGAGTTTCAGATCTGACGTTAACTAAAACGTTTAATAATTAATTAAAGGGCCTAATAAATAATATTTTAATAAAAAATGTATTTACACTTTGGTAAGAAGTGAAAGTTATTGTTCTTAAAATTGCTGTACTTTTCTACTGAAAGACACGGAGTTGTTTAAGACAATGCAACAGATTTTATTGGGGCTTCTTTAGGAAATTCTGGCTTCCCAAAAGCCTCGGTTTTTGGATCGATGTTTCCAAACTAGGTTACACGAATAAACGACAAATGAACATATTGATAAAATGAAAATTTGCATCGAAGGTTTGATTCTTTTGCGAGTGCTTATCGGATTTATTCATTTCTGAGAATGACACAGAGTTATACAGTAAAACCTTCCTACAACGATATCCGACATAGCCATAAACCCCTCTACAACGATAATTTTTCTCAGTCCGTATAATAGTGTTGCAGAGAGGTTTTACTGTATAATGAACCCTCCCTATAACAATAACTCCCTCTATAAGGATAATTTTTCTCGGTCCGTATAATATTGTTATAGAGAGGTTTTACTGTAATTTCCGTATTACTGTGGCTCGTTTGACAGTGCAGTTATAGTTCGCAATTACTAGCCAAACATATTGTTTAATATCGTATGATATTTATTTTTTTTTACCTGAAGAAATCGACAACCTTTGAGTGATTATTAAAAAGATAATGACAGATGCTTACCTCATCCTTTAAGTTAACTACAGAAGGAGAAGCTTTTTTATGTTTCGGTAATTAAACTGCATTTCAAGTTGATTTTGAAATGTGGTATGGGAGCGTACGTACGTACAAGAAAACAGTTACCATAGTGGTGACTTGCCTTTGAGACCATTCGCATGGAAACCTATGGAATTTTAATGTCACACACATAAAATTCCTTTTCCTATTCTGGCGAAAACTAGTATGTGACGTCATTACGAGTTAATAGTAACTAATTGAGAGTTTGGCATGTTAACAAGTTCATGTTGCTGAATTCCAACAAAATCCATTCAGAGAAACTTAAATTAAAACATTACTGCGAATGACATTCCAGTTAAATGTGACCAGGAACGTCTGTTCGATTGGTATATGAACCGAAATTTAAAGTGAAAGTCGCGGTAACAGAAACCGAGAATCTCCCCTATCAAGTAATGAAAGAGCAATGATGTAAATCTAATTTTCCTCGCTTCGAATAAATTAGGTTAAAGTCGAATAATTAATCACGATGACATCTTGTAACGATCATTGACTAATTCTGTCGACTTATCGTAAATATTCGACGGAAGGAAGTTTTTTTTCACATAGAAATTTCTTGAATTTTTTTTACATAAACGCTATAGACTTTAATTTTGCAATATTTAGTAAAATCATCGCATTTTCCACATTCGACAAATTTCTGAAGGTTTTGGTATTTAGTAAACTTTTATGTTTTCCAGATTTCAGTAACGTTTTGATATTTTCAATATTTAGTGAAAATTTTCTCTATTTATTAGATTTTATTTTATCACAGAATTTGTATACACACACACACACACCTTTATTTATACACCTCTGGTATAGTCAGATAAACATACAACTGTATTATTTACATTACATTGCTTTGCACCATATTATATACATTATATTATTCTCTACTATATTATTTACATTGCATTATATAAAAAGTATGATGCGTTATAGAATATATATCATTTTATACATCATAGCACACACAAAAAACAGGAAAAAAGAAAAGAAAGTAGATGGCAAACACTTAAAGATCATTTTGAAGCCAGTCTACATCACTGATATTTATTTATATTTAATTACTTATATCCTTAATAATTGATGTAATTAGATTAACATATAAATTATAAATAATTAAGCAATAATATCAATAATATGTTCCCATACTTTATGAAGTTACTTTTGATGTTAAATTATTGGTGTTATTACCCCCCAGAAGTGGTTATGATTTTATAAGCGCACCCCATTTTCTAAATATAATTTCCAATGTGCAAAAATTCGTGAATCAGGAATTTTACAATAATAGATCCAATGTTGCCCTGATTTGATAGGAAGGGATACATTATTAAATATTTTCTTTCAAATAATTACGAGAAACTCTGAAAGTTAAGTAAAATATTTTACCCACTAAAAAGCGCATAACTTTGATAAAAAACGTGCTTCATATCGTGTTCTGGCTTCAGCCTATGGAAATGCACTTGCTCTGTCCTTGCTAACAGTATCCTGCTTTAGAACTAAAGGGAAATATTTTAAAGGCACTCTCGAGTTAGCCGTCCTATTGAGAGTTCAACAAGGAAAATCCATGAATACTTTATGCCAACTCCAGAATACTTCCTCGAAAACATCGCATTGGAAAACGATTCTAGAATTTTGAAGATAAACACAATTTCCATTGCCTTTTTATGAAGTTCCAAAAGATTGCTTTTGAAGAAAGTTTCAAAATCGAGGTGCGTTTTCCATACAGTATAAGGGAACCACATTTTTATAAACCAATATGCTTTTTCTATCACAACTTTTCCAAGATTTTGTATAT
The DNA here is from genome assembly GCA_006491805.2 of Dysdera silvatica. Taxonomy (NCBI): domain Eukaryota; kingdom Metazoa; phylum Arthropoda; class Arachnida; order Araneae; family Dysderidae; genus Dysdera; species Dysdera silvatica. Next base: position 45,904,789 of record QLNU02015359.1, on the reverse strand, counting down.
CTTAAAATGAATTGATAATGAAATTGATGAAATTGATAAAATAATGCCCTTGAGTCATGGAACTAATCAATTAAAAAATCCAAATCCATGCTAAGCGCAATTAAAGAAAATCAGTCTTAAGAATAATTTATTACATGAGCATTTTATATATATATATATAATGGTTAATATACATATAATATACATGAAATCGTAATGGCTTTATTGCAGTCTGTCTCAAAGAACAGTTAAAAGGTATTTTTTGGTTGTAACATAACCTACTTGTCTATGGTACTGTATGCTAGAGATACACATTATAAGTTCACTGCGATTCATAACAAATATTTATTTCGACACTAGCGTAAGGCAGGAGAAATGCCTTGCTAAAACTAAACTGACAAAGAAGAGCAGTTGGCTCCGAAACTGACGTGTTGCGCCAGTGTCAGGAAATGACTGTTTAAGTTATTTTATGTATTGTTTATGGATGAAAAATTATACAACAAGCTCTCTGTATGTACATATAATATACAATCTCTATATATATATAGAGAGAGTCAATGAGAGAGAGAAAAGAAGGAAGAAGAGAGAAAAGGAAGGAATAAATATATAACACACTATATATATATATATATATATATTGAAAGAGGCATCCCATCTTTTGATGTAATGTCTTACACATTCCAAAAGGATTCGTCTGTCAGATAAGGAATGCAACGAAGCCATATTGCATATTTGTGTCATTGAAAAGAAAGTTTAAAACTTTCTGAAACTTTTTTGGAACGGAACGCCAAGATATGGTATCGTGGAAGAATCAATAGCGGCTTATTTGAAAGTATTTTTGAAAATGTCGATAGTTTGGAAAGGCGATGAGATGAAGATATGGACGTTACCAGACGCTTGTCATAAAAACTTGACATCAAATCCATCAGCCTAAAAATTTATCATTCGTGAGACGTATTAAATGAATAAAAGATTTGCAGAACCAGTCTTAGTCAATTCTTATAAAGGCGTTCCCTATGAGTCAAGCCAGACATAAAACATTTATGGAATACTTCAATATTAAATATTTCGATGTTATTGATTCCAGAAATTTAAAATTGTCCAGATTTTTGGCATAGAGGTTATTAACTCCAGATCTAGGGATTTCAAAATTTTTCAAGACGACACAAAACGTCTGCTCCTTAGTGTCGTTGCCAATAATTCTTACTAAGACTATTGGAAATAATACCGTAGACGTTACATACTACGGCGATACATATTACGACGTTACATATTACGGCGTGCAAATATTATTGTGCCGTGAAGAAAAAAAAATATTCATAGTGTTTAAAATTATCTGCGTTTCTTTACCGAAGCCATTATCAACCCACTTTGGAAATTTTGAAACAATCTGATGCATATGCGTACGCAGAAAGTTTCATAAGATGGGGGGTATAGGCTCAACGGAGGATTTACAGAGCTACAACACCATGTATTCCTATGTTAACTATGCAAAATTTCATTACAATGGGGGGTGTGGGGGGGCTACAACCCGAGCAACACCCTCTGCGTACCCCAGTGATCTGATGCTTGCTGTTGTAATTTCAGGAACCAGTATTATACGTAAAAATATACAAGAGGATGGAGCGTAAGGGAAATGTTGTTTTTTAGCGAATCTTTATTCATAAGCTGCATTAAAAACTTTTTAATTTAAGCTTGAAAAAATATATTAATACATTTATTGTTGTTCTGTCGTGTATAGCCTTAGTAAAAAGTTGATAGCCCTTTGTCTGTAATTGCAAAGGGAGTCGTTGTTTCTATGATAATGTTGTTTAGTGCGACACGTGGAGCTTGCGTTATGCGCATGATCAACTCTGCGATAATTAGTTTAATGGTTGTTGAGCTTAACGAATTTTACATTAGAAGTTGGAATAATGCATCACAATACGTGTAAGCCATTGTGCTCTGACCATTGTAGGAAAACGCGAAATACTATTATGTCCGAATAAAACGCGAATTTATTCTGAGTGAACGAACTTCATTTACTTCATAATTCCTTATATGGTTCGAGAAGTATTTACAGTGAAAATCGTTTATAACGACGCCGGTTATAACGACCAACCGCATATAACGACGGAATTTTTACAAGAAGTTTGGTTTGCTATTCTACTCCATACTAAATATATCGGTTATAACGACATCGTATATAACGACGAAACCTGCTATAACGACGGCGATTTTGTAGTCTACGTAGATTCTAAGTAGGGAAATTCGTATCGGATATAACGACGCGACTTGACAGTCATAAAGCAGAACCATGTGGGTTAGTTATTAAAATTTAAAGTTAGTTATCAAAATTTAAGCGTTATTCTAATCTTGTTTATTTACAAATGTCTGAGAAATTTTTATTACTGTTAAACCTGAATATTAAAGATAACGAACCGTTAAAAAAAGCCACGTGATTTATTAATTGAATATCACGAGGGTCATATTCTTAAAGGGCCCATTCTATTTTTTCGAAATAAAATACAGGGTACCAGGGAGGAAATTACATAAAAAGGTTAAACACTGGTAAAATAGCAATGAAAAAGATCACTCAAGCTTTCGGACGCATCAGCAGCAGTCCTTCATCAGGAGTAATGCCTGACACATTTTTTGTAGAAAGCTAACACTTGCTATTTACCATTAGGATGTAATTTACCATCTTCGCAATCATCAACTCCAACCATCATTTAGCCACTGATGAATGAAGATTGCTTCCTTACCGTTTTATACATGTTTAAACTGCTAATTCCTGTATCGGTTTAAGCGATATTCTAATTCGTTATTTTTGTCTTGCCTGAGGAGGTTTTTTCAGTCTTTGGTGATCCTTTGTAATCCAAGCAAAAATTATCAGTTGTCCACCGTTCATTATTTCTGGCAATATATTTTATTCCATCGCCACTTAAGAGTTTTCTCTCTTTAAAAAATAAGTCTGTGGTTCGTGTCTGCTCCCCAACTTAACTATTTCATATGCAATTACTGCGTTTCCATTATTTGAAGCATATGGATAACAAAATTTCTTTGAGTAGTTTATAATTTCTGATTTGCTTTTATTTGGTCATTAGACTCCATGCCTCTGATCCACAAATGAGAACTGATAAAGTGCTTGATCGAAATAATTTATCTTCAAATGTAAATAAGGTTCATCATTTATTAATTACGATGTGCTCAGTACAAATAAAGAAAGCTCAAATTGTCATTTGAGTTTTCTTCACTTTAATAACGACGAAACAATGCCCTAAAATTTTGTACAATACAATACTATACAAAACCTTATGGTTACATTACTACTACCTTACAGTATATGGTAGAATAACGCTAAATTACAAATTTCATAAATGTCAATAAAATATATATATATATACTATTATTCGCTTGAGCAGCAGCTGGTAAAGACTGTAAGATTTTCTAATAGATGAATGTTAGTACTTTCATCCAAAAGTTGCTTTTTCGAAATTTCCTAATTATTTCAAAATGCACTGGTCAACACTTTTTGTGTTGTTTACAATTTCTAAGTTCTATATTTTTTCTTAGTCTCCGTATTCTTGGTGAATGACGAAAAACTGATAATGTACACTGATTTATAAATTTTCTCTTCAGAGATATACAAAGGTAATTTCACCGATTATAAAATAAAATTGCCGTTTTCTTTAATGCACTTCAGCCATACAATGCATTTGTGAAATTTCCCCCTTCCATTGTATTCCATTAGTATCAGTTGAACAAGGAAAATGTCTTAGTCTGTAATATCTGGCTCATTGTTACTAATTTATAACTTTAAATTTATCATGAAATTATTGGACATTACTTTGGGTTTCGTAAGTTATTTTGAGTTCCATTATTTTTACACTCAACTTTGGAGTTACATTTATGGAATTATGTCATATGAGAGTTCGTCTGTTTATTATAAACTATATTGGTGTAGGGGCTAATCAACTATAAAGAATTTTGCAAGAAAAGAGTACAAAATTGACCACTCTTGTGGAGTAAAAATCCCAATAAAATTAAGGTCATATAAAATAAAAGCAATTTTGTACTTGATTCTTTAGCAACCAAATTTTTAGCCACCTTTTTTTAGCAACCAAAAATGCAATATACTCCAGTTGGCCAATCTAATTAGAAAAGAAACTCGTTATTGAAGGGAGAGTACCCCGTTTTTCGTAGACTTCCATTGAACGGCGCAGTTTTTTCATTCTGAGACGGGTTCTATTTTTTTAATTTTTATATAGCTTCAGATTTATTTTTTAATTAAAAATTTTCGACTCAAAAAACAAAAACAACTAAGAACATCGCCCGAATTTGATTTTTGTCGTCAAAAATATAAATAAATCTCTATCACTCAACAGACCATCCGAAAGAAACCTCATTACGAAAGAAAGAAGAGATGAGGAGAGAAAATGTAAACAACATTCAGAAAGTGATCTTTGAATAAAAATCCCACTGTTTTTATTCTTAGGCATTGAGAGGGAGAAACAGATCCTGTAATTCAATTCTCGTGATTGGGTTGCATTACTCAGGATTTAATTGATTTACCGTAATCAATTTCCTGGGGAAATTGGAGCACCTGCCGACAGCACGATGATGTATGAAAATCGAATTTAATTTCCTTTTCTCTTTCCTTTTTTTACATTTCAAATGTAAGAAGTTTTTAGATTGTGAACCGAAAATCTTGATGTAACTTAAAACATTGCATTACATTTGTTAATGTTTGGTGTGACCATGTGTCACGTGTAATGTGCATGGGAAAGAATGTAATTCCTGGGCATTTAGTGGGAAGGTTTAGAATTACCGAGTCTTCCTAATGCACTCCTCAATGAGGAATTATAATATTAATTTTTGTGTGAAATTGGAAATGACTCAATGCGTTATATACTTATGAAATAATAAAACTATAAACACAATCGTGGCAATTTAATATAGCTTTTAGTGTTTTTAAATGGCTTGAATTAATTTTTTGTATAATGCAATTGAAATTCCAGGCGTTTTAATAGCGGTAGTGTTATATTTTAGGTGGATATTCTAATGCGTTACAATCGTACACATTTTGGAATATAAACGACGAAATTCTATACTATCGTGACTTTTCGCTCTTGAGTATTTCAAAGCGCAAGAGTATTAATACTGTATTTGTGGGTATTTCAAAGTGCAATATTAATACTTAACAATAATTGGGTATTCCGAAACGTATTGCGTCATGGCACACATCATTCTTAAGCTGTCCTACGTCAATCCGATTTCACGGTTTGAAGCGATTCCACGGCCTTTGGACAAACCCAAAGATTTATGTCTAGCAATTTGGCTACGTTTGCTTGACTTTGGCTAGCTTCGAGTCTGTCTGGAGCAGCGTTTCTCAAAGTGTGCTCCGCAGAACCCAGGTGTTTGGCGACGACCCTCCAGAGGCACTGCAAGTAATTTGTTAAGTACAACCAAAATTTTCACGTCAATCAAAAAATTTTGTAATTCTTTTACATGACAACTCCATAGACATACAATTCCTTGCAACAATAAAATAATATTTACCTTTTTGTAATTATTTATTTTTTATATTTATATGTAACTAGTTTTAAAAAAGAGTTTTTTTGTAGGCTTTCTTTAAATAATATTTGTAAAGGGGCAGTATAGCTGTGCACGTGGTTAGAAAAGGTTGAATGGGATCAAAAGGTTTGAGACTCACTGGCCTGGAGCTTTGTAAGACAATTCCGCAGGCAAATGAAGTCTTGCAGACATTACAACGTGATGTCTGTCACAAGACCACCTCTTCAATCTTCGCGCATGAATTGGCAACTAGTTTGATTAAATTAAATAAATTGAGAAAAAGTAGTTTGTGAACTCGCATAAAGTTAGGTCATCATAACTCATTTGCTTACCGTATTCATTAATATTATATTGCTTGTCAGCAAAATATATAACTTTTTTTCCATATTTTAGTAACAATTAGTCAACTTATCACGCTCCGTCTTCTCGTTGCGTAATTTATGAACACTAGTGTATTATTGGTAACGCTTTAGAATGAACTTTCATGAAACAAAATGTATATCACTTTAATGAAACCCATTGGTAAGTAATCAAAATCAGTCTAAAACAATTTTTTTATTCTTAAAATTTTGATCTATTTATTAAAGATTGCGTTGAAGTGGTACATATACATCTGTTCATGCATTAGTCTGAGAAAATGAAAAAAGTGCTTTGCCCAAAATACAAATTTTTTAAAGTCCCTTAGCATTTCATGTTTTGGTTTTGTGAAAGTCATTTTAATTTGCATTAATTTCTCTACTTATTGCGCTTCGTTTGAAATGGTTCCAAGTCTAGTAGTAAGTTTCCTTTCTTGGTAGTTATTTCATTTTAAATTCAACGCATTTTCGAGAGAGAGAGTAAGAAACCTAATTAAAACGTTTTTCCATCCCCTCTAACTTAAAGACGGCGACTAAGTTTTTAGTCTTTTAAACGACATTAAAAAAGAATTAAGTTTTTTTATGTACATATAATTTTTTGCTATTTTTTCTTGTTTGCGCCGCTTTTTTCCTTTTTCCGACAGTCCTCACGGAAAGGTTATTAATTTTTAATCTTAATGTTTGCTCAACTTCTGGACTTAAAAGGGATTTTTCTTATAATTCTGAAATGTATTAATAATTCTTGACTTTTTTTTATATTCATAAATATTGATTTACATTAACAACGCTATTTACAGATGGTATAAGTCTGGCCTGAGATTTTAGTTTCTCGTATCTCCATCACCACGTTATAATTAATTTTTCAAATACAATATATAGGAATATATTTTTTAAACTTTATATTTTGACCCGCAATATAGTAATTATAACATGTATTATTATATAATGTACATTACACCCACCGGGAAAAAAAAGAAGCACCCTTAAAATTACTCCGATCATCTCGAAAGTTCGCATGCTAATTCCTTTAAACCAAGTATGCAAATAATTAAATTTTCAAAGCCAATGAGTGTTAACTTCGATCATAGCGCGCATTTCTACTGCGCAACTATCATCGTATAAAAAAATAGGTAATAACCGCTGATGATTTATTTTTTCTTGTTGTTGGCATTGCAATATCCTGGAGACGCCACCAGTAATGCCGTTACGACGTTGTTGAAGACCTTATAGCCAATTGGATGACTTCGAACGTGGTCGAATAGTCTGAATGCGTGAAACTGGCTGGTCCTACTGAGCAATAGGCTGCCACCTGCACCGTACGGACACTGCTGTTCAAGGGTGTTGGCAGCAATGGTTGCTGCGAGGAACTCACAGGCGAAATGAAGGCTGTTGAAGGCCAAGGTGCGCGATTGCGAAGCAAGACCGGTTGGTTGTGCAACAAGCCCGAGCTGATCAAATGGCATCACTGTCATCCATCCAACGTGCTACAGTCTATTCCATACCACCCGTGGCACCTTCTACCATCTTACAACACTTGGCTGAGGTGGGGTTACCCTCACAATGGTCTTTAAGACGTTTGCCTTTAACCCCACACCATCGACAGAGTCGTCTGGAGTGGTGTCGTAGCCGGTCATCGTGGCTGCCAGCAGATTAGTATCGCATAGTGTTCAACGATGAATCCCGCTTCAGTCTTGGAGCAGATGACCATCGGATAAATGTGTGGAGGTGACAGGGCCAGCGGTCCCAACCACCCTTTGTTTTACAGAGGCACACAGCCATTACCCCTAGTGCGATAATGTGGGGTGCTATCTCATACGAGAGCAGAACGCCCTTAATAGTCCTGCGTGCAACTTTAACAGCTCAACGATATGTTGATGACTGTAATAATTTCTAATTCGAAACACTGTTTGACTATATTCAGATTTATTTAAATTGAAAATCAAATCGCGCGAAACGAAATCAGGTTATTGTTTCTTGAAAAGGACTCTGGGATGTAAAGAGCAGCTTACCATCGACTCAGTTATCCTGGAACAAGCAAGAAAACAAAAGCGAAAACTCAACACCGCATACATAGACTACAAGAAGGCTTTCGACTCTGTTCCGCACTCGTGGCTCCTTGAAATACTCAGCATATACAAAGTGCATCCCTCAATCATCCGATTCCTACAGAGCAGCATGAAACAATGGAGAACCCGGTTACAGCTAAACACGCCAGACAGTAAAATAGAAACGGCCGAGATCCCCATCCGCCGCGGAATCTTTCAAGGAGACGCACTAAGCCCCCAGTGGTTCTGCTTGGCGTTAAACCCCTTGTCAAGGATGCTGAACACAAGTAAATACGGATACATGCTGAAGAAAGACAAGAGAAACCTACATAAAGTCTCCCACCTCATGTACGTAGATGACATCAAGCTATACGCGCCAACAATCACCCAACTCCGACAACTCATCAGTATAACAGAGACATTCTCCAAGGACATAGGAATGGAATTCGGCCTCGATAAGTGCAAAATACAGAAGAATAGCAAAGAAGATTTACCAGGCATCGAACTCGAAGACGGGAGACTACTGAAGACCTTGGACGAGGGCGAAACCTACAAATACCTAGGGATAATGCAAAAACGGCAGCAGGAGCACAAGAAAGTCAAAGTCCAGCTCACGCAAGCATTCCAAGAAAGACTTAGAAGCATTGTGAAGACGAAACTGAGCGGGAAGAACACCACGCAAGCAATTAACGCATATGCGGTACCAGTGCTCACCTACTCCTTCGGGATCATCAAATGGTCCAACACTGAACTAGAACAACTCCAGCGGAAAATGAGAACCATCCAGAGAAGAGCCGGACAACTACACCCTGCAACGGCAATTGAACGGCAAACACTACCCCGGGAAGAAGGAGGACGCGGACAAGCGGACCTCAAAGACTTACATGACAAGCAGATCCAGAGCATGAGGCAATACTTCCAGTTGAAGAGTCCCCGATCGCCACTCATCCAAGCCATAATACAAGCAGATGCAAATTACACGCCACTAAACCTGTGTAGTACCGAAGAGCGTGTCCTCGAAACAGCCAACGAACAGAAACTGAGAACTTGGGCCGGAAAACCATTACATGGCAGGCACTACAATGACCTGCAACAACCACACGTTGACAAAAAGGCATCAAATTCTTGGCTGGCCAAAGGCACTCTCCAGCCAGAGACAGAAGGATTCATGCTAGCCATCCAAGACCAAGTGATCGCAACAAGGAACAATCAGAAATTCATCCAGAGAAAAGACATAGAAAGCGACAAATGCAGACACTGTCATGCGGCATCGGAGACAATCCAACACGTGATGGCAGGATGCAAGATCCTTGCGCAGTCAGACTACAAACATAGACACGATCAAGTAGCGAAAATAGTCCACCAGAAATTGGCAGCGAATGCTGGCTTTCTGACAGAAAAATGCCCGTACTACAAATATGAGCCAGAGACCGTGCATGAGAACGAAACACACAAGCTTTACTGGGATAGAGCAATCATAACAGACAAGACAGTCCCACATAACCGTCCTGACATAACCCTCGTCGATAAATCGAATAAGACCACGTACTTAATCGACATAGCAGTACCCAACACCAATAACATACAGACAACCTACACAACGAAAATCACCAAGTACCAAGATCTCAGACATGAAGTACGAGATATATGGGGTATGGAAAAGATCCTCATCATCCCGTTAGTCATCTCAGCAACAGGGATAGTACCAAAAACGCTTGCGACGAATTTGGAGATACTCAACATTGACCCAAACACCTACATTGAAATACAAAAAGCCACAATCCTAAACACGTGTCACATTGTCAGGAAGTTTCTAGACATGGCACATTAAGAAGTGATGTAAAAAGAGGCTTGGGAACATGGCGCTCTGCCCGTCCCAAAGCCTGTTTCCGCCAAGAATGGGCGAGGAAAACTTTTATATATATATATATATATATATATATATATATATAAAAAATCAATTTATCGTTATATGTGCTTACTGACCAATGTCGTTCTAGAGGCAACATTTTCATAACAGGGTGTATATCTGACATTTGAAATGATAAGCAGTTAATTATTGATTTTACTGGCTAATAGGTTGATTAATTTATAAAAGTACTTAAACTTTTAATATATCTGTATATTGCCAATCCTTCATTGAAACAGCGTTTCTTATAGGCAATAAATAATAAATATGATATATAAAATACTATATTTAAATACATGAAAAATATGTATGTAGATATGTAAAATATTTATACATGTATGAAATAAATAGGTGGAAGAAAAAGCAAAGTGAAAGTAAAAATAAAAATTTAACGATTATCATGGTAAATGATATATTAATATATAAAATAAATGTCGCCGAAATACGTGTTCTGCATAATTATCTATGTAAATAATAATAATAATAATAATAAATATTTGTTTTCATGTGATATTTAGAAAACGCCGTTTAATAAAGCGTTTATACAAATTACGAGAAAGTCCTTATTATAGTTAAAAGTTGCATCGCAACTCTGTTTCCTTAACATATTATATTGAATATTTTTTAAAAATATTCCAATTTTGCTGTTTATTTTAAATAATGGTCATCGAGGACATAATTTTAATTCCTAGTTAACCGTAACTCTTTTCCCAAATTTTTGTCATCTTTATTTATAGCGGTTTTTATCATTTTGTCTGAATTGAAATCGCTGCTAAAGAAGACCGTGCATACGGGGGAGGGTTGGGATTAACCCACATTTAAGCAATATTATCTGTAAAATATGATTCCTCATGAGAGAAAAGTTTCTATAAAAAAATCCCCCTTTTATCGATCTCTCCCTTTTTGAAATCTTGTACACGACTTAGTATTAAAATTTAAGTTATGCAATTTTAAGTAACAGGTGTGCTTTAGACGTCGAAATTACTGATCGTAAATAATTTTTATCGATGTGCGATTCATATATGAAATAGTGACGCAATTAGGGCCCGCTTTATTTTGCATAGATATTTAATTTTACCATAAAACCGCAATTAATGGCGTGCCCATCCTTTGACTCGATGTGCAATATATTAGTGAACTGAGGAAATAAAGACATATTTCTCAAGTTCAATAAATAATTTCTATTTTGGACTCATAGTGTATGTTAAAAAGCGCTAAATGTAACCTTTTGCTTACAATTTTGTTCCGCTTTCGTTTCTACTACTTCTTCTCTCGGTCCTGGTTACAAGAAAAAACATTCTTGCTCTGCAGCACACAAAGACTCCACCTTTGTACCACTCTTCAGCCTTCACTTGTAACGCCTTCGAGTCAAGACTGTGCTCATAAACTCCGTAAATGTGATATTCCAGCGAATCCGAATCTCTTAATAACAATGCGGATTTGTACGCGCGAATCAATATCTTTGTTTCTTTTTGCAGAATACGAGAAATCCCTTGCTTTTTTTACCGGAAAGAGAGCCCCGTTACTAGCATCGCTACTGCTGTCTTTCCATTTCCCAAGCAAATCGTTTTTATAATCTCGGAATTCATAGTAAGGAAGAAAATATTATTATTCTGCATTTTAGAATTTAAGGCGTTATTTAAATCCTTTTCATTGCTTGATGATAGTTTTTTCAGAAAAGAATACATTATGATAATTAAGAAATTATAATGCTTATGATAAAATTTTTATGTATGTGATAATTAAGAAACTTTGATGTAAATGAAAAAGTTATTCATGCAAATTTCTTTCACCGGGTTGCTAAGATTTAGTAAAAGAAAAAAAAGAGTAAAATTTAGACAATTTAGCTCTATTTTTCTGAGTCGCAGCTTCATCATTTAATTCTTCATAAAAATGTTATTTACCGCTATTTTGGACTTTTCTAGAGTCCTGGGTAATTTTATCAACACTCGATGGGTATACTAATACTATAAGATAGTGCTAGAACCTTACAATATATTAATATTTTTGAGAGAAAATGGGAATATCCAAATAAGATTAATTTTGAGAGAAACCGCACATGAGTGCGGAATTTACTTTAAAGCAAAGAATAGAATAAAAATAGCAATACATTCCACATTTTTAACTTTTCTTTACAAAGAGCAAAAGGTAATTCCTGAAATGCTGCCAAATACTTTTTGTAAATTTTTATTTCTTCTCCTTATTTTTCATCTATTTTCGTTATTTATTCCTACTTTAATTTTATTCCTCACCTCCTTCGCCACTTCTTTGTGCGATTCTTACACTTCGTTTTTCCTACTTTTTCCATCCTTCTCTTCACGACTTACTGTTTTGTTATTACTTACTCTGCCTTTACTTTCCTTTTTTCTCTCGCCTTTTGCATCTCTGAGAGCAAAAGGATTTTGCTAGTTTCATTTAATTCTTTAAAAGATATTTAAATCAAGCAGGCTTTCTGCGAAACGAAAAATGTTTAAATTCAAAGTGATTTGCTTTCGGTAAAAAATCTGTAAAAAAAAAAGATTGAATTTGTTTTGAATTCTTCCAATATATTCAATGAAGTAGGTATGTGTGTTAAACAATAGCGTCAAGCCTCAGGCTTAAGATGAATGCCTATTCTTTTCCGATTGCGACGACTTCTTTGTGTTACTATTAATGCCTACTTCGTACGAGCGAAGTTCAAGTAAACTTCTGAAAATTTGTTTCTTCTTATAGCCACCATTTTCGCACTTAAAGTACTCTTATATATAAAGAGGAATGCAGAAATTATATTTATCTAATGCAATTCGGTCAATATTTAATAGTCCCATTGAATTTTTTCATAACTTTGCCTTCTATTTTATGTCAGCTAGTTGAGAGCACAGAGGGGAAATTTTTCTAGCAAGCTGGAAGTGGATGGCTTTAAATTAATTTGCACCCCATTATTCCGTGTCTACAATAACAAACCCTGTATTCACTAGTGTCTACACTTACGAACCTTGTATTCGCTAGCATCCACACTTACGAACCTTGCATTGGCTGGTGTCTACACTTACGGACCTTGTATTGCTTGCTGTCTACATTTACGAACCTTGTATTGGCTAGTGTCTACACTTGCGAACCTTGTATTGGCTGGTGTCTACACTTACTAACCTTGTATTGGCTGGTGTCTACACTTACGAACCTTGTACTGGCTGGTGTCTACACTTACGAACCTTGTATTGGTTGGTGTCTACACTTACGAACCTTGTATTGGCTGGTGTGTGCACTAAGAACCTCATATTCGCTGGGCTGAATCCGAATTCCCATATGCTATGCATTAGTTTGGATGTTACGTCAAGTTCTCTATTGCGTTCCAGCTGCCTTGTCGATCAGTTCAGGAATTTAAAATTATCAATAAGTGACCAGTCACCAGTCCTCTTATGTGCTACAGAAGTTTAAAGGGAAAAAATACACAGCAATTGAAATCGACTTGCATGGAAATTCGCCATGTTATGCATATTATCTTCAGGCCCTACTGTTGCGCCGTGGTAAAGTTTCGCACAGTGTGCCGTTAACCTAGGTTCGGCTCCTGATGGTACCCAAAAATGATTGTTTACCAACTAATTGCCTATTGTAGTTTTGGAAGTTAGTTCCCTAGGCTTTAAGGGGTTAAGAGTCCTCAGAAAATTATCGATTCTGGAGCAGCAGGACTTTGTTGTCCCTGCGCCGTAAAGAACACAAACGAAGTTAATATTAGTTCCATGGTATTGTATTGTATTGTAATCTTCGGAAGATGATTATTATGTTAACAGATTTATTAGTGTCCAAAAATAATCGTTGGCGAGCAATTCATGGATTTTCCTTGGTCAGTGGGCTTTCAAATTTCGAAATTGATTCGTTTTCCAGTCGCTAGGGGGCGTTAATTTATCAGGATTAAAGATTACATTTTCTCTCAAAAGGACCAAATTACGGGTTTTCGGTTTTTTGGATACCATTTGTCTTCTTCCATCGATAATGGGCTAGCCTTTCCTGACTTTATTTTCCGATCGCCATGACGGATTAGAGGCCAGAAGTAGAAAAAGTTAATTTTTCACCTTCCCAACTGGTCAGAAAAAGGCCTGCAGCGCAGTGGCCGCTTACCTTGTCCTCAATTTCAGATATTGCCTTTTTTTCCCGGTCGAATCATGCCCCGCAGAATGGCTTCCAATTTAATTAAATCGTCTAACCTTTTGTAATGGCGATGGAAGACACCGTGAATATTTTTGTAAGTCGTTTTTGTTTATTTAAAAACGTGAGGATTTTATTAAAAATCGTGAGGGGTTTTATTCAAAAATGTAAGGGATTTTATTTAAAAACGTGTGTATAACGGCCATATACTTACAGGTGAATATTTTGTTCTGTAAATAAAAATTATATTTTATCCTTTATCTCGCCTTCACAAATAAATATGTGTGTTTATAATCATACTGCTTAAGGAATACATTGCTTTCTTCTAAATAAATATTTTATTTGCAGGAAATTTTAATGAAGAGATTGTGAAATACATATAGCTCATAAGTTTGTTTAATGTATGACGTATGCGGCATAAACAATTTTATGTACGTTTGGTATGTATGATTTTTATGACTAGAAAAGGGTGGTATGAATGACTGTTATGACTAAACAAATCTGGTATGGATGACTTGTAAGACTGGTAAGGATGACTTGGATGACTAAGTATAAGACTGGTATGAATGTCTTATATGACTAAGTAAGGATCGATGATTTGTGGCTAGGTAAGACTGGTATGTGTAGATGACGTATGACTAAACAAGAATGGTATATGTGAATGACTTGTATGACTAGTCAAGACTACTATGTCAGTATGAACACCTTGTATGACTAGTCAAGACTACTATGTCAGTATGAACACCTTATATGACTACGTAAAACAACTATGTGTGCATGAACATCTTGTATGATTATTTGCATCTTGCCCTTATAATTTTTGAATCGCTAGGCTCCTGTTATTGAGAAGAAAAATGAAAAAAAAATGTAAATTTAATGTTTTATTTTTTTTATAGAAAAAGTGATCAAGTACCAGTTGATCAGTTTCATTCTTTTCTTTTCGATAGAGATTTTGTGACTGCAAATAATTTGGTTTTTCGAATCTAAACGAACAAAGTGATTGCTGCTGTTGATCTCCGGATCCATATCGGTTAATCGTTAGTTCATCGATTCTAAATCACGAAATATTTTATCGATTTTCATTGCGATATTGTTTACATCGTTTTAATTCTACTTCACATGCCAGTTGTTCCTCGATTTCAATAAGTTCGTCGTCACCTAAGTCTTTTAAAAGCTAATCCAATAATTCGCGAACATTTTTTTAATCAATGTTTTAAAAATTAAATTCTTTTTCATTGGCAGCGATTTCTTTATCATTGGCAGCAATTTCTTTATCATTGGCAGCGATTTCTTTATCATTGGTATTACTGTTATTTTAACGTAAGTACGAAGTTAAAAACGTGTTAGCCGTATCTTAGTTCGGAGAACCTTGCGATATGAACCTGAAGGCCCCTGGATCGAGACTAACTTGAGCTGTGATATTTTTGTTTCGACTGTTATGGATCAAAGGGCTTTAGTTCGAGCCCGGAAAGGTGGTATCCTTAGCCACCTTAATATCTTTAAAGGCGTTTTAGAGATCTTTTCAAAGCTAGAAAAGCTATTGTGCCTTCGAGCAAAGATTCTTTCAAACTAATATGTAGAAAAGTCGAGGTAGTCAAATTTTCGATAGCATAAAGGAAGTTTGCAAAAAATAAATAAATAAATAAAAAAAATAAAAAAATAAAAACACAAACAGCATGCTTTTAATTTAATCGTGTTAAAATTAAAATTTGAGTTGAATAAAAGCGAGGGGTGATTGTGCTTCCTCCATAGTTCCTTAGCCGAACCGTGAATGACGTAGGCTTCTCTATGTGAATCGTAAATGTTAAAGTAGACATTACGTGATCAACAAGAATGTCTTAATTGTAATGCCATTACCTCCAGAAGTGCTTTATTCCTTCATTACTTTTCTACCTTGCACGATCATCTAAAAAGAAGTAAGGTTGAAGGTAAAATATTAGAACACGGTACCACCGCCAATAAATTAATTTGGCGAGTTTTCTTCGTTTTTGGCAACTTTTGTTGGTAACTGACAGGATAATAAACCGCTTGGTGACTATTTTCTTAGTTGCCAATTTGGCAAGAAACCGGTACTATATTCTAAAATTTAACCAGGTTGGAAAGTAATGAAGCTAAATTTTTGGAAGTAATGACATTGCAGATAATGGAATTATTATTATTATTGTCAAGATCAATAATAAAAATAATAATGCCATTATTATTATTGATCTTGTCAGTTTTTTGAAAACTGTATCATCACATAAGTAATGTAAAAGGATGAATTGTGACAGAAGGAGGGAACACTGTATTGAGTAATAAAAATGCAAATTGATATCAAATATTGACTTTGAAATCAATTCGCAAGTTTTTTTAATAATTTTTTCAAAAATAACGCCATAATTTAAGGTTTTTAAGACTATCATAAGGATTTAGAACGGCGAGATTTTTTCAACAAATTCGATTTCATGCTATAAGTTTTGGTCATGGTAGGAAGCATGCAAAAATTCCTTTTCAAAATTAGAATTTTCTTGTTATAAAATCCGGAGTAAGGTTTAGGTTTCTAACAATTTTTTAAAATTTATAATTCCAAAATAATTAAACTTAGAATTAACTGCGGTAAATAATTTCGACGACTTTTCTAATTTCAACTTGTATTTTATAACTTTTTTATGTCCACTAAAAGAGTTGAATTAAAAGGGCGATGGGAAAAAAACTTCGAGAAGTCGACTTCATTGAGCCAAGAGTTTTTTAATTAACAAATGCTGTTTTGCAACACGAATTAGTTTCGAGAGGTTGTTCACCAAAAAGAGATTCATGAACCGTAATTCTAAAATTGCAATTACCGACTTTAAAATGCATTTAATTAAAATTAACTACGCGCACTTTTTTTTAATTTAAAAACATCAAATTATATCTGTTAAGTTCTGTTTTTTTGTTTAAGAGAATGGCTTTCAATGTAGCATAATACATCTGTTAATCTGTTATTTTTTTTGGCAATTTATATTCCATAATAGCGGTGTGTTAATTCGTTCGATGACCGACTCACCGAACCAGTCTTGTCGTGTATACTAGATGGGCAAAATCATTCATCCAGTGAATGATTGGGCACACCTGTACTTTCTAATGCCAAAAATTGTGATATTGCCAGATACTGGTTTTGGAGGACAACAACAACGTTTCCAGCGTAACAAGTCTGTTTTTAGGTGATCGTTGTTGCTATTTCTTCTGGAAAATTGCCAGCCTAGCTTCCCAGAAGCGGCACGCAATCTGGACCACGCGATACGATATCAACTCCCTGAAAATAAGATTACCTGACATTAAAAAATGTGTTCGCTCGTATGGGTGAACCTTACAGGGTATAGATAGACACAATGGAAGCTTCCTTTTCTGCGAAGACTTTTCTAAGCCGGCACTGGATTCGGAATATATCTTTCGTATTATCAAAGGAGCATTTTTTGTTTCATAATTTAACAATAAAAAAATTATACCACAATTTTTTTTGTATCCTACTCTAAAAGCATCGATCATTGGCAATTCTGTAAGCCATATTCTGCAGAAAATCTCCAATAAGATATTTCTTTCCACATCGCAAAATTTCGTTAGTTTGTTAGGATTGACATTTGTTTTACCATGGTTTTTCTGCTTGCTTTTCTCATTCATTCGGGATACAAAGCACTCCCGACATACTTAGATAAACGTTTAATTACAATAGAATTCTAATTATCCTGGTTCAGTGGGACCGAGGCAAGCCAGTAAAATTGGGTGTAAAATCGTTACAAAGGGAGCTGTTCACTCTGGTCAGGATAATGGCAAATGGTCGCCTTCCTAACAGGTCACGATCCTGTTAATTAAATGATCTGTGTCATTGGAAGTAAAATTATTACAAAATGAGGTGTTCGCGCTGGTCACGACAAGGACAAGCAATCTTCTTCCTTAAAAGTTTAACATCCTGTTAATTGAATGATCCGGATAACTGGATGTAAAATTTGTATGCAAGTGGCAGTCACTAGGATCGCCATAAAAACAAGTGATCTTCCTTAACAGGTGTCCTTCCTCCAGGTTAAAATCCTATTAATTGAATGACACAGATCATTGGGTGTAAAATTGTTGTAAGCGGGCGGGGGGGTGTTCATCCTGGTTATGACAAGGACAAGTGATCCTCTTTCTAACAGGTTAAAATTCCGTTAACCGAATGACTCGGGTCACTGTACGTAAAATTGTTTGAAAGGTGACGATCACTAAGATCACTGCAAGAACAAGTGATCTTCTTTCTAATAGGTTACGATCCTATTAACTGAATGCATAAGATCACCAAGTATGAAACTTTTCTAAAGGGTGACGGTTACACTGGCCACCACAAGGGAAAAATGCCTTTCTTTATGAATGATTGGGATGTTATTAAGTGAATGGTCCAGCGTACTTGTAAATGGTGCAACTGTACAAGCAGGCGTGTGGGAAGGATGCAAAGGCAATTGGGGCAAGGCAAAGGGCATATGGAGCACATGGCATCCAGGGATGTTTTTATATATATATAAATAGCTCGATGGGGCCAGTGGGGGCACAAGCATGGGGAAACTGGGGATACGCCCCTACTGGCCTGTTAGCTACAGGCCTGTGCACAAGGCAACCATGCAATAAGGTAAGCTGGTTGTAGTACCCCTATTAAGTGTAGAAGCAGATCTCTTACTTAAAATTAGTTTTGAGGATCTGATCTCAAAATATTCTTAATTATGAAAAGTAGAAAAAAATTCAAATATAAATACAGTAGGAGTATACAAAAAAAAACACAAAAAAAACCAAAAAAAACCCCATTATTTTCCGTCTGACTGGAAGCTCTGTTTAATTTCGAAAAATAAAAAATTGTTATACAGTTCATTAGTTTACATTTTTGAGTTAAACATATACGGAGGCGACGAAAACTTTTGAGCATTTGAAGCTTATAAAATTTTTAATCTGCTCCTGATTGCACAAACGGAATAATTATTGTAAATCTACAAGGTCGCTTTCTGGAATGATTATACAGTATATCTGTATAAAACACATACAGCGTATGCTCTTTAATCCGTGTACATATTATCTGCCTAATAATAACAATACAGAAAAATTGTAGATTACGAGTATTTTAAATTGCATATTATTAATTAATTAATAATATGTTAATTTGTGGTTAATTATTTTATCAATAAGAGCATATTGATTATTAATCATACAATGATTTCTCGCAATAACTTCGATCTAATTAATTACTATTTCTACTGAACTATCAAAGGTGTCTCGCGGTTCCGGAAAATGCTTAACAGAATTACATATGTTCCGATTAACGTCCTTTCCTGTTTAACGATGCTCGTTTCCGTCTCTAAAAAATCGTGAATGAGAAAAATTACTGTTTAATTTACTTGCTTGTGTACAGGAAAAGAATTGGGGAAATGGTGGCCGCCAAAGGCAGTGCTGTAATCCCAGGTAGAACACTGTATAATTTATCCTAGCCGGAAGTCCTATGGCAAGCCAATCACTATGAGTTTCGGGAGAACTTTATGCATATGAAGTACAGGGCGCTTGGTCGGAAGTCTGAAATGCCCAAGCAATTTAAATTTTTTTATTTAAGTTTCGTTATATAACAAAATTTATATAAATTAAATTAAATTGTTAAAAAGTTTAAATAGACTTTTTAACTATGTTCATTATTGTGAGAAGTTAATCTTATTTTCAGAATTTCCCTCTGGGTCAAGTGTTTTCCTTTTTGATTGGTTAATTGGTTTGAGTGATCTCGCTTTGATTACACTAACACGTACTTTCCAACTGAATGCATCTTCCAGAAACGTGGTATTAAAATAAAATAAAATCATTTTTACGCAATCTTAATATACAGCTTGATGGTTCATCACAGTTTCATTATAATTCTTAAAAATTTTTAGTCCCTCTATGTACTTTTGATTTTAAAACAAATGAACTCTCGATATAATAGATATTTCAAGAGAAACGACACATAAATATAACGGTCTCGAGATTTCTTAGACCATTACTTTAATCTAAATGCCATTCGTTTTTAGAAGCTCATATCAAAGAACCTCAGCTGTTTGCATAACGAAGGAATTCGAGGAAATCACATTTAAAAATAGGTTTCTAGGACCCGATAAAACATTTTAAAATATCTCTTGGAGCGGAAGGCCTCCAAATATTTTTCGCTGCGGTTCGGAAATTGAATTTGGTTGGGCAAATTTTGCTGGCTGACTCTTTTGCAACTGAGTTGTGGGGGACGGAAGAAGGCCCAAAACACACAGGAAAAGAGAACGTTTTTGCAAACCTTCTAGATTTTTATTTGGAATTTAAAGATAATGGTTGGTAATTTGAGCTGATATGCACTTTACCCCCTTCTTCTCCCCTTCCAAGGAAAAAAAAAACTACGTTTCCGATTTTTTAGAAAAATACGTTTTCTGTCAGTTTTCGTGAAGACGAAATGTTTGGAAGCTGCCACTTCTTAGCAGCAATAGAATTGGCATCGTTGTTTGCTGAATAACATTATAATATTAGGTCTTAATCTGCAGTTATACACAGTTGGATTTACTTTTTTCACTTGAGCTTTTAACGATGGATGAGCTTTTAACGCCATAATGCATTGACCCAAAGTTTATCTTCATCTAATTATATAAATATGTGGTCACATTATATGTTTTATCCCATATAAGGCTAACTCATGCATAAAGTGATGAATAAAAAAAAAACACTTAAATTAATATTTCAATAATTAACTAATAACTTTATTTAAAGAGATCCAATTTAATTTAAATAATTCTGTCTAATTAAATAATGACGTCTCTTTAGCATGTGGATTTAAGAAGACATTTTAATATTTCCTGTTCCGTTAGAACTGTTGAGTTCAGGCTAATTGTTTTGTTGAAAACCGAGGTCGGGTTCTGTCTGGCCAGCGTGATCATTTTGATTAACCCTCCTCCTTATTTGTTAAGAGACATTTGGAAAACTAAAGGGAAATTTCATCGCTTGATTATTATACACATAGTGGACCTTCGATTGCCGACTCCTTGATAATATCCTCCCCTTCTTCACATGCTTAATATTAATGTACAGGTATAAACAAAATTTATGGATTTATGAATGGGTGTAGGTGATCGGACATGATGCTTACGTATTTGTCACCTGTCAGAGTTGTCTCTAGACGTATCAGGGGTCCCATATCACGCCAACTGCACACGCCCCATACCATCACAGAAGCTCCACCAGCTTGAACAGTCCCCTGTTGACATGTAGGGTCCATGGATTCATGAGGTTGTCTCCATACCCGTACACGTCCATCCGCCTGATGCAATTGGAAACGAGACTCGTCAGACCAGGCAACGTGTTTCCAGTCATCAACAGTCCAATGGCGGTGTTGGCGGACCCAGACGAGGCGTAAAGCTTTGTGCCGTGCAGTCAACAATGGTACACGAGTGGGCCTTCGGCTCCGAAAGCCCATATCAATGATGGTTCGTTGAACAGTTCGCACGCTGACACTTGTTGATGCCCCAGCATTGAAATCCGCGGCAATTTGAGGAAGTGTTGCACGTCTATCTCGTTTAACGATTCTCGTCAGTCGTCGAATGTCCCGTTCTTTCAAGGTCTTTTTCCGGCCGCACCGCTGTCGGAGATTTGATGTTTTACCGGATTCCTGATATCATGTTTCCCAGAAAATAAGACCTGGTCTTATATTAATTTTTGCTTCAAAAGACACGCTAGGGCTTATTTTCAGAGGATGTCTTATTTTTCATGCATAATAATTAACATTTGTTCATGTTCAAGAAATATATTTATTCACGTTCAAGAAATACATTTATTCAGGTTCAAGAAATACATTTATTCACGTTCAAGAAACATTAAAAAATGAACAAAATCATTTACTCTAATACAGCCATGTCGTCTTCTTCTGGAACGTCATCATAAAGCTCCAAATCACGAATTCTGTCCTGAATTTTTTGAGACTTCATTTCTTCTAAAACCATTGGCCCTAGCCTCTTATGTTGAGCAATAAAGCTCTCCTCAAATGAGCTCCTCTTGTCCATGTAGCCTGCTCGTAGGGCATTGGCAACACAGCTGTCCGTTATTTTATCCCATGCATTCTTCACCCAAGTAAAGATTTCTTGTAACTTAGGCTTCACAAAGTTTCCTCGTTGATTTCTCTCCATTCTATTTTCAATATAGTCATTGATTTCCGTGCGCAACTGATCTTTAAATGGCTTGTTTATTGCAATATCAAGAGTTTGGAGATTTGCAGTCATTCCTGCGGGAATCATTATTTGATCAATTCTTCTTTCTGCAAGGAAGTTCTTCATTGTTTTAGCGCGGTGAGTGCTGTCAGAATCCCACACTTGCATACGTTTTTGGCCACCTCGCAAAACAAGTGATAGAAATAAATCGACTCACTTTCTTGTTGCTGCATGTGTGCACCAAACTTTTTTTGGGCTTAAGAATATAAATACCTGAAACACGTTCGATTTCCTATTTCTCACCCTTAGAGATGATTAGAGGGAAGGGGGGTTTCTTTCTATCGAGACGAATTGCCAAACTACATGTAATTCGTGCACTTTCGTAACCAGTGGAAGGGAATGTATATCGCAAAGGCATTACCCCTCTGATCAATGGTAGTTTGAGACCCTTGACCCATAAACACTGCAATTTCATCCATGGCAATCATGTTCTAGAATTGGCACTTAGAGAAGTCGATGCCATCAACAAAACACTTGAATGCAAGTGCACGTTTAATCACTTCAGTGTCTTCCAATTTGAACAGTGTTGTCGATCTTCTTAGAGACAGTTCATATGACATTCACTGAAGGAAGCCATCCACCCAGTGTTGTGATGCTTTGAATTTGTCTGGCGATACGTCTACCTGTGGTGCCATTGCAAGGGCAAATGATTGAATATCAGCGCTGCGAACAACCAAACACTTTGCTCTTCTGTCAACAATCCATTCACAGATGATGTGTTCCAATTCAGGAAATAATGGTTGCCGATCTGATCTACACTTACGCTTCTTGGGATTTCCCTCGTCGACCTGTTGACTGAGATTATTATACTCTGATCGCCATTTTTGGACCATTCGTAGATCCATCTTCTTCTCTTTGCAAAAAGCTGTAAGATCTTTATCTCTGGAGTCTTCCACAACTCCTTTCTTGTACTCGACGGAACAGCTCATTCTTTTTGCACTCTTTTTACCTGAGCATAAAAATCTATTATCCTGTAAATTTATTATTAAATCAAGTGTTATATGTCCGTTGCTAACGCGATGTATTGAATACTGAAGATTTTAATTTGTCGCAACCCCGTCCATTTGTTTCAAATGTGCATGTATGTTGCTTCTGCACTTGGTCATTCGGCAATAAAGTGCCCGTCTGGCTGACTACCTTAACCAGGGCTTATTTTAGTGGTAGGGCTTATATTAGGAGTACCCTAAAAAATCGTGCTAGGGCTTATTTTTTTGATCAGGTTTTATTTTCGGGGAAACACGGTATTCACGGTATACCCGTGAAATGGTCGTACGTGAAAATCCAAATTTTGTCGCTATCTCGGAGATGCTATGTCCCATCTCTTTTGTGCCGACTATAACGCCACGTTCAAAATCACTTAAATCTTGATAACCTGCCATTGTAGCGGCAAGAACCGATCTAACAGCTTTGCCAGACATCTCTTGTCTTACATAGGCGCTGCCGACAGCATCGCGTTACGCTGATTGGTTGCAAAGCTCCGTTATTTGCATACGCACGCCTGTACCGGTTTTTCTGGCACTTCAGTATATAACGAACATATTGAATACTTAACTTCCCCAAAATAACTGTGTTAAATACAAAATTAAGAACAGCCCCTTCCTTCCTATACACATGGGCCATATATAAAATCTGATATATAAGGTAATGACATAATTTTTATTATTAAAAAATCGTGACTATGATGTCAAATTTATTATGATGCAATACAACGACAACGTAAGTCCTTATCACGCGATGTTTATTCACCATACACTTGACATCCATTTCATTACGCTGTGTAAACTAATTAATAAATTCCTAAGTTGAGATGTCTTCCATCATTTTGATGAAAATTTGAAAATTCATTAACTAATTCTCTGTTGACGAAAAAGACAAGGTGCCGTCTCTACTTAGAATGAGATCATTTGGGTTCATAATTAAGGTTGTGGTGCGAATTAAGTTTATACTGTTTAGGAAGGGGGCCCAAAGTTTTAGACGGGGCCCCAAAAATCCACCAATTATGATATACAGGCATATTCTGTTGAATTAACTTTCAAACTATGGATCGTACATAGAATCATCGTTCATTTTGGTTTGCGGATTCATGTAAAAGTACTTTTAAGAGGTCATGCGTGTATGCAATCGTTGCGTGCAAAGTATATATATATACAGTAGGAAAAAATACTGCACTTTGCACTTCTTAAACCATGCTTTTTTTGGTTGTTAAACCTAGCGAGTGAAAAATTTAGAAAGATAAAATTATTGATTGATTGCGCAAAAAACTTTATAGCCTATAAGCTAATATGCCACATCACGTGTCTTTAGATTCTTCTGATAAACGAATACGGTACCGTATAAGCAAATCTTGACAATGATTGACAGGTGTCGTAGAACTGGACCTTTGCAATATGGAGAATTGCCATAAATTATCGCAAAGAAAATTTTGTTTTATTGAATATCGATTGTTTTATTAGATATTGATTCAAGTTAATTTTGACATGCCTAAGAAAAATAATATAAGTTGCATCTGTAAGAAGTTTGAGTAATATGGTTTTAATGGCTTTTCGATTTAATTGAAGAAAATCGATATTTCTACTAAGTTGACCAATTCCGAAGTTGAATTAATCAAGGCATTTAGAAAATAATCAATTTTCGTCGTTTGTCCAATTCGATTTCTGAACCGTTTTCACGTTAGCTGTCGAAAACCTTCGATCATTTGATTGGGATGTCCTCTCCACACCCTTTCTCCTCCTTGCCTGGTTCTAGCTGACATTGGTTGCTTGGTTACCAAATGTGACGTCACTGGCCTTGCTGAATCGATGACGTCACGCCCACCCACGCAAATACTAGGCCAGGAACCGGAAGAGATGTAAGAGTCCACGACTACGTCATATGCCTGGCATTCAAATAAACCGAAGGGTGTCCCAGAACTACTTGCTTCTGATAAATTTCTCGAGGCCTTGTTCTGAGCTTATAATTTCTATTCTCTGAACGATTTCTTACATTTCTCTTAACATGCGAAAAACAAACCTGACGTCCCTAAAGTGAGAAAAAATGAAATTTTGCTCTCAGAAATACTTGTAAATGACCTAAATGTTTTAAAAATTAAAATAATTGTCCGTTTTTGAAACCGCTGGGGGTTTGATTGTCCATGAAAAATAACCCAGCATTAGCTAACGCCCAGTAGTTTTAATTAGCAGAATGTAAGAGGACCATTGTTTCGAAATTGTGTGTGTATGCCCGCAATAAATGCATAATTCTTTTAAAGTCCACAATTCTCACCATAGCGAAGCTCTATATTCACTCGCCGAGGGGAGTTTAATTGCCCCTTGTAATTCAATGGGAAGAGCACTTGAACGGTTGTCAAGAGGTCATGGGCTCGGTCCTCACTAGGCTCCTAGAAATCATTATTTTCGTTGCCAGTAATTTATCATTAAATATATAGTTATTGAACGGATAGTGTGCGAAATGTACAATGGTAAACTTAAAAAAAAAACAAAACGTTTGAAGTGTATGCACATAAAAATTTCAAATAAAGTATCCTAATGGATTAATAGAGTTATTCATTATAGTTAATTTATATTTATCAATTAATACAATTATAATTTTTATAAATCCTTTGCAATGAGAAATAATATCAGCTATTTCGAAAGAATTTGTGTTTGTTCATTGTTTTTTCATATTTCCTGACATATAACTTTTCCCATAGTATTTCCAACGTTTTGGAGACTTTTGTAACATTGTCTGAAATATACTTGTAGAAATAAACACCCGTTACTTTCATAGTTTTATTAATAAACTAGGGAGGGAGGGAGAGAGAGAAATAATTACGTTTTGAAAACTTTGAAGTTTGAATGTTATTCATTTAGTTCCTGAAGTGTTCAATTCCCGGTCATATTTCGGTAAATGGCACAGAAAAGGACTCAAGGAGCAAATTTGCGATTTATTCATCGGACATCGCGAAGACTTTTCGAAGGTTTTACGGCCATCGTAAAATACTAAGAAGTGGGTTTTTGAAACGATTCAAAACCGAAAAAAAGAGCTTTTAAAATCCTTTATGCCGGCGTTGGGGAAGTGACTATTTTTGGTGTTTCTCATTCATTCATTCATTGAATGTAAGTTGAAAATGATTAGAAGTCAATTGCAGTTTGGTTTCTCGACATGGAACCATTAGATCAACATTTCCAATTCTGAAATATCCATTGAAATGGGACAGTTAGTCGCAAATTTGTTTCCGTTTAAGGCATCGCAAATGAAGTGTGTACAGAGAATTTCTTAGCAAACACGATGGTCAAGTGTTTGGAATTACAATGAAATTAATATTTAACATTTCGGTACAGGCGTTCGCAGCAAATTCATAAGGGGTTGAAGGTTTATAATGGGGTTAAAGAGTTACAATTCAATATATTCATGCGTATATACATACAAAATTGCATCACAAGAGGTTTACAACCTTCATCACCCCCCCCTGCGTACGCCAGTGCATGTTACCCCCTCAAATAAATTGACATGGAAATGAATTATTGCCTTGAAGACGGGAAAGTATAAAAATGCCTTTATTTTAAAGATTTTTGAATTGTTTTTGAATGATAAAATTATATATATCCACTTTGAAGTGACATTTGAAAAAGGATTAATTACAGTCAATGAAACTAAATCGAGATAAAATTTATTAATAAGTAATGGTCTTTGTTCTTCTCTACGTCGCCGATTAGATCAGATATGCCTGTTTCATCTTGATCAGACTTTAATCTTTTTCAAATCGCTTCTCTATATGTTCTAATCCAGCGGTTCTTCAACTGTGGTCCGCGGGACCATATCAGGGTGTCCGTGAGGCTCTTCTAGTGTTACACAAAGGTGCAGAAAATTACCAAGGCAAGAATATTTTCTCTTTAATGCTAAGAATGAATTATGAGGTGAACCCCTTCCTCAAATGGTAAAAATTAGTGATGAAACACTAGAAATAAATATGTATGATGCAAATTCTGGGCTTTAAACTTAATTAAAGAGTTAATTCTTGGGGGTCTGCGAGGGCGAGTGATCTCTGAAGAGGGTCCACGGTTTAGAAAAGTTAAACAACTGCTGTTCTAATCTTTAGTTTATAATTCGCAGCTAGTTCCGAATTTCCATTACTTGTTTTAAAAATATTCTTTCTTTTCACTATTTTTCCGCGCTACATGCAAGTTCATTCCATATTATATGCAATTGTAGGAACAATTAGAAGAAAACCTTTATAGAAAATATAAGCCTCAGTAGACTTAATTTGCTCTAAATTTTTTTGCGAAAAAATTCAATGAATTTTAAAATAATATTGAAGCATTTCAAATGCTTGTATCCTCTACACAACTGCCTTTCATTGGTGGATATTTACATAGCTCACTATTTCTTGATCACTTCATCTAGTTATATTCAGTTAATATTGGAAATAAAAGGACGAAGAAAACGTTGTCGCTAGAGTTTAATCTTGTGGATTGTCCCCATTATTATTATAGGTATCACGTTCGTTGTTGTGGATTTGCATATGGTGGGTCATCATTTTCTTTGTTTTGCTGTCGATGTCTCGAATGATTTCTTGACATTTCTTGACTCCTTCTCCTCTGTTTTACTAGTATCTATTTAATATAGGATAGGCAAACAAAGACGCTTATGTATTTTTTTTGGATGGTTTCGCGATTATTATTTATTTTATACATGCATCTATTAGAAATATATTTAATCATTAAAATTAAGCATTGAGAATTTTAATTTTTAGGTACTTGTATTGTCCGTAAAATTAACTGACGTTGTTAATTTGACAGATGTCGATGATTACTCTTGGCAAGGTCAGGTGTGTTGGGTTCAAAATTAATAAATTTCAATCTTGAATCTCCACTGAATTGTACATCTAGTTTATTTCTCTGCTTCTTTAAGATGAAATTCATGTAGCTGAAACCAGATTCAACCATATACGAACTTGAAGTGCAGGCTAAAATCTTGAAATTTTTAAAACGTTTGCATATAATTGCGTAGCCATTATATTAGTGATTTTTAATCAACTTCTTATCATCGACATCCCGAACCCATACCGACTAAGTTGAGGATCCTTAGCATGGGATATTGTATATTAATTATTGTTATGGAGATATCAGGGAAGTTATGTGAAAGAACCTTTTCTTTCACATAACTAAATATAAATTACTAAACAAACCATAAAGAATTTAAAAGACGGCCTGTGTCAGCATCATTCAGTAAGTCAACAATCACTTAATAAGCACGCATATACTTAATAAGCATACCATCATTTAATAAGCAATAATCAATCACGTTCTATGATTTGCAAATTTATCTAAAGACGAGACATGCAACAAGAGCTTCGACATGCAACAAGAGATAAAGATCAGCGCCCTCTGCAACAAGTGCTTACAATTCTTCATTCATGGATCACAGCATCTGTTTATTACAAATTTTGGAAGTTGTTCCATGTGCCAACTTACGGAAATTGTTGTGAATGAAAGCACTTTCTGGGATGTTGCCAACCACTGGCGCCAGAGATCGGTCTTCTCTTTTATCAGCGGTCCCAGACCGCGAGACTCCAGAGTTCAACAGGTGGGATGATGTTCCCAGAAAATGATGCTTAGATCTACGGATTTAAAATTAGTTCTTCTCATGGTTTCCGCCTGCGGCAGTTTTTACAGCAAGTGATGCTTAAACACGCATATCGCGCTCGTGATTAAGCTTCAGCTGCAAAGCTGTAAATTAATTTACAGCTACGAAACTTCCGCCGATCTAAATTTATTGTATGGTGGCGAGTGCAATGCTCTGGAGCCTGTATTTGCCAAGCCTTTAAAGGAGTGCTTTTACAATTGGAGTTGCCGTTGAAAGGACTTCTGTTTAACACGGCTTCTTTTTTTTCGTGGTTTTACGGCTCAAGGACTACAATGGCTGGGACGTACAGTTTTCAAGGAATCCGAACTTCTTGAGGCTTAGGGAACCAAACCCCGGACCACAGTGAGCAATTCATCAATCAAATTTCTGTTGTCACAGTGATAGTTTTGAAATTAAAGTAATGGTGTCTGGCATGGGCGCCCATATGGGGACAGGTTGGGCTCGAGCCCCACCTAGTAATTTAAAAACTTGATTTGCCCGAACCTGCTACGCATTTACTTTCAAAAGTTTTACAGTCACATTTTAAAATAAGGTACTTTTTAGCTCATTACTAATTGTCAAGCAGTATCAATTATTTTTGTAGCGTTTTGGTATCTTGTACATTCACTAAAATTCTCAACAGCTTTGAGAAAGAGGTAATATTTCTTCTCAGCCGCCTAGAAGCACACGTTAATTTTTCTCAGCCTCCTAGAAGTATCCATATAGGCGCCCCTGGTCATTAAGTTGGAAATGGAGGAGAGAAGAAAGTTGTAACTTGTTAAAAGGCTCTTTTCCAGATAAGTAGCGTACTATATTAATTGAATTGTACAATTCGGCTTCTTGGATTTCGTATTTTTAAAAATTTAATAATAAAGAGAACATCATTACATTTTGATTTCTTCAGAAAATTAACTTTTTTCATGCATTATTAACCCATTAGATTGATTTTCATTATGCAGGATGAAGCTTGAATTGAAGCAGGTATTTTGATTAAATAGAAGCCGGAAGCGACTTTGTTGACATTATTTTTTTTTTTAAATTGAAATTACGACATTGTTTTGACATGTTTCTTAATTAGTTGTTGCTTCTTCTATTTGGTAGTTAACTTCTGTAAGAAGAAAGTTACTTAAAAAGTATTTCTAAGCCTAAGTAATTTAACCGAAAAAAAGAATTCAAAACAAGGTGAGTGTCACGACTTGGGATATATATTAGTGATGGAAACAAAAACCTCAAACTGTTTGGAAAAGCTTTTTTTAACAAGCAACGAACGAACTTTTTATTTAGGGCCGAAACGTTTGCTGGATCCAGTGCCGGCTTAAGGCTTTTATGGGGCTTAGGCTGGAGGAATAGAATGGAGCCCTAAAAATGTGGCTCTCGCGATAAATTCCAAAATAAATCATGAGTTTTCCTTGGAAGTCAGGGCCGTAGTTTGAAGCTCTTTATAGGGGAGCTTAGAATTTGTTAATGATTTAATAAATATAGTTTGATTTAATGCATTTTATTAATATTTTTTAAAAAATACAACACTGAACGTGTACAGTACAGGAATAAAATATTTTGATGAAGGAAGTTAAATTTTAGTGAACACTGTATGCTTCAACGAAACTTACGACATGGAAAAATACCTATGAAACATATAATTAATATTAAAACTACAGTTTAAGTAAATTTAAGTATAGTTAGTCTTAAGTAAGTTTAATTAAAGTTGGTTTTCAGTAAGTTAAAATAAAATTAAATGAGAAAAACTTCGCTAAAATTTTTTTATGTCACTGGTAAATTTTGCTTATTTTTATTTTTTCCTATTTCTTTCTACCCAATTTTCCTTTCATTTAGATTTCTTCCCTTTCTCTTCATTTTCTTAAGATTTTCTAATCATTTTCCTCTTTTACTGCTTTTACTATTTCAATTCCCATTTTACTTTTCTACTTTGTTTATTTTCCTTTCTATCTTATTTTCTTTCCTTTTTATTTCGAATGCCGACTAGTAAAAAACAATTTTACTCTTTAAAACAAATATTTTGAACAAGTGTAACGCAAGTTATTAACAAATATTATAATCAAATGTAACACAAGTTATTAACAAATATTATAATCAAATGTAACACAAGTTATTAACAAATATTATAATAAAGTGTAATATAAGTTAACAAATATTATAAACAAGTGTAATACAAGTTATTAATAAATATTATAAACAAGTGTAATGCAGGTTATTAACAAATATTATAAACAAGTAGTAACAAGTATTGCAAGCGTAAAATTTAATATTTATAAACAAGCAGTAACAAGTATTGTAAATGTACAAATTAATATTTATAAACAAGCAGTAACAAGTATTGTAAATGTACAAATTAATATTTATAAATAATTATGCACACGTTAAGTAATAGACCCCACCGGAAAATTTCGATAGAATTATGGCCGCCATATCAGAAACCAGTGTTTCCCTCAATATTCTTCGCCTACGCGCTTTCCACCATATTTCTCTCAGGACGCCCATTTTCTACCTCCATTTCTAAGTTTTTTTTGGCTAAATATATGCTACATTCTAAATTATATTGTAGCATACATTCATTGAAATTTATGCTACATTCTGTGTCTACTAATCTAAATTCTAAATTCTCCCCATTAAACCGGCAAATTTCTTCATTGGGGGAAATTCACGTCCTTGTTGAGAATGAACGGCTGTTACAAATGAAGAAACAAATAAGATATTTTTACCTCCCATTACGAACAGAATGATGAATATATTCAAAGGCATTCAGTTAGCGAAGTGTGGTGCAAGTTCAACATCATTCGTAAAATCGAACATCTCAACAACACTTACCATCTTAAATAACCACATAAGTGTTTAGTTTAGGCTTACGCGATGGGGATGCTCATGAGTTAGCGATAATCGATCGAGTTTCATGAAAATACTCCGCCATTAGTTACGTGAAAAAGTAGATTTATTAGCTTCTAAAAAGCTTTCAGAGTTGAATATAGAATCCATTTATCAAGATTTTTTCTTTTACTTGGTTTTTCTGGAATCACTGATTGCACTTTTGCCACTTTTTGACTCTAGATTTAGTGCGTATTTCTCTTGTTATCGATTTACCATTTCTGGTACTTAATCTTCTTCTACTTTGCATTATTTATAAATTCTCAAGAAGGTAGCTTTGTTCATTTGTTAGACGCTTTAAGGCCAAAATACTAAATGTGGAGACCCGGAGGAAGAAACAGACTTCAAACTGGAATACACATGAAATTAAACCAATTTGTTATTTTCAGAAGCCTTGCGAACCGCTGTCAAATATTAGATCCGCTTTTCCCGAGTTTAAAATTATGAGATACGCCTT
Source organism: Dysdera silvatica (assembly GCA_006491805.2). Lineage (NCBI taxonomy): Eukaryota > Metazoa > Arthropoda > Arachnida > Araneae > Dysderidae > Dysdera > Dysdera silvatica. Next base: position 45,872,642 of record QLNU02015359.1, on the reverse strand, counting down.
TGGGAACAAGGATAGTCTTAGCTCAATTAAGAGCCCCGGGTTCATTCATTTTTCAGGGTCTGTTTTTTTACTTATTTTTAAATTTCCAACTTTTTGAAATAGGAAAAATGTAATATCCAATAAATAAACTCCTCGTTTGTCCATCCGCTAACATAATGGTGTTAGGAATTTAGTTAAAGCAGTTATGCTCTCCATTTGAAAAATGAAGAGGATTCGAGAAGTTAATTTTCAACTAAAACCAATACAAAATTTTAACTTTTTATCTAGATTTTACCACAGTTTATCTAGACCAAAACAAGTGTAATATACAGTCGAAGCCGCGTATATGCAGCACGCATACACTCATAAAATATCGAGCTTCAAAATTTCTCCTATATATGTAAACTTTATAAATAAATGTTTATCCACACAGTAAGTAGATGGAAACCCTCGTTTTTAAAGAGTGGCTTTCTCCCTTTTGAAGTGGTTGTCAACCGCTTTCAAAGTTTCACTTAACAGCTTATTTACGGCTCTGTTCACGCCTTCCTCCTCCTCTTCTTTCTGTGTTCGGAATCACTGTCAAAATTCGTTTTGTAACGGCACCGATCTAGCACATCGAATGACGCGTCGCGTGAGCCTCACGTTTGGGCTATAAATTCCCCAACTGCATAAATTTGGCCATGGGAAGTTATTTTGGACTATAGTAAGTAGTGAAACCTTTTCCAATATGGTTCTAGGCCGGAACGGCAAATTTTCTAAATTTTGTTACATGATTAACTAATGTGGATGCAAATAATAGCATCCCTGTAGTTCCAGAACGGCTCATTTTCGGACATTGGTTCACTGGGCCAAAGTTGTTTCTTTTGATCTCTTTCACCTATTACACATGCTTGACAATTCCCAACTGCCTGCAGTATGGTAAAACGATAATTTTCATAACTTTCATGACAAAATGGCAACACTACTCGGGGCCAGGGGAAACAATTTGTGATTTCTTTTATCTCTTCTGCATTATTAGTTCAATAACTTAAATTATGTGTCAAAATTTTTTGTTCATTGCCTACGTAGCGACGACGATGTGGATGTAAATAATACTTTCACTGTACAGCCAAATCGGATCCTTTGCGGACCTGATTTCGCCAAATATGGCTTATTTGGCGTCCTTTACCACCCCTTTCAGTTTGTTCCATTAGTTCTGAATCCCCATATATACGCTACGCATGAAGATACATGAAGATACCGAAGCTATCAAAATTGGTAAAGGTGTGAGGCAGGGAGATACCATTTCTCCAAAACTTTTTACTTCAGCTTTACAGATGATTTTTCAGCAGATAAATTGGAATAACAAGGGAATAAAAATAAATGGTGAATATTTAAATCATTTGCGGTTTGCTGATGACATTGTTATTTTTTCAACGAACCCATCAGAACTCCAAGACATGGTACAGGAGCTCTCAACTAGAAGTAAAGAAGTTGGACTCAAGATGAACCTACAAAAAACTAAGATCATGTTCAATAATTTTGTAGAGGAAACAAAAATACAAGTTGACAACATTGAGCTAGAAATTGCTGATTCATATATTTACCTTGGCCAGCTGATTTCAATGGATGGCAACATTATGAAAGAACTCAACAGACGTATTAAACTTGGCTGGAGTGCATTTGGAAGAAACAGTTTTATCCTGAAGGGGAAATTGCCTTTGTGTCTAAAAAGAAAGGTCTTCAACCAGTGTGTATTGCCAGTCCTCTCTTATGGATCAGAGACATGGAGTCTAACAGTTGGAGCAATACGAAAGTTACAGACAACGCAAAGGAGCATGGAGAGGTGCATGCTTGGAATAACTAGGAGAGATCGAAAAAGAAACACTTGGGTGAGAGAGCAAACTAGAGTAGAGGACATCATTGTTAAAGTAAAAGGGCTGAAATGGCGATGGGCTGGGCATATTGCAAGAAGAACTGATCAACGATGGACA
>QLNU02015359.1:45849383-45870590 GCA_006491805.2 Dysdera silvatica | reverse complement strand
AGTTTCATTGGAGAATTTCTGCCTTCAAGATAAACCTGAGTATTGCAGGGATTTTCTTTAAATTTTATAATTAGTTTATAAGAGTTATCTTATGTTCATCCTGCAAAATAACCCAATTTCTTTTTTTAAATTTGGTAAACAGATAAAGAGATATTTTTCACAATACAAACTACAGAATTCTTAGTATCTCGCGCCGTTGCAAGATTGCAATAAACGTTAAAGTTAGGTAATACCTAGAATAGATATCACGGTCAAACATTTGAAATTATTTTTAAATATGAAAGTTTTAAGAGGGCTTGGTATATTTACATTTTTATTTAATAACGTTTTGACTCATTTCTAAGACAATTGAATTCAAAAATTAGAAAACAAAGAAATATTTTCCATCCAATATTGAGATGTCCAAACAAATACTTGAGACTACAGAAATTACATTTTTTGGCTCGTTGTAAGAACCTTCAGTCAAAATTGATGATTGAGAGCTCCTGTACCATATCTTGGAGTTCTAATGGGTTCGTTGAAAAAATAACAATGTCATCAGCAAACCGCAAATGATTTAAATATTCACCATTTATTTTTATTCCCTTGTTATTCCAATTTATCAGCTGAAAAATCATCTGTAAAGCAGAAGTAAAAAGTTTTGGAGAAATGGTATCTCCCTGCCTCACCCCTTTGCCAAGTTTGATAGTTTTGGTATCTTTATGTAACCGAAATTTTGCACTTGCATTTTTATACACACGTTTCACCATGTCAATGTACACATCCTCAATGTCTGTTGATCTTAAAGAGTTGATGACTGCTGATGTTTTAATAGAGTCAAAGGCCTTCTCATAGTCAATAAATGCAACACACAATGGAAGTTCATATTCATGTGTTCTTTCAATTAATTCTCTTAATACTTGAATATGGTCCACTGTACTGAATCCACTTCGAAATCCAGCTTGTTCTCTTGGTTGAGCTGCATCTAATTTTTTCTGCAGGCGATGTGTTAGCACTTTTGTGAAGATTTTATAAATAGCAGGTAACAAGCTAATTGGTCGGTAATTTTTCAAATCCTCTTTATCACCTTTTTTATGCAAAAGAATTACTGTTGCAGAATCCCATTGGTTTGGTATGTTACCGCTGTTAAGACATTTGGTAAAGAATTTTGCAAGTATGTCTTCTACATATTCTCCAGCTTCTTTTAGGATATCTAATGTAATACCATCATCACCAGGGGCTCTTCCTTTCTTCATATTTTTTATTGCAAATGAAACTTCTTCTTTTAAGATTTTAGGAGCTGTTCCTTCGACTATTTCAATGTCTTCGTTTAATTCACTGTTACTTTCGTATAGATTTTTGTAGAATTCTTCAACTCTTCTAAGTATTTCTTCCCTATTTCTTGTTACGGTGCCATCCTCTCCTTTTAATGCAATGATGTGTTTCTTCCCAACAGATAAACTTCCTTTAACAACCCTAAGGCTCTTGTTATTTTCAATGGCTTTCCTTACTAGCTCACAGTTGAATTTTCTTATGTCTTCTTTCATGCTTTTGCGCAGAGTTTTACAAAGTTCTATGTACTCAATCCTGGAACTGGTATTTCGATTGTCCACCTTCATATCTCTTCGCCTTTTCATGAGCTGTTTCGTCTTCTCAGATAATTTGCTATTGTGCTTTTTACAGGTTACACCACCAATTTCCCCAGCAGTTTCAACTATTGTCTTAACAATGTTTTCATTTGCTTCTGAGATATCACTTTCATCAATAAGTCCTTCCAGTGCAGAAAAGCGATTTTTTAATTCCAACTTGAATGCCTCGGTATTTACTTTCAGTTTCATTAGATCCACCCTCTTACTTACTTGTTTCCTAATGAGCTTCTGTCGTTCTAATTTAGTATTTAAGTGCACTTTACATCTCACCATTCGATGATCACTTCCAGTATTAAATCTGTTCAGTACACTGCAATCTTCAATAATTGATTTCTTGTTTGCCAGGATATAGTCAATTTCACTAGTTCCCCCATTTGGGTGTTTCCATGTCCATTTTCTTTGCGGTTTCTTCTTAAAAAATGAATTCATGATGCTAAGGTTTTCAGCTTCTGCAAATTCGATGAGTTGATCGCCACGTTCATTCCTTTCCCCATATCCGTATTTACCAACCGATGTCTCTCCTTGTTCCTGTTGTCCAATTCTTGCATTGAAATCCCCCATGATGAGCTTGATATGTTGTTTCCCTTTGGTGTGTAACTCTTTGATTTCTTCATAAAATTCTTCAACCTCTTCGTCGGTATGGCTTGATGTTGGTGCATATACCTGTACTATTTGAAGTTGGTATCGCTGGGTTAGTTGAACAACAAGCCTCGCTGCTCGATCTGATGTACTTTCAACTTCCAGAAGACAGTCTTTAATTCTTTTGTTGATTAAGAAGCCAACACCACTTGTTCTTCCAGTTTCCGTTCCTCTATAGTAAAACAAATGTCCGCTTTTCAGTTCCACCAACTCTTCACCTTTTCTTCTAATTTCACTGAGTCCTACAATGTCCCATTTGATCTTGTCTAGTTCCTCTTCCAATTCCTGAAGTTTTGCTTCAGAAGCAAGGGATCGTCCATTAAACGTAGCCAAGGTCAATAACAAACGGCAGCCTGGGCCATTCCAGTGATTCTTAGCACCCCCTGCTTTCATGCCACACTGACCGCTGCCTTGATCAGGAGCACTCCAGCACCTGGAGACTAGGGGCCATGGTTTCTGGTGTGTCAACATAATGGAGGAATTAGCCATAATATATATATATATTCAGTATAGATGTTCGTAGCAAATTTCTATTAATCTAGTAGAAAAATAATGAAACATTTTTCACTGTTATAAGATAATATACAAAAATTATCGAAGTTGTATCCGTTGCCGTAATCTTGTGTAACGTCACTACAGTATCATATGGATTGTTATCTGTTATTATAACGTTGCATAATTTTATTAAAGGAAACGCTGCCTTTTATATATGTCCCGTTCATTCTCCTTTTATGTTCGAAGAAATAGGAGGTGGGGGAGGCTTATTCAGAAATATTTGCATTATTTTCAGGTCATTTCGCTTAAAATTGAAAAATAAAATCGCAAAGAGGTTAGAGGAAAAAATTATATATATATATATATATATAGTTAAAAATTCAAAAATTCGAGGAGAGGTTGAATATTTGTGATTTTTGCTCTTGAAAAATCTGAAAATTAGAATTTTGAAAAATCCGGGGGGTCAAGTGCCCACTCTTGTCTTATGCTGCCGATGTCCATGGTTCGACATATACTTTTCCGTTCAAAGGAAACCAGGTATTGGCGTCGCAGCATCAAATAAAACCTGGGGACCATGTGGACCGCAAGTCGCAGAAATGTGCCATTCATGAACAAAATTAAAAAAATCCTAAAAATCGCTGGTTCATGGGCAGTGAAATTTTTACCTGGTGATATACACATTTTGAGAAGAGATGTCACGGGGTAAGACCACCCTGAGATGAATACATTTTGATTGGCAACGAGTTTAAAGTGCTTTGGGGTGGGCCAAGGATAGAATAATAAGTTTAAGCTTAAGTGGGGGCGTCAGAAACTACTATCTATAAAAATTCAACTAAACTCCATGGGATTTGATAACGGCATAACTTGGAGGCTTCGTCTCAAACAGTACTATTAATAATATTAGGATAAAATCAATTCCAGTTTTATAATATCAGTTCCAATTGCATAATATCAGTTCCAAATGTATAATATCAGTTCCAAATGTATAATATCAGTTCCAATTGCATAATATCAGTTCCAAATGTATAATATCAGTTCCAAATGTATAATTTATATCCTCCTCCTCCTCCAAGTCCGTCCAGCGGGCGGAGTTCCATTCCTCTTAAATTTGGTAGTGTGTAAACACAGGTCACGCTACGATGGTTGCCCAATCCTAAATCGCCAATCAGCATCCAGTATTTGGGTGTAAAAATGTAAATAACCAAATATAATTTAAAAAAATATTTAAAAAGTTAAAAAAATATATAAGAAGCTTTTATTAAAAAAAATTTAAAATATTTTTTGCGAATTCTGACACGGTTCTATAAATATCCATTTGATCTTGAATATATATATATATTTCTGTATTAATTGATCTACATCTTCAAATCATTTCATCGAAAAGGGCATTTTTGCGGCGCCAATTCTATTGCCTTTCACATGAATAGCGCCGTAATTCGAACGTGATTATGATTGGTTCTTGGTAGCCTCATTCCCTCAGTTACGAACCTGTTAATCTATTAATTATGAGTTTGCGTTAAAAACGCACTTTACGCTTCGTTGGCCTTCACATAACAACATTTTCACAACACAATTAACCATAATTATAACTTTCAGTCAAATTGAAATTTTGATAATTGTATGCAAAGTTTCAATTACTATATCAACAGCATATATAATTATTATATCAACAGCATATATAATTATTATATCAACAGCATATATAATTATTATATCTAGAACTAAAAATAGTGTTGTAGATATAGTTATTATATCTAAAACACTATTTTTGTATTTTAGTTTAACCAAAACTTATCGGTAAATGCCTGGTAAGAACGCATTACTTTATAGATTAGTTGAATGTTTAGGGGATAAGGATAGCAGGAGCCATGATGCGCAAATTTGCTTTACAAGATAAAAAACTTTTTTTTACTTACCAAAATGTCTCAGGAGCTATGTCTCTCTTCAGTGGCGTAACGGAAAATCTCGCTCTCCCCACCTAATAACTTTTTGGGGGCTCCCCTTTTACGAAAATTTGTATATGCATATACGGAAATTAAATATATATATATATATAAAATAGTGTTACGTTTTCTATAAGAAATTGACCAGTGACGCATTCCAATATTTTAAACAGAACACATGTTTATTAGTCACCGTTTCATGACGTAGGGTTCTGACGCAAAGCGTATACTATAGCTTCAAAACTCGTCTAGACTTCATAATTTTCGGATGTTGAGTTCAATTTTAAAGGCAATAAAAACAGCTAAAGTAAATACGCGTAATGAGTTTGCCACAATTGGAAAGCGTTCATTTTATTTTATATTTTACATTGAGATTAAGAAAAATATCCTTATTAACTAAAAAATATTATTTTTTTACTTACATATTTTAGGGAAAATAAACGACGACAAAAGGGGCCCCCTCCTTGCGAGGGTTGTGGGGGGGGTTATCAGTACGCCACTGTCTCTCTTTAATTTCAATAAATCTATTCCTTTTGTATATTTGTTCATTGCTAAACTTAGCGGCAACGCGGAGGCTATGTGGATATACGTTTGGCTTTTATCGGGGTCTGATTCCGATTCCAAGCAATCGTAATCAAGTGATTATATAATATAACCACTCGATTATATTATATAATTTCTTCATTAATAAACATAATCGATTGCAATCGATTACATTTTCGCGTAATCACATCTGTAATTGTAATTGAATGTTTTGAAGTAGCTGTAATCTGCAATATAATCATAATCACACTTTTAAATTTCATTTAATCATAATTGTAATCACTTTTTAAGTTTCTAAATAATCGAAAGTATAATCGCTATAATCACAATGATTATTATTGTAATCGTCTTGATTATAATCGTAATCGAACTGATTATTTCTGATTGCGTGCAAGTAATCGTGATTATATTTTTTATGTGCATACATGATCGTAGTCGTAATCGAAAAATGAAAATTGACTGTATTCTAATCAAAATGACTATCTAAATTTTTATATTTAAGTAATTTTAATCGTAATCTTACCATGGTAATAGTAATCATATAAACCGATTGTAATCCTTCCCAAGTCTGATATAATTCCAGAGCTTATCCATTTTTCTTACTTATCCGTAGTTCAAAATTAGGTTCCACAGGAGAAAGAAATTCGGATTTCTTGGAAAAAAAGTAGGCCCTAGAGCAACATGACCTTAGATATCCTTATGTCATAAAATACAAGGAAACAAACAAGTAGTCATGCTCCTTTAGTAGCGAATAGGAATAATGTCTATGTGCTTTAACGCAGGCCAGTGTTTCCAACTTCAGCTAGAGTTTAAAAAAAAAAGAAAAAAAAAAGACTTAAATATAATAAAATATTCTTGCTGAAAAGCGCCCCTTTCTATTCTTACGCTCCAAGTATAAAAAATCAACCAACCAATTATTAACTTCCTCAAACATATTTTACGCTAATATGCAATATAAATAAGCGGAATTTCATGCTAGGGACTGTGCTATTTTTAAAGAGAGAGAATTCCCACCTTGCGCCCTGTCGTTCTTTTCCCTTTTCTTCTAAAAGAATCCCCTTTTCTCCCTTTTTAAAATCAAAATCCAAAGATGCTTCTTCTCGTTTCACTATCGTGCAAGGTCTTTTTCAATAAAAACCGCTTTTTTTAAAGGGTTGACGTAATAGTAACGCGTTTGTTTAACGTATCATGCGATTATTCTAGGTTGGATCCCAGCGGTTGCTAGTTTTTTTTTGCTGGTCCGTACTTTGGGGTTTAATTCCTTAGGCCAGGGATTTTCAGCTCACGGCCCTCCGACATGTTTTATGTGGCCCGCCGGCTCACGAAAGAATACAAATTGTTTCACACAAAAATAACGTCCCTGCTCCCTTGGAGTCTGAAATCTATATATTTTATTCTGTTGTCATTTTCATATTTCATAAAAAATATCTTAAAACACTATAGAACTAAAGTAACACAAGGTTACCCCTCAATCATGTTTTACTTTAATTTTCTAGCGTATATGGGCACTAGGTGTAGTTTTATCGATTTGCAGTGCAAGAGTGATTTAAAAAAAATTTAACTTATGTTAGGACTCGTCAATTTCTTTTTGGAATGTATTGTTAACAACATCCCCCCAACCATCTGACTGCACGCTCTAAAAATATTACTCTTCTAGAGCATTTAGTGTGCATAGGCTGACGTAAAAATTTCACAGGGGGTTACAGGCTCACAATTAGGGTGGGGGGTGCGGATTACAGAGCTACAACGCCACATATCTATATGTACGAGGGTTGGAACTTTAATAGTCGCAACTATTTGTTTACAGTTGACACAAAATGGATGCATGTTACCAAGTTTTACTGCCCCTAAATGTAGTCACCTGCATAGTGCACAACCCGTTGCTATCGATCTGGAATTTGTACGATATCTTTACCAACGCCTGTTGTGTTGATAGTTCGAATGGACCGGTCTACTGCCTGAAGAATCTCTGGAACAGTTCTGAAACGAATGTCACAAAGTGGTTCCTTCATCTTAAGAATCAAGTCAGAGCCACAAGGTTTAAGTCCGGAAGTATGACTTGATTTTGTGTGTTGACCATTATTTGGCAATTGTGTTATCCCTAACATGCGTAATAATACCGTACTTATATATGTTATCTTGAAAGATACCTTTGGAGATGACAAACGCTAAACCATGGTACCCTAAAGAATTTACTAGTCCACTACCCTAATGTCACCTGAAAATAATTATTTTTAGGACCCTACGATAGCGCATGTTAACATCTTTGTGCTGCTAACCCAAGTTTGATTCCAATGGTGCTGCAGAACGCATCTTTTTGTGGCCACCGTAGTTCGGGGTTTATTTCTTAGGCAACAGAGATTTAGATACCTCAGGAAATTGAACTTTCTGACGGAGCAAGACCTTACATGGCCTTGCGCCAAAATGTATAAACAAAAAAAAAAAGGTTTTGTTTTTCTAAATAAATTACTGAAATAAAAAACATTAACTTCTTTGAAATACGGTGGTTATAAGTGTAATTGCACTATTATATGAGGTGTTGAATTTTTTTTTGTAAAATATTATTACACTCTTCTCAGGATAACAAACGTAATTGCCACAAACATTTCTCAGGGATAACAAACATAATTGCCACATAGTGGTCAGCATAGAAAAACCTCCGAGGCATGGGCGCCCATATGGGGGGGGGCAGAGGGGTATCAAGCTCCCCTAGCTGTTTAAAAATTTCATTTGCCCGAAACTGCTATGCATTTACTTTTAAAAGTCTTACAGTCACATTTTAAAATAAGGTACTTTTTAGCTCATGGTTAATTGTCAAGCAGTATCAATTATTTTTGTAGCATTTTGGTATCTTGTACAGTGGTCAAAGAAAAAAAAAATCAAAGATCACCCGACTTTTCTTGAGAACTATTGAACGTAGAACAAAAATTTCAACGCCACTTTATCTACAATGGCTAATGTTGTTTTGCCATTCACTACCAGGCAAACCACGTATGGTGCAATGTTGTTTTGCCATTCAATACCAGGCATACCACGTATGGTGTGATGTTTTGCCGTTAACTACCAGCCGCACAGATGGGTGTGCCTGGTAGTGAACGGCAAAACAACATCACACCATACGTGGTGTGCCTGGTAGTGAAGGGGTTAAGCCATGATTGTTTGGATGTCATTCCTTTTCATAAATTGCCAGGCATCGCATTCGATGTTACGTCTGATAAGTAATAAATAAAATATGTGCACATATATTTTATAGATGTGTTCATAAGTGAGATTGTTGTAATCAAAAATTACAACAAATGACAACGAGAGCTGTTTCCAATTCTTGAAAAATTATAAGAAGATATTATTGTAATTCAAACGCGCTAAATGCTCTAAGGCTGCTTTAAGCAACGAAATTCAGGCATCCTTCGTCTTACGCGATCTCAGTTTACGCGTTTTCGCAATAACGTGATTTAAAAAAATTAAAAAAAAGCTAAAATTTCCAATTCGGTGGCCATTTACGCATTGTTTCTTGGAACTAATCCCTATCTCACCCATGTTAAAATGAACTCACTTTACACGTATTCGCGTTACGCGATTATTTCTGGGAACCAATTAATCGCGTAAATAAGGGATACCTGTTCATTTAATATAACAGGAACATCACAGAAAATCTACTTAATTTATATTAATAGTTGGATATTGAAGTAATTTGGTGGCTGTCAGGTGGTACGCGGAAGAAGAGGGCAGTATTCTTCTTCTTTCCGAGTCCAGATCAAACTTTAGATTTCCAAAAATTTGGCGCCATTACGTCCTTGTCATTGGCGTGAAGCAAGTCGTCCACGGCACATAGTTGAGGTCAGTATTAATTTGGCACCCTCTCTATAAAAAAGGTTACCAACCCCTGTCTTAGAACATAATAGGAAAATAAGATTTTCCACCCGCGCGCGCCAAACGTAAAATTCTAGTCGCCAAAGACGACCAGGCGATGGGATTTCTCAAAAGCTGTATATATGGATATAGTAATATTCCAATTTCCATAAATACAAAAATGTATACTTAATATAAACAAAAATTAATATATATATATATTTTACTATAAACCCAGTTTCTTATATACGCATTAAAAATACACCATAATATCAGCATGCAGCGTTAGAACCGTCATTAACGTCCGTCTTCAAGATCACATGCTTGGCGACTTTTCTGGAAGCGTGTTTCAAAATACATGTATAGCAAATATACAATATGTACCAGGTTCCTGAGACTAAATCTATAGCTTAGTATACGCATATTTTTTCTCATTTTGTAACCTTCAAAATATTTGATTAAACTAATATATGTATATAATGAATGTCATAATTGTATAATTTTATATATGCGCAATTTCACCTATGCGCAAAATAATTACAGTTAAAATTCACACTGGCACGGAATGTATTTTATATAATTAGCTTATTATGCACTTATTGTAAAATTTCTTAATTTTTACTACATACATCCATAGGTGTACGCAGAAAGTTCATAAGGGGGTTATAGGCTCAATGGGGGCGACTACAGAGCTACAACTCATATATTCCTATGTTAAATATACAAAATTTCATTGCGATGGGGGGTTACAACCTCCAAAACATCCCTTGGCTACGCCCATGTATACATCCGCTTTTTACTTATTCTTATTACTAAATATGTAAACTCCGATTGATGTTTGCATTTACTTAGAGTTCCCATTTAATAATGTGGAAATGTGACCTCTAATATATGTGACAGGGCCTCTAAAAAATTTGTTTGATTTGCTCGAGTATTGATTTCCGAGCAGGTTTTTCGTTTTCACATTTGCTCGCAGCCGAAAATAACGACAAAGCTATCATCGGCACAACCGGGTGTGCGTCAACAACTTTGCCGTCTTTTGACGACATATTCCCACTCGATGTTATTGATGTTCTTGGCTAAAAGGATTGTAAGAAAGCCTCGATCATTGAAAGTCGAGGTAGTGGCAAAAAAAGTCTCGTGTTCGGTATAGCGATAAGGCAGTAATGAACGAAAAGGCAGAACTTTTTTTGTAGGAAAACTACGTTTCGAAAATTTGAAAAGAAATACGTCACTGTGATTTTTAATCAATGCAACATTATTCTTGTTTACTAATTGCAAAGGAGGGTAAAGGCGATTTTTTTCACATTTCCACGAGCGATTTGACCCTGTAAATAGAATCTAAAATTCTTATGTGAGAAAAGAGCGGAACTTCACAAAGAAGAAGGCAACTCAAATCCATGGAATCATAGTAGAATACACAAAACTTTAACATAAAAACTCAGGAATGAAAAAAAGCAGAAGCTAACGTGGTCCTGAAAATAGGAAAATTATAAAGAATGTCATGAACGAACTGTGAAGTAAAAAGTTATTTCTAAAGATTCAATTTTTTACCATTCTAAGTTGCGAACCAAGTTGAACAACAACAAACTCGTAATTTCAGATCAACATGACACTTTATCAGGGAGCAAAAGCAATAAGTTTCAAAATAATACCTTTCTCCCAAGCCAATAGCAATTGCTGGGATGCTAAATTGGAAGCAAACACATGCTATGTTTATTTAATACTTGGATTACATTTGGCATTCTTAATAGAGTGAATTTTAACATGAGCATATTCAAATCGTTGAGTGCGAACTATGAAATTTAAATAAGGTTATGATAAACATGTTCTTCTTCGAAGTCTAAACATATTCTAAAATTTCTTAACTCCCTACTTGCTTATCCGCTGTTTCCACGGGCAACGAAAATGTGGCAAATTTTGTTAATCACGCGATTTCCGCGGGCGCCGATTTTAATTTCTGTTTTTTGCGCATTTTACCTTTCTCCGCTTGGACAGCGATGAAGTCTCGGGCACATTATCAACTTTTCTTAAATTTTATTTTGTTCATCAAATAACAGCAGTGGGCTACAATCTTCTATTTAAAAAAAATAATTGGCAGGAATTGAAAATTAATATTACTGATGGTGATTGATTGAATATTACTAATGTTTCATTAATATGAAAATTCATGCTACCTATAGGCTTACAAAGTTCAATAAATTAAAAAAAAACATTAAAAATACTGCAAATTTTAATTCTCAAATACTATGGATAGCAAATAAATAATTCCAGAAATAAGACGGTTAATTTCAAAGAGCGCCAGTATGTTTTATGCCTTTATTATGTAAATAATCATCTTACTCCATATAAAGTTTTATAATAACAGGAGAATTATCTTTTTAATATCATATTAGTTCGGATTTAACAATACTCTATAATACATATGATATCCAATATTAATACTATTAATAATAGCTTCATTAATTTAAAGCGCAAAACCTTGGTTAATTATTTGCAAAACATTAGTAGAAATTTTGTAACTCGGTTTTGGAACAAGCAGGGACGTACCTATGGGGTTGCGAAGACCTATGTCAAGGGCGATGGCGAGGAAGAGCGTAAAATCGGCTGAAATAATTCACAGGGTCCATGGCTAGGGGCGTAATCTGGGTGCACGGGTGCCGTTAGCGGGGGACCCGTCCCCCCAATGTTGGCATTAGTGTTACATATCCTCCTTCAATTTCAAACAAAATGCCTTTTAAATTTTCATGCCGTTGGTTCCGATGTCTGGGTGGTTCTGCCAGGGTGCAAGATCATCAACTGCGATTCTGGGAACAAGTAATCTTTTTAATTATTACTGTTTATGCGTGAACGGCTAATAAACTAAGTAATCGTTTCTTAATATAAAGGCAAGTATCAACGTAATTATAAGAATTTGTTTACTCTTTTAACAATATAGTAGATGCCCTATTAACTAGTCCCACTTTCCACCGCATCTCTCTATTTAGAGTGAACCAGTTGAAGCTACCCAAGTTTTTGGCTATTTGTTTTTATAACCGTACTACAATACTTTGCTACTGCATGTTTTTTCTTGTTTAAATAATCATTATAGAATTTTAAGATCAATTAATTTAGGAGTTCTCATTGTAACGGCCTTTAATTGGATGGCTCTTTTTGTATGAACAGCGATTTTCGGACTAACCGGACAGTGTCGCTTTCCCGCGATGGCTGATTAAAAAAGAGAGAGTGTTTTCATAAATAAACGGTTCGTATGAACGTGTCATATGAACGGTTCCTATGAACAGGTCTCAGTAGTTTTATAAACAGAGTAAATTATTACTTGGATTATATTTTTATTTGCTAAACTGGATCTTATTAGTAATTTCCGGTTTTTTTAACAGTGCAGTACTTATATTAAAAATAAATTTTATTATATCTTCAAAAACAAAAGAACGATACAATGGATTTGAAACGAAAGATTGATAAAACCTACTTATATAAAAAGAATGATTAGAAAAAGAACTGTTGCAAAATTTGGAAAGAAAGGAAAGAAGAGAATAAAATTTTCTTATCTTCTTCTTACGTGTTTCTAAAATTTTTCATTTTTCGTATTGTCAAAAAATTTACATTAAACACCCATTTAAGGCTCTTTTGTTATTTGAAACAAATAAATATGAATGTATTATTTCAGAAAAATACATAATTAGGGCGTCATCTGCTTTAATAGCTTTATTTGAATACGATGCAAAGACCAGGAGAACAAGAACCCCCGCCTTTGGTCGTTGGGACTTCGGTCATTAGAACTCGTCTGCATGCGCTTTTGATCACATAATAAATGCGCCGTACCAGCCGGATAATTTATTTCCGCTGAGTTCATTAATTTTGAAAGATCTATTAACGCAAAAAGAAAAACGGTTTTGAGAAACTTGAGTAAAATTAATGGATTTTGATCAAAAGCGTACCCATTTTCCACTTCATTATTCAAAATGTGAACTGGAAGTATATTTCAAATAAGAGAAATAATTATTTATCTTCAAGGAATACCCAGGCAAGAAATGGAAGTAAATACAACTAGCATATATTTTCTATAATCTTAAATAATTATTAATCCTTTTAAAAAAAAGACATTGATAAAAACAAATTTTCCCGCTATGGAGAAACGGTTTAAAGATTTTTAACTTACACGCACACATATGTCGTATTATATATACCTATTGGGTACGTGCACAGCATTTAAAAAGGATGGTGTTTTTGTTGAAAAAAATAGGGGGGAGGTTTGATGGAAATAAAAATTTCTCTTGCAAGGAATTGTATAATTTTACAGTTAAAAATATTTGTCAAAGGGGGAATAGGCATGTTAATCCCCAAAATTCCAGTCTTGTGTGAGGCCTTGATTCATATATATATATATGATATTATATGTTCGTATACATGAGTTCACCTATGCGTACGTATCACGCAAATTTTTTTTAATTTAAAAGCAATGTTTTACACATTGAATCAATTCTTCTGCTCTGAAGATATTCTATTTTGCTTACTAACTATCCAGTCTCATTCGTAAGTTTCAGGTGAAGAATCAAACTTTCCATTTTTGGTGTTGTAATGGTAATTTTACGGCGTGTGTAACATTACTACATTATCATTGTTACATTGCATTACTACATTATGACGAATGGCTGCAGGTGTTATTTAGTGATGAAAAAAAGTGGAACTTAGATGGTCCCGATGGCCTTTCGCACTACTGGCACGATCTTCGAAAACGCCCCTTAAGTCGGTTCAGCAGACGTCAAGGAGGAGGTTCAGTCATGGTTTGGGGAGCCTTTAGCTTCAATGGACAGACTTCTTTGGCGTTTTTGAATGGAAAACAAGATTCCAAGGCATACCAGGCAACTCTTGAAAGTCACCTATTACCTTTTGGCGAACTTTTATGTGGACGAAACTGGGTTTTCCAACAAGATAATGCGTCCATCCACACATCCAGGTCAACAAAAGAATGGATGAGCGCTAAAAATATTACAGTTCTCGATTGGCCTGCTCTTAGTCCTGACTGTAATCCCATCGAAAATGTATGGGGCATACTAACGAATGTTGTGTATGCCAATGGAAAGCAATATCCGTCCGTTTTAGAACTTAAAAAGGCTATAGAAGAAGCGTGGTTTAATTTTGAACCAGAAACCTTTCAAAATCTTGTGCTTTCAATGAACGACCGCGTATTTAATCTAATACGAAGTAATGGTGGCTACATTGATTATTAAAATTGTTCATTTCCTTATGCAAGTGCTAAAATTTATGTTTGTGCCTAAACTTTTGTGCCACATATTTTACTTATTTTAAGTTATATATTGCAGCAAGTTCGCTACTGATGTGATTTCTGTTCTCAAATTTTTAATTTGCATATTACATGTGTTCATACTTCGTAATATTAAAGTTCCTACTTCTTCAGTTTTAATAGTATTTTGTTATACTCAAATTTGTGTTGTGTCTAAACTTTTGTGCAGGCCTGTATGTGCTCTATTAAGGCTAAAATTTGTGCAATTTATGTCCTCGGAGTGTACGACAAGTATTTTGAGACGACTCTAGCGGCTAAATGTGATTTCCCAACGCATTATCAAACCTGCTAAGCAGTAGAATCTTAGCAGGTTTGACCATGCGTTGGGACGTCACGTTTAGCCGCCAGTTCCATCTCAAAATATTTGTCGATCCCGCCTAGGATATAAATTTGCAAGCACACTTGATATTGCACAAGAAAATACAGTGTGACCTCGGATAAAGGACACTCCTATTTAAAGGACGATTCCTCTTGTCCCCAGTATATGTATACGTATCAGCACATGTACCTCCGAACAAGGGGGCACCCATATATTTAAGGGACAAAACATCCGGCCACATGGGTGCCCCTTGTTGGGAGTACCTCCTCTCAAATAAAAAAAAACTCCTAAAAACTTCCAAAATATTAAAATACCACCCAACGAGGGGCACCCATCTGGCTGGATGTTTTATTTGAAAATGACAATGCTTAAAAATAATCCAATTAAAAGAGTACTTATGATAAATTGCTTCATGAGCCATTTTTTTTTTAAAAAAAAGCTTTATTAATTTGAAGTGAGTTGTTTTGGAACTTGTTTATGATCGGGGAACTGGCTCTTGTGTTTTAAAAATTTCAATGGCCAGGTCAAAAAAAAAACAAACACCCGTTAAATACAGTCTCACCAAACCATTTGGTTTGGGGGACTGCACGAGATTTGTATTATGATTTAACGACAATATTTGCACGAGATCTCTTTCTAAGAAATGTCGATTTACATTTATCCAAGTGTCTTGTACTGTTCATTTAATTTTCCGTAATATAATCTCGGCTCAAGGGTAAAGTAATCACGCCCATCGCCCTTCTTGGATCTGCCATTGACATTTTAAGAAACTGCGTCGGTCTCTAAAACCGTCCAGCATACACAAATATTGACAACCAGTGCATGAGAAGCGCAAAATGAGATGTCCTACTAACCTATGCCCTTGATCAGCAGACCTGAGTAGTATCTGGCGCTCTTCACGCACTGGTTGTAAATATTTGTGCATGCTGGACGGTTTTAGAACTGGCGCTGTGGGTGGTTTGCGACTTTAGATTCTATGACATATTATCGTTCACCTTGATGAGTACTATGACCCCTTGAAGTTTGTAACCCTGGTCCTGATACCCTGTACATTACTAAACTACTATATTGATAGTAGAAAACGTCACAAAGTATATATGTGCGTTGATTAAGATATTAACAGTTGTAAATAGTCCATATCACTGTGTATATGTCTCATTCTATATGTTCGATATCAAACATTTGTGTTGATTTCACTCTTAAGGTTGGGATATTTTAATAAAAAAAGTATGAGCATTTATTTCCAGAAAATATTGAACGAGTATCTGCTAAAAATAAACAAAAAGGAGAAGCGAGGCTAATTATTTTGATTAAACAAAATTCTGATAACTAGGGGTTATATTATATAAAAACATATTATTGGGGTCCAAGCCCCCAAATAATTTTAAAACGTAATTCTACATTTGCGAACATAACTGAATGCTTTGATGAATAGAAACGAATATTGTGATCGGCATTGAATATTTTAGGGACACCCACTTTGTAAAAAGAATTTGAATAATTTATTGATTAAAGTTGAATATCTTAATGAGAAAATTAAATATCTCAATGAGCATAATTGGATACGTTAATAATCAGAATCGGATATATTAATCAGCAGAATTGAATATTTTAGGCATCACCACTCTGTAAACAGAATTTGATATCTTAATGATCAAAATTAAATACTTTAATAAGCGGAATCGAGTATCTTAATGAACAAAATTAAATATATTAATGAGCAAATTTAAATACCTTAATGAACAAAATTCAATATAGTAATGGGCAAAACCAAATCTATTAATAAACAGAATTGAACATTTTATCAAATATAAACGTTTTTCTGTATTGTCAATAAGGCAGAGGCATTTTCCGTAAAAAATAATTAAGCATAAAAACCCAATTGGAAATTTAAAATTGTAAAGAAAGATTTCATAAAAAATTGCTCTTAATATGATATTTGAGTACACGCTTTGAAATATGTAGACTTCCCTTGCGTTCAAATGGCTCTATAAGTATGATGTGTGAGCTGAAAGGACGTTCATCAGGAAATAAATGAACATGAAATTTGAAGGGAAAATTGCAGTAACAAATGGATCTGCATTTATTTTAAAATCTTGAAATATGGATGCTACACCGAACCTAGTTATCAAAAGCAGGAAAAAAAAAGTTCTGCAGATACTTTATGATTCTGGAAATAATGACGTTCATGTATTTGAAGTGCCTGACAATAAAATGAGAAATCCTTCCGCCATCCTGCAGTGGTACAATGGTGATGCGTCCATAGGGGGTGCCGTTATTCAGGATTCGACTCCCGTAAATGCAAAAAAAAGTCCGGGATTTGCTTTCTTGAGCCTTAAATGGTTCGTATTTCTCGGAAAAATGCAGTTCCACTGTCTCCGTAGGGAAGTGGACCTACATTTATACTAGCGTAACGCAAGTACTGTTCGTTCGCGAAAAGAAGTCCGATGGAATAGACATAAATAACGGGAGGTAACGTCACAAACACGGGCTATCAGATTACGGCAGAAGGGAACTCCTATTTCAGAACTTGATTTTGGCCCCGACAAACATTCACCAAAAGTAAGTTCTGAAATTGGAGTTCTTCTCTGCTGTAATGGGATAGCCGGTTTGTGACGTCATCTCCCGTTATGTTTATTATTAGTATTGTCGGTGTTTGAATGGGACACACAGAGTCTGTGTTATCTACGCTGTGGAAGCGAGTAATTCCTTTAACTGAATTAAAAAATTAGGAGTGTAATTAAAGTGTATAATCATTAGCAATTGTTTTTAAATTTTTATTTAAGCTTTTGTAACTTCCTTCTGTTTTAATCTTTGCGTAATCAAAATTTTACCCACCGAGATTACACCAGAAGAAGATGAAATACCTAATATTATACCACAACATTTAATGTTTGCCTGCGAAGGTTATGAAGAACGGTGGAAACTTTAGATGTACAAGGTGCAAAATTTTCGAAAAGGATAACAAATACACGAGGGGGTGGAAATTAAACCAATTAAATGCACCCCGTGAACATACCTTCATACTTTCATAAACATTTGATAAAATGGAAATTTATGTATGCACCCTGGAAAATATTATAATATGCATACATACATACATATATATCATCATCATCATATTCAACCATTATCTATCCACTGCTGGATGAAGGTCTCTCCAAATGCTTTCCACACAAGTCTATCCTGAGCAATTCGCTTCCACGTCACCCCAACCTGTTTTCTTATTTCATCCACCCATCTAGTTTGAGGACGTTTTCTAGGTCTTCGGTGGTCTCTTGGAATCCAGTTCAGAATTTCTGTTGTCCATCGTTGATCAGTTCTTCTTGCCCAGCCCATGGCCATTTCAGTTCTTTTTACGATGATGTCCTTTACTCTAGTTTGCTCTCTCACCCAAGTGTTTCTTTTTCGATCTCTCCTAGTTATTCCAAGCATGCACCTCTCCATGCTCCTTTGAGGTTGTCCGTAACTTTTGTACTGCTCCAACTGTTAGACTCCATGTCTCTGATCCATAAAGAAGACTGGCAATACCGACTGGCCGAAGACCTATCTTTTTAGACATAAAAGCAATTTCCCCTTCAGGATAAAACTGTTTCTTCCAAATGCACTCCAGCCAAGTTTAATACGTCTGTTGAGTTCTTTCATAATGTTACCATCCAATTTCTAGCTCAATGTTGTCAACTTGTATTTTTGTTTCCTCTACAAAATTATTGAACATGATCTTAGTTTTTTGTAGGTTCATCTTGAGTCCAACTTCTTCACTTCTAGTTGAGAGCTCTTGTACCATGTCTTGGAGTTCCAATGGGTCCGTTGAAAAAATAACAATGTCATCAGCAAACCGCAGATGATTTAAATATTCACCATTTATTTTTATTCCCTTGTTATTCCAATTTATCTGCTGAAAAATCATCTGTAAAGCTGAAGTAAAAAGTTTTGGAGAAATGGTATCTCCCTGCCTCACACCTTTACCAATTTTGATAGCTTCGGTATCTTTATGTAACCGAAATTTTGCACTTGCATTTTTATACACACATTTCACCATGTCAATGTACACATCCTCGATGTCTGCTGATCTTAAAGAGTTGATGACTGCTGATGTTTTAATAGAGTCAAAGGCCTTCTCATAGTCAATAAATGCCACACACAATGGAAGTTCATATTCATGTGTTCTTTCAATTAATTCTCTTAATACTTGAATATGGTCCACTGTACTGAATCCACTTCGAAATCCAGCTTGTTCTCTTGGTTGAGCTGCATCTAATTTTTTCTGCAGGCGATGTGTTAGCACTTTTGTGAAGATTTTATGAATTGCAGGTAATAAGCTGATTGGTCGGTAATTTTTCCACTCCTCTTTATCCCTTTTTTTATACAAAAGAATTACTGTTGCAGAATCCCATTGGTTTAGTATGTTACAGCTGTTAAGATATTTGGTAAAGAATTTTGAAAGTATTTTTACAAGTTCTCCAGTTTCTTTGAAGGTATCTAATATAATGCCATCATCGCGCACCCAGAGAAACAAGCAACATCACCGATATTATATTATTATATTTGTGAATTTATTTCTTTTAAAAACTCCCGCAATTTAATTCAAAATTATAAAACTTTGAATTACATTGGTAATAAAATAGTTAATTTTTAATAAAATCCCACCTTCCAATGAAAAAAATAAACGATTAAGACGTTTCTGTGCTAAAACCTGGCATAACATTCACGTTTTTTTAGCATAGTTCTAAAAAATTCCTACCACACATCAGTGCATTGCTTTAACAATTGGCTCTTGAGCTCTAAATTTTTTGGTGTTGCTTCGATTTTAGTACGGGCGACAAGATTGACAACCTTTGGCAAGCTGAGCGGTGGTCGTCCAACACTTGACAACGACGGCTCTTCATTGGCTGTGGACGATACTTGAATCGTCCTTCAAGTAGAACTCGCCTTGTTTTGATTTACGTTTCTGCGGTTAAGTTGGCCGGATTTAAGCCAACTCCGGCTTAATTGTTCTGTTATTTAGTTCCATGCAGAAAAGGCTCGAAAATATTCATGTTATAGTAAACTATTTACATTAAAAATGATCAATAAGTTGATTAAAAATAAAAAAATTGAAATAAAACAATTAAATTAATTGTTTATTAAATGCATATGATTATTAAATAACATGATTAATAAATTAAGTGAATATAATAATAACAGGACTTATAGAAAAATTGCAATGATGCGCAGTGATAAACTACATATTTAACACATCAAAACATTTTAATCTCCGACAAATAAAATGAAAATACATCAATATAAATAAAACAGAAGAGATTCCAATCGGTTGCATTTGCTGGGGAAGAATCTGAAAACAGAAGTTTCAGTGTTTGAGAGAGAATCGCGCTATGGCCTATCACAGTCGTCAAACATTTACCAAAAGTTTGTATTTTACGAATAATGTTCCTGTAGTTGTCAATCAAAGTATGAAAACACGCGTTATAGAAAACTACTTACAGAGGAATACAAGGCACGTGTGACAGCACAAGGTTAAAATATTGTTTAAAAATAGTTTAAAAGGTTGTTTAAAAAGATATATCTTGATTAATATAAAGCCAAATCCATCCTATAATATAGTGTATTGTTGTAAGGATGTTTATGATACTATAGAGCAGTTCAGAAATGACAGGGAGCATGGATTTGAAGATATTTGGATTTTTGCATTAAAAAAAAAGCGGCACTTGTTGAACCGAGGCCTAAAAGATAAAAAGGGTCTGAAGAGAAGAAGAGCTCAAGTTTTCGATTGTACCAGTAAATAGTCAACTGAATCTGTTTGGGGATGAAAGAAATATACTTTTTGCTTTCGAAACTAACTTTTTCAATTTTTTTGTAGCCAAAAGTATGGTCAATTTGCGAAGATGTTTCCCAATAACATTTCAGAAAGCTTAAAGGATTTCTATAGCCAGATTTTTGATTATATTGGCTTAAAAAAATTAAATAAACTATTATTTACTTTTGATGAATTTGCTAGGAATCTTGCCTCCACCACTCGAAGACGGAGTAGGACACTAGGTTACTGGCCTGGCCGGTTCCACACATCGTCACGTACGTTCAGAGTGTGGGTCTCCTTCCAGTTAGATACCAGCAACCCTTTTGCAGGTCATATATATATATATATATCATCATCATCATATTCAACCATTATCTATCCACTGCTGGATGAAGGTCTCTCCAAATGCTTTCCACACAAGTCTATCCTGGGCCATTCGTTTCCACGTCACCCCAACCTCTTTTCTTATTTCATCCACCCATCTAGTTTGAGGACGTTTTCTAGGTCTTCGGTGGTCTCTTGGAATCCAGTTCAGAATTTCTGTTGTCCATCGTTGATCAGTTCTTCTTGCAATATGCCCAGCCCATCGCCATTTCAGCCCTTTTACTTTAACAATGATGTCCTCTACTCTAGTTTGCTCTCTCACCCAAGTGTTCCTTTTCCGATCTCTCCTAGTTATTCCAAGC
>QLNU02015359.1:45837175-45849283 GCA_006491805.2 Dysdera silvatica | reverse complement strand
ATCCACTTCGAAATCCAGCTTGTTCTCTTGGTTGAGCTGCATCTAATTTTTTCTGCAGGCGATGTGTTAGCACTTTTGTGAAGATTTTATAAATAGCAGGTAACAAGCTAATTGGTCGGTAATTTTTTAAATCCTCTTTATCACCTTTTTTATGCAAAAGAATTACTGTTGCAGAATCCCATTGGTTTGGTATGTTACCACTGTTGAGGCATTTGGTAAAGAATTTTGCGAGTATGTCTTCTACATGTTCTCCAGCTTCTTTTAAGATATCTAATGTAATGCCATCATCGCCAGGGGATCTTCCTTTCTTCATACTTTTTATTGCAAATGCTACTTCTTCTTTTAAGATTTTAGGAGCTGTTCCTTCGACTATCTCAGAGTCTTCGTTTAATCCACTGTTTCCCTCATACAGCTTTCTGTAGAATTCTTCAACTCTTCTAAGTATTTCTTCCCTATTTCTTGTTACAGTGCCATCCTCTCCTTTTAATGCAATGATGTGTTTCTTCCCAATAGACAAACTCCCTTTAACAACCCTAAGGCTCTTGTTGCTTTCAATGGCCTTCCTTACTAACTCACAATTGAATTTTCTTATATCTTCTTTCATGTTTTTGCGCAAAGTTTTGCAAAGTTCTACATACTCGATCTTGCGACTGGTATTTTGATTGTCCACCTTCATAAGTCTTCGCCTTTTCATGAGTTGTTTCGTCTTCTCAGATAATTTGCTATTCTGCTTTTTACATATTACACCACCAATTTCCCCAGCAGTTTCAATTATTGTCTTAACAATGTTTTCATTTGCTTCTGAGATGTCAACTTCTTCAATAAGTCCTTCCAGTGCAGAAAAGCGATTTTTTAATTCCAACTTGAATGCCTCGGTATTTTCTTTTAATTTCTTTAAATCCACCCTCTTACATACTTGTTTCCTAATGAGCTTCTGCCTTTCTAGTTTAGTATTTAAGTGCATTTTACATCTCACCATTCGATGATCACTTCCAGTATTAAATCTGTTCAGTATGCTGCAATCTTCAATAATTGATTTCTTGTTTGCCAGTATATAGTCAATTTCGCTGGTTCCTCCATTGGGGTGTTTCCATGTCCATTTTCTTTGTAGTTTCTTCTTAAAAAATGAATTCATGATGCTAAGATTTTCAGCTTCGGCAAATTCTATGAGTTGATCGCCACGTTCATTCCTTTCCCCGTATCCGTATTTACCAACCGATGTCTCTCCTTGTTCCTGTTGTCCAATTCTTGCATTAAAATCTCCCATGATGAGCTTGATGTGTTGTTTCCCCTTGGTATGTAGCTGTTTGATTTCTTCATAGAATTCCTCAACCTCCTCGTCGGTATGGCTTGATGTTGGTGCATATGCCTGTACTATCTGAAGTTGGTATCGCTGGGTTAGTTGAACAACGAGCCTCGCTGCTCGATCTGACGTGCTTTCGACTTCAAGAAGGTAGTCTTTAATTCTTTTGTTGATTAAGAAGCCAACACCACTTGTTCTTCCAGTTTCCGTTCCTCTATAATAAAACAAATGTCCACTTTTAAGTTCCACCAACTCTTCACCTTTTCTTCTAACTTCACTGAGTCCTACAATGTCCCATTTGATCTTGTCAAGTTCTTCTTCCAATTCCTGAAGTTTTGCTTCAGAAGCAAGGGATCGTCCATTATACGTTGCCAAGGTCAATAACAAACGGCAGCCTGGGCCATTCCAGTGATTCTTAGCACCCCCTGCTTTCATGCCACGCTGACCGCTGCCTTGATCAGGAGCACTCCAGCACCTGGAGACTAGGGGCCATGGTTTCTGGTGTGTCAACATAATGGAGGAATTAGCCATAATTTCACCACGCTGGCTAGACGGGTTGGTGAATTAGCCCTCCCCTTCCGCCTTTCTATCCGTGTAGCAAATATTAATTTGCCACATAAATAGAAAGCTCAGCCTGCACCACTTGAAGGCGGGGTAGGACACTAGGTTACTGGCCTGGCCGGTTCCACACATCGTCACATACGTTCAGCGTGTGGGTCTCCTTCCAGTTAGATACCAGCAACCCTTTTGCAGGCCATATATATATATATAAAATGGGCTTCCTGGGCTGGCGGAAACGTATTTCGCCCATTATCGTAGGTCTTCCATGTTTGTGGGACTTAGAATTATTCAAAGCATTATTCTTTCCTTGTTAGGGCTTGCTGCATCAAAATTATCCTTATGTAATTAATTATGATTTCCCATTTTTTAAATACAGTTAAAACAATTAAAATGTATGAGAAAGTATGCCATAAAACTGTTCGCAAGCCGCTAATACGTGTTAATATAGGACAATTTTGTCACTTTCAGAATAATATTGATAATTAAGACATAAATTATTGATAAATAAACAATTAAAATTAAGATATATAATTAGAACAATATTTATCATATCTTATATATTCGCTAGAAATCTACAGAGAATAATAAAAAATTCAGCGCTAAATGTCCAATGTGGCAACCCCATGTCAAAAAGGCCATGAAGGATTATGTTCCCTTCATTTTGTCTAAGTGCTTGGATTTAATTTCTGGAAAACAAACCATCGGAAGGCGCCAAATTTCATATTTTCATTTATTTCGAATTTCTCAGACGCCATCACTAGTTTTCAGAGATTTAATGTTTTAACTTGTTTTATATCGAATGTCTTTCACGAGGCCCCATTTTTATTGATACGTAATGTATGGTTTACATAACAACTTAGCCTACCCATGTAGGAAATAAACGTCAATAAAACGTCTAGTAATAATTGCCCGAAACGTCGAGCTCCGTGAAATGAGAAACGTTTCTACAACGTCTATATACCCGCCCTAGAAACGGATTATTCGAAGTCCAAAATTGGTTATGCAATGGCCGAATATGCTACTTTTGATGTAATTTTGACGTTTAGTTTGTAACGTTTCTTTGACGTACAAACCTATTAGTTTACAACGTAATTCATACGCAGCACAGTAGCTAGATGATTTGGCGCCCCTGGCAGAACCGTCCAGATTGCGCCCTTGTTGGAACGAACATATTCTCTCCTGTGAAATATTTCAGCCGATTTTACGCCTTTTCTCGCCTGCTCACTTGGCGTGGGCCTTCCACGTCACCCACTAGCTATGACCCTGTTCATACGTCCTACAATCGTACATTATAGAACCTGGCTACATTTGGATATTATGCACCAAAATTCGACGTCTAATGTTCGTTACATGAGTAATTACGCTTTCGGTACCCAAGAGCGGCTCGACATTGATTTTGAACCTGGGGCGCTTGGCACGGATTGCTTTTTGATGCCCCTCCCCCTCCGGCGAAAACAGGAGATTTTCACAGATGTGCAGTAAGCCATATACCTTATAAAAGTGGCCTAAAGTCTCTGAAAGAATTTCTCTAAAGGTATCTCTAAAATTTCTCTAAACTTGTGTCTTCTTAGACAGACTTTCTATTTTTGGGTCAAATATAAAAAATTGAACTTGATTTCAGTTCGGCGCCTTCATCCAAACGGGGCCCCAGGCGGCATCCCGGGTCACCTGGATCTTAAGCCGCCCCTGTCAGTACCCTTCGATCTGACCTCCAAATGCACTTATAGGTGGAAATGATAGGGCGCACGCTTACTTGCGTGAGTAGTGTCTTTAAATTGTAAGCTATTTACAATGTTCATCAATATGGCGAAATTTAGAATTAGCGTGCTCAAACGTACTTACTTCGATTGATATCGAACAGAAAGATGTTGGTACAATATCAATGAGAACGGATATCAGTAAACAGAACGATTATGATATTTATTTAAGCCTTCCATGCCTGCGCAAGTCGAAACTATATATAATGTAAAAGCCAAAATATAATGATGCTAAAACGGAAAATATCAATTTTATGATAGTTGCCAAGGAGAGAGAGAGAGAGAGAGAGAGGCATAAAACGATTGAGAAGAGGCATGCAACGTATGGAATTAATGATACTATTTAAAACATATAACATTTTAAAGTTACCAAAGCCTTTATATAACGTCAGAGGCGTGGTAAAAATAATCATTGCTTAGTAGCAATGGACAATTTGCGCCTTGTTATTGATAACTTTGGGAAGTTATATTATTTGCGCTCCTTCGTAATCAGCACCACAAGAGGAACATGATTTGCGCTCTTCTTGTGACTGATAAATAGTGGCATCATTTGCGCTTCTCATGAATTATAATCGGAGGAGAGATCATTTACGTCTCTTGCGCGATACCTAGTTAAAGAACACTACTCGAGTTCTTCTTGATAAGGATTTAAAGAGCGACACTTTTCGTGGATGACACCCAGGGAAAGAGGTGTCGTTAACGTCTTTTAATGGCCGATACTTAGGGGGAACCTATCTCATCTGCACCTTTGGCGACAGATAACTGAGAATTGATATTACTTGAGCATTTTATTACAAATTCGAAATCTCAATTGATCAAATATGGATACGTTACATCGGCTGGAGGTTTATTCATTGGGCTGCTGCAGTTAAAAATATTTCGTTGTGTTTGAATCAGGCCTATAATCAAGCCGGGGCCAGCAGTGGCACGGCCCTAGTTGTGCCATGCTTGTGCCACAGTTTCCTCATCGAGTTATTTATATATATAGAACGATCCCAGGATGCCCTGTGCCTCATACGCCCTTTGCCCTTGCTCCAGTTGTCCCTTCATCTATAGGCCCGGTTTGAATATTATGAATCGAATAGATTCGATCATCAAACTTTCCCCTTCAAACCAAACAGGATAGCTTAGTTTATTTTTTCGATGCATTGGTTAATAAGATACTACTTTCTTCGTAATCGTTTTTCTTCAATTTTTTAAACCTTACTTTTTTTACTGCTCCTCAGTATGCCATACAAATCCTGCCACCCCTTTAACAAAGAACTTGATACTTTTATCCTCATATTTACCGTTTGTTGCAGATTTGTTTATATCTTTCAGTATTTTCTTATGAGATTTCCGTTTTAAAATCCGTCGTTATGAATAGGGTTTTCTATCTTATCAATACGGATCGTGGAATCTCAAATTTTTTCAAAGCTCTTATTAACGTAACTCTTCATGTAGAGTACGAGTCTTGCGGATCTAACATGATCATATTCCTTTAACCCCTAAAGCTCTCGTGACAATTACAAAAGTTTAAAATGAAAGTGAGCTTTAGGTTTTCTTACAATAAAATCCACTCTTCAAACTTTAAATCCAATATTCCCATTTTAAATGCTGCGGGGTGGGAGGAAGAATTTTAATAAAATAGACCAATAGAATTTAGTGGATTGTTTTATCTAAGTAAATAATCAATGAATATCTTACTTCATCGTATTGATGTGCAGGAGCGATGTCTCATCATTATGGCTTTGCCATACCTATTCTGGAAATGCAGTCTGCTAGCTCAGACACTTTTTCCAAACAATCATCTGGAGGAGGAGGAGGAGGAAGAAGAAGAAGATTTTCATCATCATCATCGTTAATTTAGCATACTTTACAATACTTTATAAATTTAATACATTAATTTTACATACCTGTAAATAAAGGGCACTTTGCATGTGTTTTTGAATTAATTGTCACTTGGTTTTCTCACCTGGAGTTTGTCCGGCGAGGTAGTCCGGCGTTTAAGTAGAAATCTACGATATAAAAAATTTCCAAATTTTTTGATATATACGTGCGCTTTAAAATATTATATGATATATGTGAATCAACAAGTATATGTATAAATACTAAAGCACTGAAAATTCATTGCAATATCGTCTAGAGCCTCAATTCTTAATCATTTGAATATTTGTTAGACTTTCCTCTTCCTTCATACTTTCTTTTATTTTGCTTGCTTTTTCATCATTAAAGGCTTTGTGAAATTAGCTATAGAATATATTCTGCCTTGAGTAATTTGCTGGGTTTGTTTTATCAATAAACAAATCTAAGCGGTCGCCTAGGAGTACTGACCAAAAGGGTCCGATGCCGAGTGAAGAGGGTCTACTACAGATTAGTATATATTGTCGGCTTCTCTCATTTTGCAACACTTTTGGGATCGACAATGGTCACTCCTCTAAAAGTAGCCCTTGTTACCCATCTCCGAATAATTTTCCGCGTCCCTTCAAGTATCTTAACATTCGTTGTATACCTTTCTTTAATTTCAATTCCAGGTAAACATTTTATTGTTTGACCTGGTCTTCTCATAACTTGGCAGAGACAAGACCTCAAAAGGAAGAGAAGATACATCTGAGTGGGGATTTACAATACTGAATTCCATTTTCTAATATACGAGGGCGAATCAGAAAGTCTTTGCCCCTATTTTTTATTAACCAAAATAAGGTACCTACAGGTAATTACAAATATACGTACGTTACACTATTTTTCCACATAGTCCCCACACCGGTTCAGACATTTGTCCCATCGCAGCACTAAATTTGAGATGCCCCTGTGGTAGAATTCGTCCGGCTGACTGTGGAACCACCGTCGGACTGCTGTCTTGGCTTCATCGTTGCACGTGAATCGCTGTCCTGCCAGGAACTTCTTCAGCGGACCGAAAACGTGGAAATCACTAGGGGCGAGGTCCGGACTGTATGCAATCAGAACCGCCGACAAGCTCCGGTCATTTCACTGGGAGAGTCTGGACCACCCACCATACAGTCCGGACCTCGCCCCTAGTGATTTCCACGTTTTCGGTCCGCTGAAGAAGTTCCTGGCAGGACAGCGATTCACGTGCAACGATGAAGCCAAGACAGCAGTCCGACGGTGGTTCCACAGTCAGCCGGACGAATTCTACCACACAGGCATCTCAAATTTAGTGATGCGATGGGACAAATGTCTGAACCGGTGTGGGGACTATGTGGAAAAATAGTGTAAGGTACGTAGAATAGTACGTATATTTGTAATTACCTGTATGTACCTTATTTTGGCTAATAAAAAATAGGGGCAAAGACTTTCTGATTCGCCATCGTATAAATTTTGAATAATGCAAGTTTTCCATCAATTTTGGGTGACTGTGATGCCCTGACCTACCCCTATGCCCTCACTTAGTAATATGTAGTTGTAGCTTTTGTTTGGATCACTAAATCTCTGAAACCGCCTCTGAAAATTTGGAATTTTTGTATAAATTTTTATTAGATAAAGAACAAATCAACGTATTAATTAATTAAACTACTTATTTTCTTTCGAACGTTTCACCATCTAATCACGCCATAACATCGGCGCTGGTATCACTACGCCAATAAACGTTGATTTATATTGTTGTTTAATTTAAATAAATAAATCAACGTATCATTGACAGAGATTGCGAATAAAACCTTTTAAGGAAGCGAAGAAATTTAATCATTTCTGCGGAAGAATTTAAAAGGCAGACTGGATTCAAGCAAACTTCATGAAGAAAGGCATGGAGTCACGACACCGAGTGGAATTTTTCTGTGGACGAGAAATTGTGAACAATGCCATTAATTTTTGCAGTAGATTTAAAATGGCTCCTAGGAAACTGAACATAGCAACAAATAAGAAATTTATTGCTCCCCTGGCATAGCAAAGTACAAGAACCTTATTGGTAGAATCTCAGGTACTCTAGAAAATTCTTTCAAACTGATGTCAGCTTCTTGACTACAAAGTTTCATTTGAGAAAGAGAGCGAAAACAGTATGCCGTGGATACGAGAGTGAATTTACTTAATGGAGAGTTCGTCATCAAAAGAGCGTAAACGCTCAATTTTCGCCTTTTATCTTTATTGGCAATTGCTACGAAATTTGAAAAGACATCACTGGAGTATTGAATTGACAAAAAATTCGTCTGCACTAGGACATTAGCAATTTAATTATCGATTTATTTAACTATATTAATTGTTATTATTCAGTTTTTGAATGGTATATACAAGTATTATAATTTGCTATTGATTTGCTTGTGTTGATATACACTTTCCTTTGTTGAAATTACCCCTATCTATATTAGCTGTTTAGATGATAAGTAGAACTTCTTGATTGAATGGAGTGTTGTTAAATTTGACATTTTTATACTAAAGAGTTATGTTGTAAATGAAAAATAGGAAATAATCTAAGTTTTAGGAAACTTCTGCTTTTATATCCTTTTTTACAAAGTAATTAAAAAAAATATAAGAAAAAAATTGTAAATATGTTGTCTTCCATTGAAATGATCTCTCCTATAATGTTCATTTGAATGAGAAGTGGAGTAATTCCAAGAAAGGCAGTGCATTTAAAATTATAAATAATACACTACGCAAAAATATAAGAAAATACATAAATTAAATACACAACACTTACCTATACTAAAATCGATATGCATTTATAAATTCAGCTTCTAACGATGCTAAAATATAGTTCACCATTATAAAATAATAAGATACTCAAAATGCGTATTATTTTAATGATATTAATAAATCATTTCAAGTATTGAAAGCATATAAAGTGAGTATCAGGTCATTTTATCTGCCTGAGATACAAAAACAGGTTATAGTTGTACAGTAAACTTGTGTTTCTACACGTCTGTCATCATCATTCATTATCATTCATAATCATTAAGGGCCTTCTCTGATTCAGAGGTTAGTGGCCAACATGGATAACATTTCCCTGTATCTACTAGCATGGATGATGTCTTTTGTGCTTCGCCTAGTCCAAGCCTTTAAATTGACCATCATCCTGTTCTTTTTCTGCCCTTAAATCTCTTCCATATGATGTTTCCATCCAGTGCCAATTGGAATAGCTTGTTTTATCCCCCACCATGTGTCTGCAATACGCTTTTTTCTCAGAACTGTTGTCATGATAGCTCTTTCTGTACTGAATTTGTTTAAGACTTCTTGGTTGGAGATCTTGACAATCCATTTTATGTTCAATTGCCTTCCGAAGGTTCACATTTCAAAAGTTTTGATTTTATTGCTAGCGTTTTTTTTTTTTATTTTCCAGGTCCCGTAACCATAAAGTAAAATAGGCCAAATATAGCATTTTAGAATTAAGATTTTAAGTTGCAGATTTCATTTTCCCTCGCATAGAACTCTTTGCATTTCGCTGAATTTTGTTTTAGCTAGGCCAATTCGGCGCCTAATTTCTTTTATTTGATCATTATTGTGGCTAAAATTTTTTCCTAAATATAAAAAAAAAATTATTGTTCTATAGTTTCATTTTATAATGGACAGTGATGTTGAAGCTGTTTCTACTAATACGCATAGTTTTATTTAATAAGTCCCATTTCTAGAAACTCCTAGGATCCTTAAAAAATGTGAAATAGAGAGGTTGTGTATGGGAGGGGCGTTAAAATACGAAAATGCAATTCTAACTAAAAGTAAGAGTTTAAAATTTTGTATAAGTGTGTTTTCCCCTAAATAAAACTGATAATCAAAGGATATAACTTTCCTTTCTCATTCTCTTCAGGTTGCCAAAGACATCTTAAATTATATCTGGTTAGGATTAGTTTTAACTTATTCATAATAATCAGAATTTAATATCATAAATCATTAACAAATCCCGGTGTCAAAATTCTCATATGCTTTTGATTTTTCTTTCAAACTGAAAACATATACGTTATATCTAACATTATTTTTGAGGCCAAAACCTCATATAAGCACCCCATACGCCGGTCATTTAACGTTTTAGTAATGTGCTGTTCTTCAGAAATGTATAAAATTATACGAAATCGAGAATAGAGGTTCCTCTTTTGCTCCTCACCCCCATTTCGACTTCGAAGATTAGAAGTTTGGAAAATTTAGCCAGTTCGGGAAAATTCCATAACTCCTCCCGCCCCATATATTTCAAATTTTTGGCATCCATGAGAAATAGTGAAAAGAAAGTGGGAAACCGAATTCGTACAGAGAAAGAGAGGGTATGTGGTGTGATTTTAGTAATAATTCTGAAGAGAAATTAACATTAGTTCCATGGGATATTTTCCGGGACCACCAGAATGGTTCGTGAAAACGTATTTGTAAATTGGAGGCTAGGAAAAACGTGAATCTGCGGTATTTATCAGCTCATTTATACCCAGATAGTACAACACGTCCCCAGGACGTCTATATCCATACTTGGTCGTCGTATGTCCATACCTGGTCCTGGCACGATGCGGATATATTTCGGGCGTCCGTAGGATGTTCATTTTGGGCGTCCGTAAGGTGTTTGTTTCGGAAGTCCATGAGACTATATATATATAGTCCAGTGGATTACCGTAACACGACCTGAAAATATCCAAATAATGTCCCTAAAACATCCTAAAAGGAGATTCAAGTTTTGTCCTAAATACAGCCGTAACACGTCCTGGGAATACCAAGATAATTTCCCAAAAAAGGTCCCAAAATGAAATCCTGCTTTTGTCCAAAAGACCGCCGTAACGTCCCGAAAATATCCAAATAAGGTCCCTGATACATCCTAAAAAAGATCCTACTTTTGTCTTAAGAACCGCCGTAACACATCCGGAATGTGTTTGAGCTTGTGAATGAAAGAAAAGATATATAAGTGAAACGGATGGATTGATAAAAGAAGAAATTAAAGGAATAAGTGAAAGATATTTATAGATAAGAAGATAAATGAAAAATAGACAGACAAAAACAAAATAGAGATGAACAGATAAAGAAGTGAAGTCTGAAACAGAGATATAGAAGGAGAGAAAGAGAGGAGGGCACAACTAAAGGAATGGACATAAAAAAAGAGATAATGGAAAGATGAATCGAGATAAAGAGGGAATTAGAGAGCAAAACAGAGATAAATAACAATAGAGCGAGATAAATAAAGGAACAAGCAAAAGAAAAGCTTCATCTAAAGAATACATT
Organism: Dysdera silvatica; assembly: GCA_006491805.2. Taxonomy (NCBI): domain Eukaryota; kingdom Metazoa; phylum Arthropoda; class Arachnida; order Araneae; family Dysderidae; genus Dysdera; species Dysdera silvatica. Next base: position 45,838,543 of record QLNU02015359.1, on the reverse strand, counting down.
GCTTTTAAATAAAGTCGTTGGGGACTTTTCAAGGCTGAATAAGGAGAGGGATAAACTTATACGAAGAAAGATTTTTCCTATCTAGTATAAAAACCCTATCCATAGGAGAAAACGTGGTGAAGAGTTCTACACTTTGGAGGGGCAAGCTGATCTGAAGATAAGAGGAATGCTATAATGCATGAAAAAACAAAGAGCTAGCCCTAGAGATTGCTTTTTATATGGAATAAGGAAACGATAAAAAAGGAGGAGGATGTTTTTCAATAAAAAGAAGCGATGTTGGAACTACAAAGTGACAGTGAAAACACTGCCTCTGCAAATATAATTCCATTAGGTTCGAAATTGCGTTTGCCATTGTAGGTGGCGCTGGAAAAAAGGCGGGACAAATGTCGAAAAAAAAAAACGAAATGCAGAAGAATATAATTCGAATGACCAAACGATTCATTCTAATTGCAGTTGCTTTTTGTTTAGCTAATTTGCTTTTTTTGCTTTACCATTAGTTCAATTATCTTATTTCTTTTTGTCGTCTTATTTTGTTGAATTAATGGGTTTGTACAATCCGAATATTAAATTCGATGCTCTATAAGCTTATAACCCCTTATAATGCCCGTAAGTAATTCCTTACAGAATAAAATACCATTATATAAAAAATTTAATCGCTTGTATATTTGTTAACCTTTTTAGCTCGTAGTGCTGTGAGTTACTCGAAGGCACGACGAGTAACTCACAGCATTTTGATTGAATATGCACCGCAAGTATTAAGGTTACTCACAACCAAAGATCGATGTGGTATTGATATAATAATATCAGTAAAAATGGTCGCAACCTAGCAGCAAATGCTTCTTCTCATGAAAAAATATATAAAAGTCAATGACTTTAATCTTTGTTTTATCGTACTTTTTGCAGAGCAGATGCGGATTTCTATTATATGCAGGGATGGAAATGAAGGGAAAACAAAGGAAACAAAGACCTAGGGGCCCAGTATCCTAAGGGGGCCCAAGGCTGAACTTTAAAAAACAAACATAATTTTTCATTAATCATAATTAGTTGGGGCCACGATTATTTAACTGCTTAGGGGGCCTCCATAAATCTTTTCCCCGTCGCTGCCCGTGTGCCATATGAGAGACGCGGTATATAATAAACACTTGTTGAATTTCTCGAGTAAATAGAGCGAGGATCCCTGAGTAGTCCGTAAGGGAAATGTTTCAGATTCATATATTTCATTCCTTACTGCGTGGAGCCATGTCCATTACACTTTTTTAAATAAATTACGGGGGGTGGGTGGTTCTAAAACTCTACAGCACAAACGGACGAGCCTCCACTAGTCTGGGGTGATGTTGATGACCTTATACTTAGTAATCATACAATTTA